>JACEGR010000678.1:0-230772 GCA_014170235.1 Listronotus bonariensis
AGATATTGTATTCCATATCTTAAGGGTTATACCAGTACCTGTCACGGCTTTAAATAATGGTTGTGCCTGGAGCCCCCCTTTCCATAAAAAAAATATTGTAAAGAAATGCGCACGGCTGTCTTCTGGACTCTCGTCGATCAATATGTTTTAAGAATGCGGGCTTTGCTCAGGTACTGTACTCAGAGGATGTTTTTCTAATTGCGGTATGGACGTTTAAGGGATGCCGTAGGCACGTTGAGTTAGCGAAAACGCTGATTCGCTGCCGTTTTCAAATATTTGTGTTGAAAAAAGTTGTGGCTGCATAGAAAAGTTTCTTTAAATGATCCAAAGATTATCGGAAAGTTAATTGATTTTTAGTAATGGTAATAATTAACACATTAAATTTCCTAAAATTACAAGACCGTAAATAAGAGCCAACTGTTTCTCGACTCAATCTCTTTGGATCGACCTACAGAAACTTTCAATATACGACTTTTTCTCAAGCAAATATCTAAACGACGGCGGCTGCATCCTGCTAGCTCATTTAACGTGCTGCAGCATCCCCCTAGGTGTCATAATATTCGGGAGCGAGTTTTACATATGAAAAATGGTTTCATATAAACATGTGTCCTTAATTTCTAACTTTGTTTTCAGAGATGAGGTCACCGAAACCTTCCAAGAAACTTTTAAATTTCTAGAATAACTTTAAGACAGAATTTGTTGAAGTAGATATACGCTTCTGAAAATATGCAAGTTTAGCAAATTTAATTTATTTTTTTTTAACTTCAGCAAGCTACTTCAAATAATAGGAAACATAATTTTTTATAAGTATTTCATCCGGAAAAATATAGAGAAGTAACATTGGCGTACATTCTTGTCAATAAAATAAAAATAATAAGATGCTTCTCACGCCACTAGTCTTACTGATTCAAATAAAGTAAGGAATAAATTAACCTCGTATTGTAACAAATACAGCGAAGTTTTTTTAAATCGTAAGGAATATAAAGATATTAAAAACGGTTTTTTTAAGTTAAACACCCTGTATCTTAGAAACATTCCTTTATAACAAAGCAACAAAGCATTTTCATAGTATTTCATCCGAAAACATGAAAGTTCCAAGTAAAGTCATTGGCGTACATTTTTGTCAATAAAATAAAAATAATAAGATGCTTCACGCCGCCACTAGTCTTAATTGATTCAAATAAAGTAAGGAATAAAATTAACCTCGTATTGTAACAAATACCACAGCGAAGTTTTTTAAAATCGTATAAGGAATAATAAAAGATATTAAAAACGGATTTTTTTTTTTAAGTTAAACACCCTGTAATTCGAAACAAAGCATTTCCTTTATAACAAGCTTTACTTTTATAGTATTTCATCCGGAAAACATGAAAGTTCCAAGTAAAGTCATTGGCGTACATTTTTGTCAATAAAATAAAAATAATAAGATGCTTCTCACGCCGCCACTAGTCTTACTGATTCAAATAAAGTAAGGAATAAATTAACCTCTGTATTGTAACAAATACCACAGCGAAGTTTTTTTAAAATCGTATAAGGAATAATAAAGATATTAAAAACGGATTTTTTTTAAGTTAAACACCCTGTATCTTAGAAACAAAGCATTTCCTTAAAATATCTTATCATCAGGGAAACTCCATGTATAAATACATTTCATAAAATATACCGAGTTTAGATTTTGGAAGGGATGGAGGACGGAGTTCGGGTCCTCACTGTACTGAGTGTCCGGAAATTAGAAGCACATATTTTAAGAGGCGATTCTGCGTCCAAAATAAACCCTAGTTTCCTATATAGATGTATGTCCAGAAGTGCTTCCTTACCGAGATACAGGGTGTTAAACTTCTAAGAACAAAAACTGTTTTTTATGGTATTTTCAACATCACTGGAGATATCTTTATGAAAATTGTTACATGTCTTTGGAGCATCGAAAGGCAATTCTTGATATTAAAAGGGTTTTTTAATTTGCACCCGTGGCATCTGTGGCGGGTGTACCATTAATTATTTTTGAAAAAAAAATGGTACGCCACTGCTTTTTGTGCAAATAAAAATTACACGTAATATTCCCATTTTATTTAGAGCAAATTCAATCCCTTGACTTTTTTCTTACGAGGCACCGTTTTGACGTAAAAAATAAAAACCATTTCAATGCCGGAAATAGTCATCATTTCAGAAAATGAAAAATCTTGGGAGGCTTGTGTCACTGGTAAAGTCAAAATTTATTTTCGGTCAAATAACTTATTAGTTTTGACACTGTTGTAATGAGCTGTGAAAATCTTGTTGATAATAATGAACCATAATTATTCAAATATCGAGTTGCGTGATATTTATTTTTATTACGGTGTGGCCCAAGGAAATGCTCGAGCTGCACGACGTATGTACCAGGAGGCATATCCTTAAAGAATAATACCACAACCAAGGATGTTCTCGGGAATTCATAGGAGACTGGGAGAATACGGGGCATTTAAGATAAGTCGGCGTGATGCAAGGCGACCAAGAAGAACACGTACTGTGGCAGCAGAAATACACATTTTAAATAATATTGAAAATAATCTAGGAAACAGTGTAAGGAAAGTCGGCGCAGAAGAAACTATTCCGAAAAGTTCTGTTCATGAAGTCTTGTGTGAGCAGCAGCTTTACCCATATCATTATCAAAAAGTTCAAGAGTTATTACCAGCAGCCTACGAACGTCGTATGAACATGTGTGTCCATATTCGAAATCAACATAACACCGATGGAAACTTTTTATTTAACGTTTTGTTTACGGATGACGCTGGATTTGCTCGTGAGGGTCCTATTAATTTACACAACCTCCACTACTGTAATGATGAAAGCTCCCATGCAATAACCGAACGCGGATTTCAAGATAGATTTTCTTTGAACGTATGGACTGGGATAGTAGGAGATCATTTGATTGGACTCCATTTTTTCTCCAATCTACTTTCTGGCAAAATTTATTTAGATTTGTTAAGAAATCATTTACCCCTTCTCCTAGAAGATATTTCGCTATAGGTATTCAATTCAATGTGGTTGCTGCAAGATGACGCACCTTTTCATTTTGCAATTCAAGTTAGAGAATATCTTGATGAACTTTTTCCTAACCGCTGGATAGGTCGTAGAGGATTTGTGAAATGGGCACCCAGGTCACCGGACTTGAATCCGATGGATTTCTTGTTTTTGGGGATATCTTAAAGACCTTGTATACAAGACTCCAGTAAATAACGTTGAACAACTTAGGCAGAGAATAACTGACAGCTGTCAAACTATCAGACGGAAACAGGGGATATTCTTTAGAGTTCGTCAGTCCTTTCTAGAAAGACTTAATTTATGCATGGAAATGGAAGGCCAACATTTTGAGCATCTGCTATAGTTTGTTACTATAATTTTTTAAATTATTGTTATTATTTTTTAAAATGATGACTATTTCCGGCATTGAAATGGTTTTTATTTTTTTACGTCAAAACGGTGCCTCGTAAGAAAAAAGTCAAGATATCGAATTTGCTCTAAATAAAATGGGAATATTACGCATAATTTGTATTTGCACAAAAAGCAGTGGCGTACCATTTTTTCAAAAATAATTAGTGGTACACCCCGTACAGACGCCACTGGTGCAAATTAAAAACTCTTTTAATATCAGGAATTGCTTTTGATGCTCCAAAGACATGTTAACAATTTTCATAAAGATATCTCGAGTGATGTTGAAAATACGGTAAAAAACAGTTTTTATTCTTAGAAGTTTAACACCCCGTATCTCGGTAAGGAAGCACTTCTGGACATACATCTATATAGGAAACTAGGGTTAATTTTGGCCGCAGAATCGCCTCTTAAAATATGTGCTCCTAATTTCCGGACACCCGGTATATGAGGTGTTTTGAATTAGTATTTTCAGAACAAGTTAAGTCTATAAAAAAATAATAAATATAAAATAGAAGACGTATTTTTTAGATTTATTTCAACTTTAAGTGCTATATAATGTATAACAATTAATGCCTCTAGACATCCAGAATTCTAAAAATGTTTGCTTATTTTTTATATTAGTTTAGTTAATAACAATAACATGATAACAATAATAAATTATTTCGTCCAACAATATTAAAGCGTCAAGATCTAACAATGAAAAACTATAAACTAATTATATAGCTAACTAAAATGACTAGGAATAACATCATATGTTACAGGGTAACTCTAAAATACGGACGCCCTGAATAACGGAACAAAAAAGGCCCTGTATCTTGCTGGCGGAAATCGAGAAACAGACTTTATATTTTGATATTATTATTTGTTTCGAAGCACTTCCAGATAAACCGAAAAATTACTTTAGTCTTCGATTTTACACAATTTTTTGAAGACAATTTATATTTTGCATATTTTTACTAAAAATTGAGATTCTAAGTACATTGAGAACTTATCATTTTTATTAGATTAGGGCGTATTTATTTAATTTTATTATATTTTTTCTAGGATGCATTCAATAAAGTATGTAAAACCAATAGAGAATGTAACCAACGAATAAGAGTGATATATAAATTTTAAGTTTTTGTTAAGAAAATATCGATAAACCGTATAAAGAGAAAAGGAAAAGAAACCTTAAAAATTGAATATTATTAAAGGATTATTTAAAACACTTATGTAGTTAACACCGAATTATACTTTATGCCGATAATGGCAGATATTACTTAAAAAACTATCTTTAACACTACCAGTCAAAAGCATAAAAACAAATCAGTTTTAAAACTTAAAAAAGCTAAAAACTATAAGGATTTGTTAATTTATATATCCTTTCTATCAATGAACTGACTGTAGGGAATTACAGGCCTTAATAAATAATTATTTTTGTATTTTGGCATTGACTAATACATATATATTTTGACACATTGGTATTGTCTTTTCCTAAAATATATTAAAGAAATATGTAGATGTCATAAATTTAAGACAATTCCAGTTCAAAATACCATATACATACGCAATTTTAATTTTATCCCAGACTTCACACATCTAAATACCTAGATCGATTTAAGAAAAATGTTTACCAATGACATCTTTTGTTATTCATTTACTTTTAGTCCACCATTATATCACCTGTTTGACTATATACTAAAAGTTACTATTAAAAATGTCTTATGCTACCGGCTAAACGAGCCAGCTTTAGATATTACTTAATTGACTTAAATCGACCTATTTTAATATCAATAAGGCTGTTTTAAGATTTTTAACAGGTATTTTTCGGGCACCCTATTAGTAATTTTATGTAAATAAAAATGTGACAAACTTTCCTCACATCTTTATGCTTACAACTGTATTGCTAAACCCTAATCATTAAATATTATGAGGTTGAAAGAAAAAGGATCTATCAAGAGGAAATTATCATTTCTTTACCTACTCTATTAACAATAAATATACTTTTCTTTTCGTTGTTACTTTTCTTCTTCTACACTATCAATCTAAATAACACATTTAAACACTAAATTAAATAGGATATGGTAACTTTGTGCTACTGTTTACGAACTACAGTTTTTGTCTGTATCTTCCTTCCGGACTACGGAGGTATAAGCGACTCATTACCATTGGAATTTGGATTATAATTTCTGTCATCAGCCTCCAGTTTCAAAAACAGCTTTATGCTGAAGACTACTCCAATAACTTGAAGAACGCTGACTCCAAGAGACACTGCACAGACTATCCATAAACTAAGTTTGAGGCGTTGAGTGACTTTATCCTCGCATCCCTAAGGAAAACAAATTGGGTACAGGGTATTTAATTTAAGAGGAAAAATGGCATATTTTTTACTTTCCCCATATTTTTAATAAATTCAAAATAGCCAATCGATGTATTTTAGCTCGGGGAGTTTGAAAATCGCCCCAGAATTACGCCATCAATGTTGCATTTTTTAATAGAACACCATATTTATAATTATATTTTGAATTATTTGCTCAATTGTAAGTATTTTTTATTAAAGGTATTATATGTCTGTCTTTAACTGTTTGGGTTATCGACGCTTAAAGAGTCATATTTTTAGATAATATTAATTAATTAAATATATCCACACATAATAAAGGTAATAAATACCTAATACTTTAAAGTCATTAAAATTTTTACCTATTGGTCTATTTTACTACTAGTTTTTTAAAATGAACTATTTGTTAAATGAAAAACTACAGATAGTAACGCTATATTACAAGTGTGGAGAAAATGCCTGTGAAGCAAAAGGAAGATACATTCATCATTTTTTAAAAAATTAAAAAAATTACTTTAAAGTATCAGGTAATCACCTGTGTTTCATATTGAGATATTTAATTTATTATGCCAAAAATGTGACCTTTTAAGCGTCAATAACTTAAAAACATTAAAAGATAAACATGTATTACCCTTAATAAAAAAGACTTAGAATTGACCATAGAATTTAAAAATATAATGATAAATATGGTGTTCCATTTAAAAAATACAACATTTATGACGTAAGTCTTTTTGTTTTATGCAATTGTTTTTTAATACGATTTTAAATTCTTCAAGCTAAAATGCATAGATTGGCTATCTTGAATTTTTTAAAAATATGGGGAAAGTCAAATATATGCCATTTTTTCTCTTAAATGGAATACCCTGTACACATGACAACTGCATGGCTTGTGTCTATAACATGAAAATATCAAACTTCATTGGTCTATAATTATTTTAAGGGCCAAGAAGTGATGCGCTGTTACGATATTCACGTTTAATTATAGCTTTGCTTATTTTTCGCCATATTTTTCTCCTAAATTCTGACAAAAAAAAACTTCAAATCAAAAATTTTGACCTGAACACTATTTTTGGATTCTTTAAATTGGGAAAAACACATAAAAAAAGTATTTTATTGGTTTAAAAAGTTAGAGAGAGTGTGAGGAAGAGAATCATAGTAAATAAGTTAGGGAACATGACGATTTCTTCAACAGTAATCGTATCAATATTTATTTAACAAGTAGTAAGTATTGCTTTACGGGAGCAATATACAGGGTATGTCATTAGGTAACAAATTTTAGTAAATAAATAGTATGGGTAGGACATCTGGGAAAAAATTATCTTAACAAAATCAACTATGGAAAATTGCTAAAAATACAGGGTATGTCATTCGGTAACAAATTTTAGTAACTAAATAGTATGGGTAAGACACCTGGGAAAAAATTATCTTAACAAAATCAACTATGGAAAATTGCTAAAAATTATTTTCTTTACCATGTAGCTAGTCTACAAAAATGGAAACTAGACCAATAAAATCTAATTTTGGTTTTTGATAAAATAACGGTAGCATTCCATTTAAAATTTTAGCAAAAAACTTTAAAAAACCAATATTTGTCAATTGAAAAAACTGTATTGCTAAATGCTTTAAAGGCAAACAAAGTAGGGAATTTTAACCAGCCAAATTATCCACTTTTTTACAGCTTTAGCCTAACACTTTTCAATAAAAACTGATAAATTAAAATTATTTTAAATTCTAGTAGCATTACTGTGGTCATATTTTTTCCTAATTTATAATTATCTATTTTTAAATTATTTTTATTTATATAGAAACTTTAAAATAAATTGCAGCGGTTTTCTATGGATAATTTCCTTGGGAGGGCTTTTTCTTATTATCTCTACCCTTAAAGAAACGCCCTGTACAAAAATAATGATACAAACTTACTGCATAAAAATGTTGGAAGGATGATTGCTTTTTCCACATAAAAATGAAATCGTCTTGCAACATGAATCGGGTACTTTATTCATTACATCAATAGGTCCATTTAACCACTTACTGTACTTCCAGTCGGAAAAACTTTGGGCTCCACAGCATTTGTGCTAAAAAAAATAATATCTTCATTATTTATTTAAATAAATTCATATTTTTTTATTAACCACCGGCAATACAATGAGTCGGTTGCAATGTAAGAGCAAACTAAATACATTAAAGAGTGATGTTAATACACTAGTTATATGTAAAGGTGGTAACACTACTTTCACAGACTACCACTGTGTTTATTTGTTAACTAAAGCCGGCTGCCCATGAGATCGGTTTTCCGCTCGCGGATGATAATTCAGCGTTGTAATTGGTTAGTGCAAATTTAAAATGCATTTCTCGCCATTTTTGACGCAGATCCGCAAAAAAGTTGAGATGAAGTTAACTTTTTGCGTTTTCCACTAGATTGTGCGGATTTTTCAAAATTAATAGCCAACTATTACCTTGAACTAGTTGATGAGCTTGATGAGTTGTTGCTTGAAGATAAAAACAAGACCATTTCAATTTTCCATTCCACGACATTAACTACACTTATTTTAATTATTTACTTCAGTATGATATTTGGCGAAAAAGAAAAGATATTTATTGTACTTTCAATACGACCAAAAAGACAAAAACAGAGGCACAGGTTTTGGGTTGGAAAACATTTTTAGAAAGAAAAGTTCATAGCCAATATTATACTGTATTAAAGGAGTTAAGACAACATGATGATGAAAAACACTTCAATTATTTAACAATGCCAAAGGAGCATTCTGACAAATTGTTACAGAAAGTTGAGTCAGCTATTAGCAAGTCCCACACAGTTTGTGAGCCAATAACTGCAGGCGAGCGTCTAGCTTGTACTCTAAAGTAAATAGGTAACAAAAAAAGTGTAAGTGGTAAATAAAAGACTAAGACAAGCTATTAACCAAAGTTTCCTAATTTGCTGGATTTATAATTATCCATTATCCAATCCATTTGCCATCCCAAAGACAGATGATGATTGACATCTAGTGACCTTCACAACCGTAGTATCAAAAAAAAATTCTAACATAAAATCACCATATTCAAAACAAAACGCTTTTATATTTTCCGCTACAATGGACGTGTGAGCGGATTTTCTGCGCGTATTTTTAATACGCGGGCGGACAAACTCGCTCTCATGGGCAGCCAGCTGAATACACGAACTTTCGGATGCTATCTATCTCTAACCGTATTTAAGTAATAACTGTTTACTATTAAAACTTTGAGCACAAAAATGTACCTAGTAAGTAACCATAGTGACTGTCATTTTGAACCAATAAAATACATTTTTTATTGTTGTAACTAGGATTACGAACTTTTAAACCAGTGTATGTATGTATGTGTAAAGTATAGTAGTTACTTACCAGTACTAGTTATAGTAAGTTAATTCTTTGTCAAACACGTTTGTCAGCTAGGCAAGTTTAATCGCATGCGGTTTTGTTTGATGTGTTTGTCAAATATAAAAATTGCTTGACTTGTTTAAAAAAAATTAAAGGTGTGCGGCTAGTGTTTGTTAAATATCTTTTTTATTGTTTAGTAAAACATATCTGTATTACACAGGTTCTAGCAAATAAACGAAAGTTTGACACCGCCATCTAAAATATCAGTGTTAAAAATTTCGAGTTTATTGTTTAACTTTAAATATAGGCTTGACCATAATTTTTTAGGCAACCGTGTAGCAAAACCTTTGTTTAAATACTACTTTATTTATTATAAAATAGTTTTATCCGAGACAACAACAGATGGGTGCAGGTCTCTTCCGATTCGGAACTTAGACTATTAGGAAGTTTAAATTTTAAATATTATATTGATTTGTATATTGGTTTCAATAATTTTTTAGTATTTTTTTTTTAAATAAAAGTCTACTTACATTTATCTGAATGTAATCGATGGAATCGGTTTTATAATTTTTATTATAATTTTCCAAAAATGATGTATTTAATCGTTGACTGACGTCCTCGGTTACACTGTGCTGGTAGGTATAAGCTAAGATAGCCACTAGGGATTCTAGGAGAAATACTAGAACCAGTACTAAAATAAACTGAAAGAAAAAGAATATACGGAATTAAATTATTAGTTCCTCTAATATACTTAGTGACAAAGAAAGGCAAACTCCTCTTATACAGGGTGTCCCAACTCTATTTATTCACGAAATAACTCCGACCATGTATAAGATACAAAAATAAACCTAAGATAAATAAAAAATGTTTGATAGAACTCAATAATTTTATTAACAGTATTAGTAAACATACAAGGTGTGTCAGAAACAAAATTCTCATTGTCAATTGGGTTTTTTAATGGAACGCCCTTTATATTTAAACAAATTTTGACTCTTTATTAAATTCTACATTAAAAATGTATAATTCACTAGAAGTCAATAGTCAACTGGTTTTTGAGATATCAACTCCATGTTCATTTACTCAATGGTAAAAAGTAAAGAAAGAAAATAATATTTTTTTCCAAATTATTTATAAATAATTCTGTTAATGTCAGAATGACAAATAATAAGATAAAATGTAATTTACTGCATTTCACTGTAAGAACTATTAATAGGTAAGTAAGTAAATGAGTTTATTTTAGATATATATTTACTTACTTGCTTTAAACCAGCAAAAGGTCAATTAATTGCTTTAATTTCAATAAATTAATTACAACAACAAAATATAATTTTCCGATATAGGGCAACTCTGTTATTTTAAATAGAACACCCTGTATATTTTTTAATATTTCTAAAATTTAATCTTTTTCTTAAGAGGATGCCGTAGCACGTTAAATTGAGCTAAACGCGCTTCGCTGCCGTCTTTTAAATATTTGTTTTGGAAAGAAGTTGTATATAGAAAAGATTTTTAAAATGATTCAAAGATTATCGGAAAGATAATTGATTTTTGGTAATGATTATAATTAACACATTAAATTTCCGAAAATACAAACCGTAAAGATATCGACTTTCCGATAATCTTTGGATCATTTTAAGAAACTTTTTATATATAACTTTTTTCAAAACAAATATTTAAAAAATGGCAGCAAATCGCGTTTTAGCTCAATTTAACGTGCTACGGCATCCTCTTAAATGAAAAATTGAAAATAGGTTATGACTATGTCAAAAATTTACGCATTTAATGATGAACTCAAGGGAAAATGCTTAGCTTTAAATGATCCCAAAGTATTAAGTGTAATGTCGGTGCATCAATTCAAAGGATGTGATGTACAGGTTTTATTTTCGATGGTTTTACAGGGTATCTGTAGCTCCGAAATGGATCACAATATGAACTGTTTTCACTACAATTGTTCTCTCAAAAAAGAGATAGAGAGTCCATTATCAGAATTTTGATATTCCTTACGGTTTTTGAGATACCCCGTAAAACCATAAAAATGAAACACCCTCTCACATAGGTATTTCTCTAAATGTTACATGTCTATTTTTTTTAATGGGTATTCTTTCAGCGCTAATATTATCTTTAGTTATCATCTCAATAAGTCACCCCGGTCGCGACCGGTCGGCCTAAAGGTTCACTATTCTTTAGTTAAAGGATTCCCCATTGGAATTATTTAAACCACTGAAGTCCGTTTAAACCACTGGACTAAGAGATAAAAATTCTAATCAACCACTTTCTTTATTTCAGCATAGTACTTATGGTTCAATAAATATGGCTAAAAAATAAAAATTTAATTATTTAAGATGGCTTAAAAATAAATACGCATACAAAATATTAAATAAAATTATAAAAACTAGATGTTTGCCTTTTTTGTCACTTCATTAAAAAAAAGAATCTACATCAGTGGTCAGTGATCTAAATTAGGTTATATGCATCAGTTTATAAATGTATTCTGACACTTACTACAAATATAAGCTTAGTCCTATTCTTTGGTATGGCACAAAATCCAAAAATAAAGGCACATATGACTAGACAACCCGTTATTATAAATAAATATAGCACAGCTGAATACATGGATAGATTCGCTACTATTACGTAGTGGTATGTTTCTAGGTATTTCCATACTCCAACGGTAATAATGCCTACTCCAGTTAACTAGAACAAAAAAATATAAATTAAACATTAGCGGAAATAATTAAAGGATACAAAAAAACAATTTTTTGCCGTTTTTTAAATGGCTGTATTTCGCTTAAAAATAATCGTACTAAAATAAAAAATAAAGCAATTTAAAGCTTGAAGTTTTAAGATACTATGATAAAAATATTTTCAAACAACGTTTACCGCGCAATCCTAATGAATGCCAAAAAAAAATTATTCGAAATTTTCTTTTCTTCTTTTTGCTCCACAAAAAAAATGAAAACTTATTCAGCTTTAGTTTTCTTTTTTTTAAAAGTTCGATACGACCACTTCTTGCTGAGATATTAAAGTTTAAACGAAAAAGGACCTTTTGTCTTTAACCTTCAGTATCTCAGCAACCGCTGATTGCACAAGAAAATTAAAAAGGGTTTTAAAATCTTGAATAAACACTTTACAAAAATCGACTATGGTTTACAAAAATGTTTTTTTTTTTATTTTTACGTTAATTTAAAAGATCAAGAAAAACGGGTTTTTGTGGCTTTTATCCCAAAACGTAATCCAATCTTTGAAAAAGAATGAAAGGAAAACGATTTTTACATTAACTTAATTAACTGATCATAATCTTAAACAAAATTTAAACAAATGTTTTTAAGTTTTTTTATGCATTTTTATTGATAAAAGTTTTTAAATTTATGAGAAAATAATTTTTAAAAATCAAAAATTAAAAAATACTTTAAAACTTTTTGTTGGATTGGTTGGAAGATTATGATTATTTAAAATAAAAATCGTGATCCTTTAATTCTTTTCCAAAAAATTTAACCAAATAAAACGGCTTGATGGATTGAATCGAACTTTGTTGGATTTTTGTAGGCATATTAAACTGTAAGAGGCAACACTTAACATTACTGGTTTTCTCAATATTTCCAATTTAGCCCCTAATCCCAAAAGCCACGCAAAGTACTTTTTTTTGTTGATTTTCCAAATTAACGTAAAAAAAAAACATTTTTTTTAACCATACCCGATTTTTGGGGAGTGTTTATTCAAGATTTTAAAAATCTCCCTAATTTTTGTAAGGGGTGATTCATTTGAAGGTGCTTTTTCTAGTAGGTATTTTTGGATAGATAAGAGGGTCCCAATTTCAAACTGTTATGGAATTTGTGTTCAGTACTGTTTGGCAATTTATCCTAAAAAGACTTAGCCCCCGGCACAACGTCTAAATTTTGTTTACCTGCATTATGAAAATCATCATTCTCCGAGAAATGCGTTTCGTGCGCTTCTGGGCAATTTATGGTTCACGCATAATCGGCGTAATAAGCCCACTCATTACAAAAATTTGAACTACAATTTTCATTATTGGGTAACTCTTGACTAAATGAGCCACATTCAGCACGTAGTGCAGAAAATATAGCGATAGTAGCTTTGAGTGTACGTGATGATTCTGACGAATTGATTTGGCGCTCGGAAATAGGAGCTTAAGAACAGACCATGTTAGGCGCAGTTATAGCCAACATTTGAAAGCCATAATCTTTAAAAATAAATGTAAGATATAGTAAAGTTCTTCCGTATTATAATTAATATTACCTAATAAAGTTATTTTTTTAAATGTTTATTTTTTTTTTAATTACCCCTTACAATCAGCGGTTGTTGAGATATTGATGGTTAAAGACAAAAATGTCCTTTAGTTCAATATGTCAGCGAGAAGTGGTCGTATCAAACTTAAAAAAAATAAAAATAAAGCTGTATGAAAAAAGTTATCCGACCCATATAGTAGTTGGGTTGGATGTTTTTTCCAAGTTTGTAGACAAAAAAAGAAACGAAAAATTTTGAATAAAAAATATTTTGCTATTCATTGGGATTACGCGGTACACGTTGCTTGATTTTTTTTGCACCATAGTATTTTAAAACTGGAAACTTCAACTTTTAACTACAATTTTTAAAATTTCAATACGATCATTTTGAAAAACGTTAAAAAATTTGGAGATTTTTTTTTGTATCATTTAATTTTTTCCACCAGTGTAGATAAATTAGATGAAGGAACTAATTATAAATCTTTAGAAAGAAACTAAGAATCAAAGGAGGTTTAAAAATCAATCAAAAATTGCTTTTACAAGGTTGATCCTCAATTTAAAATGATAAATTATGTCAATAGCGTAAAAGGTTACTTACCAAAAACACAAACTGGTAGGCATATAATACCGCCTTAATTATGGAAATTCGACAGCACCCTTCATCTGAACTCATTTTCGTTTTAGTTTTTATACAAAGTCAGTGCTTTTACATAAGTTCTCGTTCGTTAAGTATTATATTATGTAGTCAAAGAATCCTAAAAGAAAAAGAAAAACATACAACGTATTCTTTTTAAGTTTAAAAGATAAATATAGTACTGGAGAAATCTGACCTATTTTAAATCTGATGTGGCTAGACAACCTGTTAAAACTTAAAATATCGCCGGATTGTCGGTACAGGCAGTAGAGTTAAATAGGGAAAGTCTGAAACAACTTTGAATTTACCTAAATGCCTTAAATTTGTAAAAGATTTAAGGCGCTAAAGTAATGCAACTTTAAAAGTCTTAAGCCTTGAAATTTTTAAATAAATAAAAAAGAGATTTTTTAAAATAATTTTAAATTGTAATATTAACCTTTAAAATTAAAAACGCTCATGGTATGATAAACCATCATCATCTAAGTATTTAAATTAAGTTTATTTTTTTGACTGTATTTTCAGGATAATACTAATCATTCTTATACTTTTATATAAAAAATATATAAAGAACCTTTAAAAATGGTTTAATTTAAAGTCTCACAGATGCAATCGTGTTAGCGGTCAAGGAAAAATCTACCAATTATCGCCCTAAAAAAGTCGCCATCTATGAGTTCACCGTTCTTCCAAAACAAATAAATAATAATTCATTTTACTTCTAAACGTTACATTTAGGATGTGAATGCATGGTGGAGGGGAGGATAACCATCTTTATGGCGGACAAGTTGAAAAAGTGGCCATCGAAATGTAGCAAGTTGGGATGGCGCCACAATAGCCAGTGGAGGGATTTTGGTATTTCTTTCCTTTTTTATTTTATATCTATCTGTCTTTTTTCATTTTGTATCTCACTCTAATAATTCATGCTCATTGGTTAAAAAATCTCCTCTGGCTACTGTGGCGCCACCTTAAGTTGCTCCTTTTGACGGACAATTTTTAAAACATTCAGATGGTTATCCTCCCCTCCACCATCCATATTCGCACTATATGAAAAATTTCCATCCACCATCCATATATCTCGTACACAGTTTTTAAGCTTAGAATCCACGATAAAAGTTTTTTATGAAATGTTTGTGTTGTTAGTTAAGAACGTCAAGTTTCCATGTAAAACCAAATAGTGTTTTACAGGAAAACTTAAAATTTTGAGTCACGACACAAAATATTTCATGAAAAACTTTCATCGTGGCGTTAACGTGAATCCCAAGAGTTAGAAGAAGAATTTTAATATCAGTCTTAATTTTAGGGT
Source organism: Listronotus bonariensis (assembly GCA_014170235.1). Lineage (NCBI taxonomy): Eukaryota > Metazoa > Arthropoda > Insecta > Coleoptera > Curculionidae > Listronotus > Listronotus bonariensis. The sequence continues at coordinate 15,260 of JACEGR010000678.1, forward strand.
TTAAATTTAAAAAAAAAAACTACATAAATTAAAACTAATTGAATTAGCTGGTCACTTTTTAGTTAAAGTAAATAATTTAGACTTATATATAAAACTAGATTTTTTTTATTATTTTTTTAACTTTGCATATTGACTTAAAAATAAAATTCTAAACACCTTTATTAATAACTTTTTAGAATCAGATATCATGTCAATTTACCATACCTTTTAATATTTTAATTTAATTTTTTTTAATTATTTTCCTCACTGCGGTCTTAGGCTGGATGTCATTATTAGTTTTTAGCTTACTGCTTACTAAATAGGCAAAAGTGATTTTTTATGAAAATCCCCCAGATTCCAAATTTCATAAGCATAGATTTAGCAGTTGTAAAGATAGGCACAACCGTACTTTTTAATTAAAATCGTATATAAATTATACAATGAAAGTAAAATCATTTTGATAATACAGGGTGGCCAAAAACAAGCAACAAAAAAGTTTGGAGTGTGAGGTTTCGTACGAGATAACTGCAAAACCAACCATTTTTCAGTTTCCGAAGAAACACAAATAAATATTTTGCTCGGTTTACAACAAAATCAACATAAAACTACTCGACAAGTAGCCTTCGGTGTTAAAATATTGGCACAAAAACAAATGGTATCCGTACAAAATACATTAACTTCAGAAACCTTCTAACCTAGTTTAAAATTTCACCGTTTGCAAATAAACAATTTGAGCATTTAGGAATTATAATTATTTTTGATAAAAAATGCTCCCCCATAAAGCATGCATTTTTCTCAATTTAAAAAAGAACTTTTTTTTAGTGTCCTTTGAAAATCAAATATATGAGGTAACCATGGTTACAAGTTGGATGCTGAACAAACTTAACAGTAAATTATATATTAAAAAAACGTATTAGCGTAGTTGAAGATAAAATAATTTTTTTTATGCAACGAAGTTTAATGCATCATTATGAAAAAAGTCCCGTAAGTCCAGTCCTGTGAAGATTTATTTGATCAAAATTGGCAAACCTAGAGAAAACACGTCTACCTACATATTAACCCCTAAAAAATTTAAAAGATTGACGCAACAGATAAAAAGTTAATATTAGTTAGAAAGTGTGCAAGTTTAAATTGGCTCACACTGTATACATGATTTTACTATAAAACCGCAGCCAAAAACAAAAATTTGAATTTTTCCGAAAAACAAACCACTGCATTTTAAATAAATTTATTCCAGCCCACGCGACAACACTGTATAATAACTATCTTAGCAAGCAGTAGAATTAAAATTTTGAAAATTCACAGGTGTTTTAATTTTGGATCAAAATTGCAATAAAAGCAAATAGAAAATTTCATAATATAAAAAAGTAAGTGTAGCACAAACTGAGAGATACAATAGTTCGATACCAATGGTAAACTCATTCCCAAAATCTTCCAGAAACTTTATTTTATAAACATGGGCGCCATAGGATGAGTATTTTCCTAATCAAACGACCTTCCTTCATTGTAGTTTCATAAATAAGGCCCACATTATTTTAAAGAGCAAAAAAAAAAAACAAAATAAATGCCTTTACCATCAACAAAGTTCTTTTTATACATATTCTCTTGTATTCTTTTACCTCGCCGTTCACATTCAAAAGCCAGAAGGGTGCAAAATTCTTTGAAGAGCAAAGAAAACTTCATTTTGTCCTAGCTAAACGTACTTTTTCATACATTTTCTGTCACTATCCAAAAGCCAGGGGGTTGCAAGTGCACTCCCCTCCTGGCGCCCATGTTTGTAAATGCTTTTAAGATATTTAGAAGTTACGGTAATTTTAACTAAGAATATAAACTTAGAAAAGTAATAATTTAGTGAAGTATGGCATTTGTTAACCAGAAAACTATGTGTAAAAACTAAAATACAGAAATTAAAGACTTAAACAGGTGGTGTTTTAAATTAAAAAAATAAAACGTTTTAAATAAAAACTCAAAGAAATTAAAAATTTACCTTATATTCTAACCAATTTCAAAAACACACAAATGAACTAACATTGAATGGATTTTCATTTTTTGAAATGCAGCTAAATATTTTGATGTTTACACGTACAATACATAAATTCTTGTCTTGAATCAGTTTTTATTTTTAGGTATTTTTATTTGAGTTAGTGGGTAGTACTTCCAAGTAACTTTTGTAGGCGTATCTAATAGTATAATCTATGCTGTTTGTAGATAGTTATTTCTAAGGCAAGGTCATTAAATATCAGATAATAGTTAAATTTATTACCTCCCGATACCAAACTATGTATTATATGCATTGTGTTAATAATGGATTAATCTATTGTATATCAGTAAGATTATATCGAATGGCCAAAACACTTGCTGCGTAAGGCCAAACCAACCTAGATAAAAATAAATATCCAATATACCGGGGACACAGGATGTTGTTACCACCCCAATTTTTTTAGTTTTTAAGAAAGACTAATAAAAATTTTACATTATTATAGCGCCAATTGACATTTTTTGACATTATCACATCTTCAAAATCACTTCCGGCTAAACCGGAAGTAGCATCAACTTTATTACTTTAAATTCAAGTACCTATTTTTTCCCATATTTGTATTCTCCATACAGTTATTTTTTCAATGATATATTACACAGGGTGTTTCTTTTCAAAATGGCGCCTAGAGAATACTTTTTAAGAAAATTAAGTACCGCCATTATTTCTGCTCTATTTTTTTTTCCAACTAGGCTGTAAAAAAAAATTGCCTATTTTTCTTGCACAGGTAGTGTGTTTCCGTTTTTTTTTTTTTTAATAATCACTTACATTTCGTAATTTCAGTCTTTAATATAATTGATAAGGGGAAATATGTAATTTTAAAAACATTTTAAATGAAAACACCACTATTTTATTTAATTTTAAAACTCTACACCATTTTTTTTTATTGACATATTCCAATTTTTTATTTTCAAGATGGCGGCGATCGATCATTTATTTAGGATTTTAAGTATTCGGATGTCGTGAACAAAATAAATGATCTTTAGCTGCCATCTTAAAAATAAAGAATATGTTGTAATATGTCATTGAAAAGAGATTTTGTTGTAGAATTTAAAATAAAATAAAATAAAAGTTTTTATTTAAAATGCTTAAAAATTTCGATTTTTCTCTCATCAATTACAATAAAAACTGAAATTACAAAGTGTTAGTGATTTATTAAAGAAAACGAAATATATCACTACCCGTGAAATGGGTCCTTCTTTTATTTTTACTAACTACTAAGCCAAAACAAACATTCAAAGCAAAAATAATGGCGGTACTTGATTTTCTTAAAAAGTATTTCTGGGCGCTATTTTGAAAAAACCCTGTATGATATATCATTAAAAAATGAATTTTATAGGGAATACAAATATGAAAAAAAATAGACACTTGTATTTAAAATAAGAGAGTTTATGGAACTTCAAGTTTAACCGGAAGTGATTTCGAGGTTGTGATAATGTTAAAAAATGTCCATTTATGCAATATTAATACTGTCAAATTTTTATTACTCTCATTTAAAAACTAAAAAACAAAAACATCCTGTGTCACCCGGTATGTGTAAATTTCTGTATTTTATTTACAATAATAAAAATTAAGAAGACAGCTATTGTCTGTAAAACAAAATGGACCTCTAAATGTACTAAAGAAAACATGACTCCCTCAGGTTGGTTAACATGTGGTGACATTTTTATGTTGCCAGTACGTCTTTTGGTACTTTTATTAACATTTCAATGTTGTCACTTGACAAAAACAAAGTAATATGAATTGTTTTGTTTTACAAAATTACTCAATAAATAAAATATAAATTCACAGCAAATTAAATTATATTTATGTCGTAATTTTGTGAAACAAATAAAAACAATTCATGTTACTTTTTGTCAAGTGGCAATATTGAAATGTTAGGGCAATTCCAAAAAACGTACTGCCAACATAAAAATGTCACCACATGTCAGTTAACATGAGACAGTAATTGCTTTTAGTACATTTAGAGGTCCATTTTATTTTAGTACGTTCATGACTTGGATATATCTATAGTAATAGAGAAATGAAAGTGCAGGAAATATTATGAAACTTTCATGTAGAACCTTACTTTTAAAACATTGTATGGATGAAATATTTTTTATGAATACCGTTTAAATAGCAATCTTTAGTGTCCTTTCCGGTCGCCAGACAATTTCTTCAATAGAATATGTCTGGGATATAATATTAAAATTTACCGCAAACATTTAGAAATACAACACAGCACAATCCAAATAAACTTTCTTTTTAAATCTTTTATCACCTACACTACTTACTGTTGGCAAAATTGCTACTAATATTTACAAAAAACCTATGTAATATCCGGTTCTATCCCAAATATTGATTTAAACTGTAACAAAATGATCATACTTACTTACAGACATGTTTGAGGTTTTTCGAAAACCTAAAATAAAAACAATAAAAATCGACCAGAAATGTTTGCTTTAATTTTATTTATTATATAAATAATACCATAGTAAAATATACAAATATCTATATAAAGACATCGATAAAAACAATTAAATTAGTATACAGGGTGTTCCAAAATAGTTCACTAGTAAAAGTATCTAAAGAACTACATTGAACCACCCCATTAGAATAGTAAAAATGTTTTCAGCATTTTTTAATATTTTCAAAATAAGATGATTTTTAATAGCGCAAGGGCTATTAATAAAACAATGTATAAGTTTTAGTAATTTTTAAAACTAACATCCGGTGAGCCAAAAGGTTAAGGCAAGGACTACGTTTATTTCTTAAAAAAATAACGTTAATTAACAAATTCTCCCTGTTAATAGTGTTGTAAGAAAAAGAATAGACATCTTGAATAAAATTTAATCTTAATTTAATCGTTGTATGAGAAGGTAACAACAAACCTAATAATGCGGTATACGGTAAGAAAAATTAAATCCAAATTGGTTTCCTATTTTTGAGATACGCCACTTCGTGATTTTTTAGACGATTTGTACTATTGTAAAGTCCATACGTGGACATACTGAATATCATAATGGAAAATTTCGTAGTTGGAAATCATATTATCTAAATAGGTCAACAGCTTTTTGGCTAATAGTATTCATAAATTACTAAAACTTAGGTTTATATAATTTTTATATAGACAAATTTCGGTCGTATTGGGTCCACCCTGTACTCATTTGTTTACGCCGAATACAATAAAATTATCTAAATACCTAGATTATAAAATTTGTACATCATAAGAACTGATTAAAATTAAAACAATAATAATTGACCTATATACACTTTAAAAACTCAATAACTTTTTTTATAACAATAAGGATCACAAACTACTTGGTATACGTATTAAAATAATCACTTTTTAAAATATTTTTCCAGTGCATCAACAAAACGTTGTTGCGCTTAATGAAATAAATAAAAAAACGGAAAATAGTTTATCAATGAACTATAGTGGTGCAGATAAGATGGTTAGTTTTAAAAAATTGGATAATCCAGTTCAGTACACAATAAACATTTAAAAAAGTTCAAAATCACTTTTTATAATATTAATTGAAGGGTTTTTTGAAAAAACCACAAATGTCATTTCTAACATAGTGCCATTGTCAAGTCAAAGTCATTTTTTCCTAATTTACAAGAAAACTAATGCTTATGGAACCTTCAAATATATCTCTAATTGCGCAAAATACAGCTATATTTACGAACATATTGCACAAAATATATAGAGTTAGACATATAGGTTTAAGGGGATGCCGTAGCACATTAAATTAAGCTAAAACGCGATTCGCTGCCGTTTTTAAATATTTGTTTTGGAAAAAGTTATATATAGAAAAGTTTCTTAAAATGATCCAAAGATTATCGGAAAGTTGGTTATTTTTACGGTTTGGTAATTTTGGGAAATTTCATTTGTTAGTTATTAACATTACCAAAAATCAATTAACTTTCCGATAATCTTTGGATCATTTTAAGAAACTTTTCTATATACAACTTTTTCCAAAACAAATATTTAAAAACGGCAGCGAATCGCGTTTTACTTCATTTTAACGTGCTACGGCATCCTCTTAATAAAGTTGTTTTTTAATATCCTGACCATATTGAAAACTTGACATCGGCTGTTTCTGAAAAAAAACCCTTCAATTGATATCACACGAAAAATTGTATCTTATATCGCCAGTTACAATTGTTTTGAATATGGCGATTTCCTCGTGGTCAAACGAAGATTCCATATGGGGATGTAGGCTTAGATCAAATAAATTTGACATTGCATCTTAAAGACACAGTTGTTTTTTATACAGCGTGTCAACTTAAGTTCGTACTTTATGGAAATCTTCTCTCAGGAGGAAAGAACAGTTATTTTTGACAATATATCAAACATTTTTATAAAAAAACATGTTTACGATTAAAATTACTTTCAAATATGCAAATTTTTTTAATTTACAATAAAAACTTGTTTCTATTTTTTTGATGCGATGATGAAAATATAAGTTTATACATTAGTGCATACTTATTAGGAAATGTAATATCAAAACAAAGCTTAAGAAGTGTCGAAACAGCGAAAAGTAAAAAAACGCTCGTAATTGCACAAAAAAGTTTCTTTTAAATAAACAAGTTTGCTATATTAATAAAGAATTTTTGTAATATTATGAAAAATAAAAGTACTTCCCCCTTAAGCAAAATTCATATTTTTTAAGATACCTCGTATGCCAATGAAAAAAATATTATCTGTTTTGCATTTTAGGTATTAGGCATGCAGAACTTTTTACTAGAACTAACTTTTTTCATAAAATTAATAATAAAAAAGTTTTCCATTAAGTAGACACACCGTATATCTTTTTCATTTATGAATAAAGGCCAAAAAAACCGATTGTTTTTTTTAATTAGGAGAAATTTATTAAAAATATGAGTTTTGAAAACCTAAAAAAAATTCTTTGGGAAAACTTAAGTTTCTTTTTTTTACCAATATTTTTTAAAAACTATGCAATGTTTACATGTACCCCATTAAATGTGTTACTTTTTTAAAATTTATGTTTTAGAACCAAATTATATCATACAATTGGATCACCGTGTTTCAGAACAAATATACCTATGACTTATGACTAATTTTGCAGTATCACCTTGTATATAAATATACCTATTAGGTATGACTAATTTAGCTATAAAATTTAAATAACTTAGTATTATAAATGCCATCGTTGAAAGGAAGAATGGGTGTATATTAAGGCTATGTTTTTATACAGGTATTATTTTTTGCAGGAATAATTGTTTTTTTTCTTACAGAGTGGTAACTAACGTCTTCTAAAAGCCAGTTTTTAGTAATTTTAGGCTAAGTTGAAAGTCTGAACCAAAATTGATTTTTTGAAAACTACAGCCGATAATTCCCGTTCTGTATCGGAATAACCATTTCTTAAAGTACTAATTAAGGCAAGAGCGGGATAAACAATAAAGCTAAAAAATATATCGATATATCGATTTAAGATATTAACCCATGGATACTCGTTTATATCTATTTAATTTTTAAAAGGTTCTAAGATTTTCTTTAGGTAATCTGGAAGTTTCGAAGGGATAATCACAACTGTGTGTGTATGAGTCTACTATATATGTATAGCATTCGTAAACTTGTTGCCCATATTTAAAGATGTGGTTATATCTCTAAGACTTCGTCTAGGATCTACAGAGTGTGAAAACTGTGTCTTGCCCGGCAGCGCAGCGATCAGAGTACCTCGCCCGTATTCAGGTGGTCCAAGAACGAATGCCCAGCTGGAAAAACATTTTTAGGTAGTAGCTATTTAAAAATAACGACGGTGGTGGCACTAGTGCGTTGTCTAAAAGGTGTTGTAAAATGCAAATACTGCACGTTTCAGTGCTTAGACAACGTTGATGGAACAGAAGAAAAATTGGTTAAACATCTAGTAACCCGACACCCACTGTACTCTGGTACTAGGCGTAAGCCTTCGTGGGCTGTTTCAAAGATAAGAAACTTTTTTGGCACTATTTGTCCAGTTTTAAAATTTGTTTTTTGTTTATAAAATATCCAAAATATATAAATAACTTGTAAAATTTCCACAGAGTGCTAATTTGACCATGTTCTGATACTGTATTCTTCCCATTTACAGCCTATTAAGAAATCTTTCTATAGACGTGTTAACCAATGCAAAATTCTTAAAAGTAGCAAAAGAACAAAAAGTGAGACAATAGAATGTTCAATTTAATTTCTTGTAATAAAACTATTGATAAAAATGTTTGGAAGACATAAAGTTTAGACCTAAAAAATAACAGGCTGTGGCAAATTTAATACCTTAAAAATTACAAAACACATACAAAAACATCTGGAGATAGTACATGAACCTTGAAATATATGTTCATAGGCATTTTTTCTTATAATCATGTGTACAATAATTCTATTAAATAAAGGCATAAGTTTTAGAAATACCCTGTGGACCTCGTCGGTCCCAGTTGGCCAGGTAATGTATAAGCCAATTTACTCTATCGATAATATCGATATTTATCTTTTGTTACTGCCCATCCCTAAAAAAAAAAGTTTTTATAGACTTAACTTAGAAGGCGGAAATATTTTTAGTCGAAATTATTTAAAGTATCCTCCAACTTCGACACAATGTTTTTATAAAAATTCAACTGCTCCTGCAAAAAGTCTTTTAATGTTCGTTTCAAATCGTTATCTCTCTCTTGTTGGAAATGATTCAGTTCAGCAAATACAGTGTACGTTATAACGTCCGCTCTTCTTCTAACGTCCGTTAGAGCCAGCTGTTGTACCTGATTTGTTCGTTCGCATTCCTTTTTCTTCTGTTCGGACATTCTTTGCATATGTAGAATGTCTGGCAGACTGGAGGTAATGCCCTTATAAATGTATAGTTTGTCAAATAATGGTTGCCAGTCTAATTTTGCTTGTTCTTCATATAGTTTTCCTATCATGATGTAGGTGGTTCCAATATTTTTTACATCTATAAGAAATGAATTTCCCAATTTTACACTTGTTTGCTTATTCATTTTGGATAAATTAAAGAATCTTAAAACAAGAATATACGAATGTAGCACATATGCATACCTCATTCTATCGACCACGTACAGCAGAGTCGGCTATTATAATAGAAGAGCAAAAGAAACAGGTAAAGAAGTAGTACTATAGTGAATTCAAAACAATATCCGATGCACGTCATCAATCAGCTGTACCGACGTTCAATTACATAAAATTAACAGAATAAAAATTTTGGAAAAAATAATTAAAGTTTGGCCTTTTAATTAGTGAACTAAACACATATTAACGTCGTTATTTAACGCATCCAATAACAGAAAAATTTTACTTCGATTAACACCGAAAAAACCATTTAATTCAAATTTTATTATCGTCAGGTTGGTCAAATTGCTTCATATCTTGCGACGTTGCCTTACGTTGTTCGACTTTCTACTCAAATGTTCGGTCGCTTTCTTGTTTTTTCGTGTATTAATAATATTACCGACTTAAAAAATAAGTGTTCAGTTTAAAGAATTTTATAAAATTATTTAATTTAGTTTGATAGTTTATTTGAATAATTTACCTTAGATTATTCAAGTTTTTTCATCACTTTCGAAGGTTTCCGAAAACACTTGAGTTGTCCACTTAACACTTTTAGTTCATCCTGTACTAAGAAATTTTTTAAAGATTTTACACTTTACTATAAAACGGCGATGGAACCTGGGAGTAGTATTATAGTTTCGACTTTTGAAGTGTTCACTTCGAGACATTGACAACTAAACATTTTGTCGTAGTTGTAAACATAGTTACGCTTCATTGTTAATAAAAGGTATAAAATCGAAGACACTTGTTTTTATTAGAAGTGTTTTGTAAAAATATATTTTTTTTTGTCATTTTGACCATAAAAACATATCAACTTAATATTTTTGTATTATTATCACAAGCTGGCAACCATGTCGCCATTTTACATCACTCAAGGGGTGTGACGTGCATCGGAAATTGTTTGGAATATAACAACATTTAGTCCCGTTACACTTAATACGTATGAACGACATTCGCTCTACGCCTGAGAAAAAATGTTGCATTGAAAGTAATGTAACATAACGCGTACTAGCCGCGCCTGCACGTGAAAGGTTACATTACTGTCAGGCGTGGGGCATTCGCACGTCTCATGTGTAACGGGACTTTGGGTACTCCATTGTAAAAATATCTTTTCCACACGTTAACTTTAAACAGCTGTAAGTTCTACAAAATGGTGGAAACTAACCAAACTAACGGAAATAATGAACCTCTACTTTCTTTATCTTTCTTTTTTCAACTCAAAAATCGTAATAGTCAGACAGTATGAATGTGTGTACTATAGTGATTGTATGTTAAGAAGTAATTAAAAATACTAAATTCCACTTACCTACTGATGCCTTCGAATACATCCCCTGCTGATTTGATTCAAACGCACAACCAAGCGAATAAAAAGCTTCTCCCACCCTCGTAAACTCCCTTTTGTACATATTTACGCATTTTTTCTGTTGATCCTGCGAAGTTTGCATTAAATTTTTTATACATCCATCCATTTTTTCCACATATTTCATATTTTCATCTATTTTTGCTTCAACTATAGAGGGCATTATTTCTTTTTCAGGGGCTTCTACACATAGGCAAAAACTCGGTCCTGTAAGTTGATCTTTTTCGGCATTTCGTTTACCTAAAAGTAAATATTTCACATAAAATACACATTATATGATATTCACTGTGTCTAGGTTAGTTGGCGTCATATGGAAAACCTTTTTATTATTAGTTTATGTAAAAGTTATTCTTTATAAAAGTTCTGGTTAGTGTCCCAAACTTAAAACGCAGATATCAAATTGAACTAATTGGCTACAAGGTTTGGCCTAAAATGTAATTTTGAACATTATCGCAGAATTTTTTTTTTTTATTGTAAATAATTCACTTTTTACCCCAAGGCCGTTGTATATGTAGCTACGGCACTGTTAGCTCTGGCATAGTTTAACCATCTGGTTACTGTCGGGCGTATGAATATTAAAGAGTTTTTCTAATGGGGTAAACCACAACTTAAAAAAAAATTGTTTTGATAAATTATATTGGATATTTTGTGTTAAACAAAATCTTTCTCTTGGATTTTGGCAAACTTAATAATTAGTTTACATACATATCTAAACAATTTATTAATAAAAACTAGTAGGCTGAGATCCAAGTAGAAAGCAACCCGTCTGTTTACGTGACAATAACTGTTTTGTATTAAATATAGTATTTAAACAAAGGTATCCCCATGGGGTTGTCTAAAAAAATCATGGTCAAAGCTATGATTATTTAAAAAAAAATTTGAGTCGCCCTATATATTGTCAATTTTAATTTTTCTATTCTACGAGCTAGTATCAATATATCACAATTTTTTATTCTCCGATTGTATAAATAGAGCTGTGAGCATTTTTTATATTTTCAACTAAAAAAATGTTTGGTGCATTCTGTATTATTTAAAAATATATATTCTGTATTATTTAGCATAAACATACATAAAAAAAATGAAATTGCCATTATACAAGATGTGTCAAAAATGTTGAAGTAATTTTTTAAATTAAATGTAGCCTTGACCATAATTATTTTGGCAACCTTATGATCATACCTTTGTTTAAATACTATATTTATAATAAAACAGATTTTATCTTGGTAGGGGAGCCCAAGAGGGGATTTCTGCAGTTACTAAAGCCCGTCAGGAAAATATACCTAAGAATACCTTGTACCTGATTAAAAACCTCCACCAAATATGAGCCCCGTATACAGGGGCGAATGTAAACAACAAAAATATATCCCACATAAATTGACGTGCGCGTTAGATTAAGATAGGGTGAGTGTTAATTACATGCTAGAGTGTATATTCCACTAATCTGACAATTGAAGAGTGACGTAAAGAAACCGGAGTGCTATAAAGTTGTAAAAAAACGTCATTTTGACATGCTCGAGTGTGGTTATTTTTTTTTAAGATAATAATTCAAGGATAACGAAAAATATATAATTTAATACGATTTGAACGATTTCCACAAGCCGAAATAATATATATATATATATATATATATATATATATATATATATATATATATATATATATATATATATATATATATAGGGTAATGGCACCGGTAATTGCCACTCCACCAGTAATTGCCACTTGGCTATTATCATGTCAGTTATAAGCTCATCTTTGATAAAAGCAAATCATTCGCGCCACCTATAGATCACCGAAATATTTATCTTCATCATATTTATCAAGAGGATTTCCAAAAGAGGGCGCAACTAGAATAATTTATTTAATAGTAAATCAGTATGGCCACCGCACCTGAAACAACCTGTTTGCTTATGGTTAAGGTTAAGAAAGCTTGTCTTGTTTTTAGTGATTCTTTCCGTTGTTTTGTGAATAATTTATGTTTTTAGAGAAAAATACATACACCAGGTAAGTTGTTAATAATAATATAACACGTTTATTTCGTAATTTAAACCTAAAAGTAACCTAAAGGGGGTGGCAATTACTGGACCTCACATTCCATATAAATCCAATAGTTGCCTTTTGTGGCAATTACTGGGTATTCTCTAAAGACTTATTTGGAGCTAAATAATGTGCAGATATGGAGTGTTTATTGTCTGCTATATATATGGTATAAATTGGAAGTAGATATGTTTTAAAAATCCAGTAGTTGCCACTACCGTAATACAATGGCAATTACTGGTTGAGTATGATGGCAATTATTGCTTCAGGTTCGTAACAGAATGGAGAGAGCGAAAAACCATTTTTCGTTATTCCGAAAAAGATCTGATGTCAGCAATCGACGCCTGTCGGAATGGAATGCCTTTTTCTACGGCTGCAAAGACTTTTGGCGTTCCAAGGAACACCCTGAAAAACAAAGTTCAAGGGAAAACACCGTTGGAGCGAAAAATGGGCCCTCCTTCAATCTTGTCAAAAACTGAAGAGAGTGCCTTGGTCAAGTGGATCATTGAAATATCTAAAAGGGGATTTTCGCTGCATAAAGATGATCTTCTGATCACAGTTCAAAAAATAATGAAAAACACCAATAGAAAAAATCCTTTCGTGGACGACAAACCTGGAAAAAAGTGGTTATCAGCATTTTTAAGCGAAATCCAAATGTGTCTGTAAGGGTTCCAGAAACATTAAGTTCTACAAGGGCAGCAGTTACAGAAGAAAAACTTAGGAATTGGTTTCAAGAAGTATATTCTTTTTGCAAACCGAAAATTATACTGATATCCTAAGCCACCCTGAGCGTATATTCAATTGTGATGAGTCTGCCTTTCAGATTTGTCCAAAATCAAATAAAGTGATCGGTCCACGTGGCGAAAAAATATATATGAAATAGCAAAGGGGTCTGATAAGGAATCTATTACTGTTGCCATTACAGTTAGCGCTGCTGGGACTTTATTACCGCCATTTCTTTTATTTTCATATGTAAGGTTACCTGGGTCGATAATTTCAAATGTTCCGAATGAGTGGGCCATTGGAAAAAGTGAGAAGGGATGGATGACTGGAGAATCATTTTATGAGTATGTTGCCAATGTGTTTTATCCCTGGCTTGTCAAAAATAAAATATCTTTTCCTGTAATTTTATTTATTGATGGACATAAGTCGCATCTAACTTTACACCTTAGCGACTTCTGTGAAAAAAATAAGATAATTTTGGTAGCGCTGTTTCCGAATGCAACACACATAATGCAGCCTTGTGATGTCTCTGTGTTTAAACCGCTTAAAGATCACTGGAAAAAAACTGTGCATAAGTGGAGATTAGACCACAATATCGAAATACTAAACAAAACGAATTTTCCATTAATGTTTAATAAAGCAATAAAAGGAGTTACAGAAGAACATATTATTAACGGTTTCCGACGATGCGGACTATATCCATGGTCACCAGATGCTGTAGATTACACAAAGTGTGTAAAGAATAGGGAATTAACTTTACAAACAAGTCAGTCAGATAATACGAGCAAACACAAACAAACGCCTTTGGAATATTTGGAATCCTTTATTCCAATTGATGTTCTCCAGCTCTTCAGAAAATGCAGCGCTTATGAAACGTGGAGGGGCGAGGAAAAGCAAACAGACCTTTTTAATGTATGGCTAAAGATGAAAAAAGATCTTGATGATAAAAAAGAAAACCCCAAAAACAATTTGATTCTGCACCCAGCTGCAGTACAACTTTAAGTTCAGCCTCCGATTTTGATCTTAATGCAAAACCTTTTGTTAGTGCCTTGAATAGTACATTACCTGGGCCCTCAAAACAAAATATTACCCCTCCAAAAACGCCCATTAATAATCTTGAGAATCCCAAGACCCCAGAAGTTCCAGTTTTATCTAGTTTTAATAACTGTACACCTTGCAGTGAAACATCTACTTCGAGCGTTGCAACACCTTTTAAACGTGCGTTAATATGGCCGGAAAAGACAGGAAATGGACTTAAGCGTAAGAGAAATATTGAAAAGACCCCTTCAGTAGTTACATCGAAAGAATGGAAAAAGTTTATGTTACAAAAGAAAACAAAAAGAGGGATGAAGAAAAAAAGAAAGAAGAGAGAAAACAACTAAGACTTGAGAAAAAAGAAAAGAAAATGAAAGATATAGAGAACAAAAAGCCTATATGCAATAAAAAGAAAGCCAAAGTCCAAGAATTTGAAAGTGACACCAGTGATGATGATAATGAGATAGTGGAATATGCTGACAGTACTTCTTTTTGCTCCGACGTTTCTGATTTGGAAAAGTCAGCTTCTCCTGAAACTGTCAATTTACATGAGAAATCCAAAACTCAAGTAGAGCTATTAACAGAACATTACTATGGCGTATACTACGATGAACAATTTTTATAGGTAGAATTATTCACATTGATAATGAAAACTGCTAACATAAAATTTTTAAAAGAAGTAACGGAAAATTCTTTCCTTTGGCCTGCGAAAAATGATATTGATGAAGTACAACTATACAGAATTTTTTGGACCTGTAGATTTATTGGGCAACGATCCGTTTTCAATTGAAAATATGATTTTAAAGAAAATTAAAACTGCATATAGAAGCATTAAATCGCAAAATAAAAGTGTAAAATAATTTTCCATTTAGGAATATTAAAATTGTTTTCCTTTGTTCTTTTTATTTTTTTTTTAATCTGAAACGTATTAAAACTTAATAAATTGTTACCTAATAATAACAATACTGTATTTGGTTATTTATGCATTAAAGTTTTTATGAATATCATTTGACGTGTTTCATTTCTTAATGGCAATTATTGGTCTTTTTATCTGTCAATTACTAGATTTTTTTTTATTCACAGGTGTCAATTATAGGTTCCGGGAGATAAATTTTTTGAAACATGCTTTATTAAAAAATATTAATACATTATTGTTTTTTCAAACTGGGAATTGTTTTTAGAAAGTTCAATAAAGACCTTTCATTGTTGCTCTATCCAAAAAACTAATTTTTTATTATTATAAGTCACAATTTGGCTAAAGATGTTCTTATAATGGCAATTAGTGGTGCCACTACTATATATATATATATATATATATATATATATATATATATATATATATATATATATATATTTTTTTTTTTTTTTTTTGACATACTTAAAAGTCTATAGCTGCTTAACGCCCCGATGAAAAGGTATACATTATATAACATTTTTTCTTCTTATCATCTAAACTTTGCAACCCAATAGGTCTCTATGACACTCGAGTAACTGCAGTTTTAGCATCTTGGGCTCCCTTAGGTAAAAAGATTGGTAAAGGTCACTTCTTTTTGGATATTTCTTGTACTATAAAGTTTGTTATCAATAAAACTGGTATGATTTATTACAATAAGAAGGTAACTATATCATACCAGCATGTGTCAGTAGAAAGTAGGCAAGAAAAGTCAAAGAGATTCAAGACAATAAGGTAAATTGCGGGTTTGATATTTGGTGGTGGTGCACTATTTTTAACAATTTATAAAGTGTTTTGATGTACAAGGGTTTTTAGGTCTTATTACATTTAAATATTGCCATAACGCCTAGTATAAAATTAAAAACTTACCTTGTTTCCACTGTTTTTCATCTGTACACGTTAAAAAGTGTATCCACACATCGCATGTGGACAATACCGGATGCCTACACATATAATCGGCAAACTCTTGCAATTGGGCTCTTCTATGTTCTATAAAGACATCTTCATACCGTCCCGCCACCTGTTTGTCAGGTAACGGAGGTACGGCTACCAAGTTAAATTTCTCCGTTAGCCGATCGTGTAGCCAGTCGAAATGTTTGTACCTTCGAGACACTTCTATATTCGTAAAGGATGGCGTCAACTGATATGCTATGAAAGACTTGAGTCCGCCCATTTTTGATGCCTTTTTCGGTGAGGCGATCTGAACTGTATATGGATTGGAAATTTGTTCCCATCGACCTAAAGATTCGTCGCTGTCACGGTATATGTGTATTTTTTTGACGGCGTGGTGGTTATATCTTTGGATAGACCTGGAAGTGAACGTTTTTGTAGATAGACAAATTAGGCTATTCATTATGTACAAAAGTAGAGGGATGAAAGGAACTACAACGTTAAATGTTTTTTTTTGTTTCATATGGTCAATTGACCAGACAGATATAAAGAACCGCGGAGTGCTACCATTTAGAGGGGTGCGTTTTTGAAAACGGAGTGAAAACATCCCCTTTTCAGTTTTTAAGGTTAGTTTGAAAACTACTCACTTTTCCCAAGTAGTAGTCAACAGAATAGTTGTGCGAAATTACATTTTTCCTCGAATGACGATTTCTAAATTGAACAAAAGTTTTTTTGATAAAAATATGCTCAAAAAACGAAGCAAAAAAAACAGGAAAAAACGCGTGTTTTTTTTTAAATTTTGTATTTTCTCCTGTAACTTTTTTCCATGGGGGTTTGGGTACAGGCATTACTTCATAGAAAAAAAAACTTTTATCCTATTTCTTTAAACTGACGTTGAGTAGAAGTCAGATTGCGATATAACTCTTTTCTAAAAGTTCTGATATAGTTAAATTGTTTCTCGAATATTATGAATACCAAACACTTCTACTCAACGTCATTTTAAAGAGAAAAATGGAAGGTTTTTTTTCTTACCAATTTTAAAAGCTTGCCACTCACTCCATTTTTAGGCAATGTTACCTATTTTTTCGCAAACATTGCGCTATAACTCTTTTCTAAATAATTAAATTGTTTCTCGAATACTATAAATCCAAAGACGTCATTTTAAAGAGAAAGGATGAAAGTTTTTTTCCTCCAAAGCAGTGTCTGTACCTAAACCTCCATGGAACACAGGTATGGGGCAAAATACAAGAAAAAAAAATAAAAAACGGGTTTGGAAAGCGTCATTCGATGAAAAATTTAATTTCCCACAACTTTTCTCTGGACTACTATTTGGAAAAAGTGCATAGTTTTCGAGCTAACCTCAAAAAACTGAAAAAGGGATGTTTTCACCACATTCTTTAAAACTTTTTTCATATTTGCGGGTCCACTGACCATATAAAACAATAAAAGCCCTTTAAAATTGTAGTTTGTTTCTAAAGTACATAATCAATAGTCTAAATGAAGCTCAAAAAAGGCAAATCTCGCAAGTCTTTGGTCCTGCATGGATTTACTTGAAATTTTAACAGAAGGTAGGTAATAGCAGTGTAACAACCCAAGAATCAAAATCTAAAGGGTGTTTCTAAAAGGTGCGGAAATAGCTACCACAGATTTCTGAGACTAAAATATGACGATCTAACCCAACATGCCTTTGTCCAAATGTGGATGATTTTGGAGATACAGGGTGTCAAACATTTATTCTGGATTTAGTTTTTATAAATAATTTTGTTAATAATGGGCCTATTATCATAATATTTAGCTAAAGGGGGTTTTGGGAGGGAGAAATACGAATCTGCTATTAATTTTATTGTAAACTTTAGAGGGCACCACATGCAATATTTTTCAAAATTAAAACCGAAATAACTCTTTTAAGCCACTATGTTTGTAACTTCTAAATACAAATTCTTATTTTTCGACATATTTTACATAAAAAAGGTATATTTGGTAAAATTTGATTTAAGCAGCCGTTTTTGAAATATCCGGATTTAACAAATTTACTTCCTGCTTGGCCAGGTCTAAGCTGTACAGGGTGTTTTAGAATAAGATGCTAATCTTTAAGAGTATAAATCCACGGGTGATTTTAAGAAAAAAAGTTTAAATAAACCTATGCCCTAAATGTCGTAACTTCTGAAATACAGAGTGGTAAAAAGCATATTTTTAAATAATTTTACCTCCCTGTATCTCAAAAGCTAGGCCATTTATATATATTATTTATAAGTTTATTTATACTTTTCTTCTTAAAATCACTCAAGGATTTATACTCTTAAAGATTAGCATCTTATTCTAAAACACCCTGTATAGCTTAGACCTGGCCAAACAGGAAGTAAATTTGTTAAATCCGGATGTTTCAAAAACGGCTGCTTAAATAAAATGTAACCTCGTATACCTTTTTTATGTAAAATATGTCGAAAAATAAGAATTTGTATCTAAAGTTACATACATAGTGGCTTCCTCTAGGGTTAACAATAAAATGGATAGCAGATTTGTATTTCTTACCTCCCAAAACCCCATCTAGCCAAATATTGTGACAATACACCAATTATTGAACAAATTATTTATAAAAAACTATATCCAGACAAAAATGTTTGACACCCTATATCTCCGAAGTCGTCCACTTTTGGAGTAAGGTATGTTGGGTTAGATCGTCATATTTTAGCCTCAGAAATCTATGGTAAATTTTTTTCTGCACCTTTTAGATATATCGAACCGAAGGGCGCCAAAACCCTGGGGGTGGTTGCCACGCCATCTTGGTGGTGAAAATGTTTTATTACATTTTAACCACAGGAATTGATCAAAAAAGTGATTCTAAGCAAAATACGTTGTATACATGGTTTTCGTAAAATTAATAGTTATTTCCGATTAAAAGTATCAATTTTTCGACGAAAAAGTCGACGTTTTTAATAGAGTTTTCACGAATAACTAAAAATTACGCATTACATCAAACAAAAAAAACTATAAGTACATAATTTTTCTGAAATTAAGCATTTTAAATGGGTCAAACTTCCTTGATGTATTAACAACTCACTCAATTTTCATGCTAGAGAGTTTTTTAAAAAAAAGGCCTCATTATGTACTTTAGAAACAGTTTATGATTTCTTCAAAAATGCAACTTTGCATTTGACGAAAACCATTAAACCAACTAGTATCTTGGTTCGTATTGGCCGTAGAAAAATTATAGTATAGCAACGTTTTCGATAAAGAATTTTAGGTCAGCTGATTTTTTGATATGTTGTTCTCCTTCCTCTTCTGGACAGACCCTGGGCGGTCTTGCTGGCGGCAGTGGTTGCGTTTATTAGTTCGTATGCTACCTGTACAGGTGATAATCTAAGGTTTTAAAAACATTTTATGAAACCTAATTTTTAATTTTTTGTCTTTAGATAGGTTTTACCAAACATATTTTTTTTTTATTGCTAGACTCTTTTATCATTGCAAATTATACAGTCGTCCCTCTTCTGAACCGTTCGGTATATTTTGATGAAAATTGGACCGATAATATATGACCAGTTTGCATTTTTTGACATATCAGTGACAGCTCTAAATGTCAAGGTCACATCTGGGCGCCAACCAAACAGCCGAGGATCTACCCGAAAGAGGAGGAAGAACAACATATCAGAAAAGCAGCCAACCTAAAATTATTGTTTTCCCGACGTTGCTACCTCCCATACTATTATAACAAAAAATTTTGTTTGTCATTTTGAAAGTTACAAATTTACTTTTTACAGTTTTTTAATAAAAATGCATGATTTTCTAGTTATACTTGAAAACCCAATTTTCGTAGAAAAATTATTACTTTATTCAAAAATTTCTTGTTTATTAGATTGATTTTAAAAATATTATAGAAAATAATTTTAAATTTGCTTTATAATATATTTTATGTAAATTATATTAACAACATAAACAAAAACATTTTTATGCTTTTAATAGCAACTCAAACTCTTACAGATAAGAATTATAATAGGCTTTTGTTTTTTAGGATTGTATAATGATGCAATAGTTTGTGATAAAAAAATTCAGATGATTAGTAATCATTGTTATTCTAAAATACTACACACAGTATTTTTAAAAATTTTGTGTTCTGTTCACTGTGTCTAGTATAAGAAAGGCATAACTTAACAGATTTTTTTATTGCCATAATCTCAAAATCACTTCCGGTTTACCCGGAGGTACCAGAAATTTTCTTATTACTTTAAATACAAGTGCCTACATTTTTTCTTTATTTATTTGTATTGTTTATAAAATTTTCTTTTTAATGATATATCATACAAGATGTTTCACAAAGTGGCAACCTGAAATTGCCAAAAACAAACAAATGTCCATTATTTGAATATTTATTTTTGCTAAGTATTCCTTGAATTAAAGGATAACATATTTTACTTTTCCTGAAATTGGAGATATACAGGGTGTTTTCTAACTACGGTACCCGAAACTTAAGGAGGTATTTTCTTATGTGTGTTTTTATAAAAAAGTTCTTTGAACATATGTCCGGACTTGCTTCATTTTTAAGATATAAGGCGTTAAGGTTTTTAAAAAAGTCAATAAGTATTATTTAAATATGCCAAAAACCCATTAACCGGTTTGGATGAAATTTGGTACATCAGTGGCACAGTTTTCTTTACAATAATATTGGCTGTAGTGCCCATTGAGACACAACGGGACCCCATATTCTTAATCTAGGTAGAGTTTTATAAGCGCCTTATTACACTAAACGGGTATGCCAAATTTCATCCAAATTGATTAAAGGGTTTTGAGATATTTAAAAAATATCGATTTGACATATAAAAAATCACCTCCCTAAGTTTCGTACCGTACTTAGGAAACACCCTGTATTCCAATTTGTTTAATAAATCACCAATATTTCGTAATTTCAGTAATTATTATAATTGATATAAGAAACTTCAAAATTGAAGAGACTAATTTCACAGTGTGCAATCTCCAGTTCTACTTTTTATTACAACAGTAAAACAAATGGCCCAATAGTAGATTGTTCAAACTTAAGAAAAAATTCATTAAATTCAATGCATAGGCTTTTTGGTCATTTTTAAATAGATATAACATAAAAATCTAATTTTGGAAATTGTACACTTTTAAATTTTTCAAACATTGTAAATGTAAATAACCTTATTTTATATTATTTTTAATTCTTCACTAAATAAATATGTTTATAGCCATCATATTGAAAAGAAACAATGTGTTGTAATATGTCATTAGACAGAGATTTTAGTGTAGAACTAAAATATAAAATAAAATAGGGGTGGTTGCATTTAAAATGTTTGGAAAATTTTAAATTTTCTCTCATCAATTATGTTACCAACTGTAAATAGTACAAAATGTAAGTAAATGAAATATACCTCTACTTGTGAAAGTAAAAAAGGTTTTGGTAGGTTTACACCTGACTTTTATTGCAAGATATTTATGTCAGACAGAAAGGCTAGCTAGTGTAAACCATTAAAAAATTCTACCAGACATACATTTTTGACCCTTTACATAAGGCAGAATTTATGTCTCACATAAATATTATGCAATAAATGTCAGATGTAAATCTACCATTATTCTTTTATTTCCACAGCCTACTTGACGAAAAAAATATTCGCTAATGGTACTTGATATTATTTAAAAGTATTTTTTCAGGCCGCAATTTTGAAAAGAAACACCCTGAAAAATACAAATACAGTGTGTCTTTGGAAATTTTTACCAAATGGAAAACTCTTTAATTATTAACTTTAGGCAAAAAATTGCCTCTTCATAAAAAGTCCTGCTTGATGAGAAAATACATTTTCACAGAAATATTTGTATGTTGGATGTACAGGGTGGCCTAAAAATACTTGTTTCCAAATTAAGATACGGGTTATTTCCAAACTATGGTATGAAACTTTAAAGGATTATTTCTTATGTCATTTTATGAAAAAAGTTCCTATAAACAAATGCCCAGGGTTGCTTCGTTTCAGAGATACAGGGCGTTAATTCTTTCTTAACAAGTTGGAATTTTATAAATATCTTAAATACGAAGCCAGATACGAAAATGTACGACAATAAAAAGTTGTATTTTTAGTTGCTTTATATGAAAAAAATATAAAAACTTTATAAAAGCCAGTGGCGTATATTTTTCTCTTAATATTGGCTGTTGTGCCCACTGAAACGCTACTGGACTCAATAAAGTCAATCTAGTTAGAGCTTTACAAGAGCTTTATTACATTAAACAAACATACCAAATTTCAACCAAATCGATTTAAGAGTATTAAAGATATTTAAAAATATCGATTTTTCTTTAATTTTAACGCCCTGTATCTTAGAAATGAAGCAATTCCGGACATACATACGTTTATACGAACTTTTCTTCATAAAATGATATAAGAAATCACCCTTTAAAGTTTGGTGTCGTAGTTAGGAAATACCCTGTATATTAATTTGGAAACAAGTCTTTTTTAAGCCACCAACATACAATTATTCTTGTGACAATGTATTTTCTCATCAAGCAGGACTTTTTATGAAGAGGCATTTTTTTCTTCAAGTTAATAATTAAAAAGTTTTCCATTTGATAAGAACTTCCGAAGACACGCTGTATATATGAAATGTAGGTGCTTGTATTTAAAATAAGCACATTGCTGGTATTTTCGGTTAAACCCTAAGTAGTGTCCGAACGAAATTTCGATTTAGGTTTCGGCCGATTTTGGCCAAAAGTTTTGGCGACAGTTTCGGTTTTTGCCGAAACCGAAACAGATGCGGAAGTTGTGGTGCGCGCTTGCCTAACTTCGTTTCTCGCGGCAATGATCTCTTAATTTAAAAAAAAATATATTTTTTTAATAAGTGATTAAAACAAAATAATTATACAGTGTTTTAATTTCACATCCCTAATTAATGCAGAATAATCGAAAAAAATGCCCCAAATTAGCATTATTCAATCAAAAGCAAATTGTAAGGAATAAAGGATACCAGTGGCAAAAAGATTTGATAAACCTGGTTTATATTGACAAATGTACAATGAATTAGGGGAAAATCTTTGGACTGGTTTTCATCTTATCTTTCGGACTGTTATCAGAGTGTTGTTTAATACTTGTCAATCTGAACTTTTAAATATATCGTCAGGAGTTCCGCAGGGATCTGTGTTGCGTCCTCTGTTGTTCTTAATTTATATTAACGATCTTGCTAGGTTACCCATTGCGGGTGAGTTTACAATGTTTGCTGACGATACAACCATTCTGTGGCACGGCCATGATGCAAGTGAAATGAAACGGAGCATTGAAGCCGATTTAATTAAGATTAGGAAATGGTGTAATGCCAATTTTCTAACTCTTAATGTATCTAAGACCAATATAATCAACTTTGGGTGCGAACTTGACAATGTACATCTTGAAAACAACCCAATCAGTAATCCGACACTAAATAAAACTCAGTAAAAAGGTTTCTAGAGGTTGCTACGCTGCTAGAATGGTTTCAAGAGTTGAATAGTGGGGTGGCTCGGAGAGTGTATTATGCCCTAGTTGAGTCACATCTTCGGTATGGTATATGTTTCTGGGGAGCATGCGCCGATTACCAGTTTAATGGTCTTTTTATGTTGCAGATGAGAGCATTGAGATTTATGTGTAAGGCTGGGCGTCGGGAATCTTGCAGACCTCTTTTTTGGCCAAAAAATCTTAACTTTACCATGTATTTTCATTCTGGAAACAGTGTGTTTGGTCCAAAAGAAATATAGGGATAAAATTTCTGCGGAATCTGTTTATCCCACTCGTAATAGTCGAGTAGCTTCTCTTCCCATACCCTCCTCAACATTGGTAAAGAAATCTATCGTTTATAATGGCAAAAAATGTTTAACCACCTTCCATCACATGTTCGCCAAATAACTTGTGAAAAAACATTTAGAAGGGAGGTGAAGTGTCTGCTTATTGTTGGAGCCTACTATTCGCAAAATGAATTTTTGAATGATCGGTTTGTGTGAGACTTGCTTATTTAATTTATTTTTGGTTTTCATTTTAATTTTATATTTTTTTCATTATCAATGTTAAACATTTTATATTATTTTATATTAGTTAAAATTGTAACTTGGTCTCTATCTCTTCTCTGTTTTCCCTCTAAATTTGTTGTATGTTTTGTTTTGTTGTTTTAACGATTTGTTGGTGTATAAATATTTTTGGAAGTGGTGTGAAAAGGGAGAAGAATGGCAACTATTTTTGACATATTTATTATTTTTACTAGCGCAACCTGACAATAAAAAACATTTTTTTAATTTTAATTTTTTAGTTTTAAGATGCTTTGTTTAAGAGAATTGTATTATACTTAGAACAATAAAGCTTTTTGAAGTTGAAGTTGAAGTTAGTGGACGCCCTGTATAGAAGCCTAAATTTTATTATACTGTTTATAAGTAGAAAATCGTGCATTAACAAGCAATAATAATGGTAATTTTAAATTTAATAGTGATACTTATAAATAATCAGACCATCTTACCTAAAATATACCCCTCCAGTCCAGTTCTTACAGCACTCGAAAATATGTTCAAGCTCTTTTTAGTGATTGTTCCTTTATTATCACCCATAGTACTTCCACTAAGAGATACTGCATCACTCATTGAACTTTGTCGGTTTCCATAGTTATATTGTTGGTTATAATTTTGATTATTTTCTATAGTATTTCCTTAAAAATATAAATTATACAGGGTTATTTTTAAGTTGATATTTTCCTATTAACACTGTATAAAATCCAAGAAAACAGGAAAAATGTTTAAATAAAATTATGCCGAAAATGATACAGGGTGTCAAAAATCCCTTTTTTATCATAACTGTCCTACCACTCCATATATTTGCACAAAATTTGGTACATTTCTTTAAAATAATTTACATTATATTTTTTACTGTAAAAATTTTACCACTGGTGTTCGAACCAGATTTATATTGTTTTTTTTGAAGAAAAAATAATAAGCCACTGCTTTTTCTTTGAATTATTATAATTTTTGAAATACTCATTTACTCTGGGGTTTATTTGATTTCTTGATATTTTTCCGTACGACGAATGGTTTTCGTTAAAAAAAACCATTTTGATGCATAGAAAAATCACTAATATCTGATTTGGTGAGAGTGAGAGTAAAAACGTTTTAATGATACATAAAATTGTAAAAGGGTAAGTATTTCACCTTACTTTAATACAAATTTAGCAAAAACAAAATTTACATACAAAACATCATATCAGATTTTGACGATTTTAACATAAACCAAAATGGCTTGGCATAATGATACCACAAAAAAGCAGAGGCATACTTTTTTTCTTCAAAGATATTCAAAACAAATCTTGTTAGAACGCAACTGCAAAAAAATAAAAAAAAAAAAAATACAGCAAAAAATGTAATGTAATGATCAAATGAAGTGTACCTGCTTGGCTTATTGTGCGCGCCCCTTCTTTTTACGTCTGGGTGATGTCAGCCAGACGGGACCTACAACCCAACATGGGTTCCGAACCACGGTCCTGTGCGTGACATGCGTGACAACTTAAGACCTTGTCCCCAACCAGGGGGACTAACAAACCTACCAAGTGAGTGGGGACCGCATGTCTACGGTTGCGCAGGACACGGCAAAGTGTGTTCCGGCGCCTTAGTCCTTGCTGGCTATTAGCGTCGATACATTTTGCACTTCTGTCTTGTTGAGCTAACCACTACTAGGTCTGACTTTGGCCGCCGGCAGGATTTCGAACCCACCTCACGTTAGTTGTGCGCTCAACGAGACCTGGCGCCTTACACGATGGCCAAACACCCGACTGAGTGGTAGGAAAGTTATGATTATTATTATTATTATTATTATTATTATTATTATTAAAGAGCAGATAAGCGGCACTGCCGATGAGACTGCTCAGATTTTCCTTTTAGGTCTTTGGTTTTGTTTAACACACTTTAATATCACAGGTAGGTTAATTTTAAAAAAGATTTTAATATCACAGGTCGTTTTTAATTTTAAAAATTATATCACAGTTTATCATTTATTGATTAATAATTATTCTTTCATCACAGGTCTATCACAGATATTCATTATTAAACTTTGATCACATTGAATAATGCACCAATACCGATTCCATTGCTTTCAAATCCCGATCCACTTTATTTTTAAATTGATTGATATTCAGAGATGCAACAGTATCTTCCTGTAAGCCATTCCATACATACACCACCCGATTCGTGATGAAGTTACGTCTTTGTAGTTTGTTGCATCTCTCTTTTTCTAGCTTTTTGGAGTGACCTCTCAAATCCCTGGTAATACTCAGATGAAACAAGTCCAAATCACAGGTGTAATAACCGCCTGTGATTTTAAAAACTTCAATCAGATCACCTCTCAGTCTTCTCTCTCTCAAGTTTGGTAGCCTCATTCTACTAAGTCGGGTAATATAATCTAAGTTCTTCAATTCTGGGGGTATTTTTGTAACCCGTCTCTGTACCCTTTCTATAAGCTCTATATCTTTTATGTAATATGGACTCCATATACACTGAGCATACTCCAATTTTGGTCTTATATACGATTTATAAAGCTTTGTAATCATTTCAATCGAGTGATCACTAAAGGCCTTCTGTATGAGATAGATCATGATATTAGCCTTTTTAACCATCTCTGAGATGTGTGTCTCCCACTTCAAATCCTTAGTTACCACAACACCCAAATCTTTTTGTTCTTCCACAGATCTTAATGGTTCATTGTTTAGGTAGTATAATTTGAGTGGATTATTGGCACCTATATGCAGAACAGTGCACTTTCTCACATTCAGGGGAAGAAGCCAAGTCCTGGACCACTTTTCCAACATGGACAAGTCCTGCAGCAGTTCATCATATTTATCTAGAGGGTTGCAATATATTTTAGTATCATCTGCGAACAGTGTTATGTTAGTTTTGATCATTTTTGCCAAATCACTTGTATATATTAGGAAAAGCAATGGACCCAGAACGGATCCCTGACATACTCCACTTGTTACGGCATGATCCCCTGAATAGTGTCCATTAACACGGACACAGAAGCGTCTATGGTTCAAAAAGGACTCTATCCAACGCAACAAATCTCCGCGCACTCCAAAATGCTCCAATTTTGACAAGAGCCTGCTATGCGGTACCTTGTCAAAAGCCTTTTCATAATCTAGATAGATAACACAGTGTTGAAAGGAAAGTCCCAACTTAAAAATAACCCTGTATAACCTATTAAGTCTATAAAAATATACAGGATGTTTCAGAATAAGAGGGTGATCCTTAAGGTTGTGGATGCTTAAGTAGTTTTAAGAAGAAAAGTTCAAAGAAAACTTTTCTTTTAACTTTTAAAGTAATGGTGGTAAAGGTTTAAAAAATATATATTTTTTTCTATATTAGCTGTACTACCACTGTTATTATTTTAGTGAAATTTGTCACACAGCCACAAGAATTTTATAATGCACATTTGCTTAGAAGTAGATAATAATTATACAAAAAACTTTATTCTACAAGAAAATAGTTGCTTGCATACCATTGATTTTTCTTTTAAATATTTATATCAAATGGCCCTCAAATGCATTTTATTAAACTTTATTACCCTGTATTTTAAACCTTATGGAACAGCATTTTACTCTGAGACAGCCCTATACGAAGAAAATAGTTTTGGGTAACTTTAAAACCTTTAAAAACAACTTGTGGTTTAAATCTTACCATAATGTGTTTCCACCTTTTGCTGATTGTTACTATTTATGTTTTGTGGCATTGTTTCGTATGTATCATCATCCCAGTCATCATCCCAATCATCATCTTGGGCTCCTGGAGTATCCGGTTGGGTGTTTTGTTTTTCCATACCAGGTAAACCCCACCCTGCTTGAGCTGGAAGGGCTGGGGGTGGAATATTTGGTGGTCCAGATTCTATTCGTTCTACATATGCTTCAGGAAAAAGCCCTGATTGGCTTCTAAAACATGAAATCATCGTAATGATGTGCTTTGTGATCAGAATTAAGTGTATGCACTCCTATGAAATAAAACATTATTATACTTACCTTGCATTTAGGCCTTCCCACCATCCCTCACCAACATCAGTTCTTGTTACAGTAAGAATTTCTCCAGCATTAATTGATAGCTCTGCTGTATTTGCCTCCCCTTGAAAATCATACAGAACTCTTACTTTGAAGGTGGACATGTTTTGCTCTATTTGGCAATGGACTAATAAAGTTTACTTATCTATGTGGGCTGTATTCATTAACTGGTAAAAATAAATTAACCTTTTTGCAGTCTTTTGCAAAGTCCTTAAAACTTTTTACTCATTTTACCACTGTCACTAAACGTGCTTCTTTAATTTTCTTCTAAATTAATCTTTTGTGTTTTTCAGCTCAAAAGAATAGGTTTTTCTTCGTAAACAACACTTGCAAAATTAATTTTTTAATGAAATTGACAAAAGGATTTTAATTGATGACACATTTGACAGTGACACATAATACACTTTGATCGTTTAGTCGTTCATCGACCCCGATTCCACCCACTGTTCAGAAGCTTCTTCTTTGTATACGTTGGCGGCTGATCCGGAACTAGACGGACTATATCGAGCATATTAAACGAATAACGCTCAACCAGCTGATTAGTCGTTTTGTCTGTGAAAAGTATAGGAATTATTACTGAATAACTTGCGCTTGGTTTCTCTACTGACATAAAGATGTCGCAAGAAGCACTATTTACTATATTAATTTAGGGATTCCCACCAATAGATTTGTAAGATGAACTGATAAGTAAATTTAAACGCTTATCCGTTATCCTTTAGTTCCAGTAGTATAGGTCCTTATATAATATCATTTAGGGATAATTTTCTCTTCTTCGTTGTTTTCAAAATGTTTTAATAATGGACTTATAGTTTGTATACAGGGGTTTAAATAAACTTAGTAAATTATTTAAATAATAGTAAATAAGGTAAGTGCCATATGATGACGTATATCCAGGATCAGATTTATAAAAAATTTTGTAAAATTATAATTTGCAAAATTATTCCCCGCAGACGGACCTAAAAAAGTCATCCTACCCTTAATTTTACGATTTCAACAAATTCTATTATTATTTAAATATCCAATGATTTAACGGTAAAATATTTAAAAAATTTGATACTACTTCCATGAACTTATTTGATGGTCTAGTGAGCCTAATAAAAAAATTTAATTTTATACCTTATGTAATAAATGTGGTGAGAAAATAACAGGCTTAGTTAATAAATTGGCAGGTATACCAAGAAGACACCTTAATATCGATAGTAAAAAGTAACGGTTTTTACTTTACAAATTAAAGAATATCTTATGTTCCTATCATGACCTGCTGAGACCTAAACTATGCCCAAATTTTTTAATAATAAGGCCAAGTTTATAAATCAGAATTTAATTTTAGTATTAGTAATGGCATTAGTCACAAGATTCAAGTACACACATTTAAATTGAAGTGAAATATTATTTTATATTTAATATGTATAGTATAGTTGTACTCACTGTATAGATTTTGGTTAAATAAATTTTGTTAAATAAATTTGGTTTATAAATCAAATTTAATTTTCTTGTTGAAACGACCTTGAAATGCTCTAAAATCCAAAAAGGTTAAAACTCCTTTTTATTTAAGTTTCATTATTACTTATGTTTTATGTTTTGTTAAATGTATCAAATAATTGCCACCAAAAAATTTCTAAATTAAAGTTATTACTATTACTAATACTAATACTAAAATTAAATTCTGATTTATAAACTCGGCTTTATAATTCCT
Source organism: Listronotus bonariensis (assembly GCA_014170235.1). Lineage (NCBI taxonomy): Eukaryota > Metazoa > Arthropoda > Insecta > Coleoptera > Curculionidae > Listronotus > Listronotus bonariensis. The sequence goes on from JACEGR010000678.1 coordinate 45,046, forward strand.
TGGTCATTGTATTTTTTTAACCCTGCAAGTATAAAACTTGTCCGTCAAACACATTTTTTGATATTATACAGGGTGTCTCTAAAAGCTCTGTATAAAATCCTACTTGTACAGGTTGGGAAAACAAAATCTGCTTATGTTTTTGTTGTAGAATGGAAAGGCAGCCACCTAGAATCATTTGCTTATGTTCAAAATGCCAAATTTTGTGTGAAAAACGCAATTTTTAAGAAAAATTTTAGCCCATTTGTTTTTATCAAAATTAAAAATATTATACAAAATTTAAAAAACTCTCCAGCATTTTTGAAATAGATAGATGCAGTAGATTTGAAGTTATGATGGTCACCGACTTCATAAACGTGAGTTGTGTGAAAAGCGCTTAAAAGTAAGCTTCGTACATAAGATTCACGGGAAAGGTGGTTACTTAAACCTTCGTATCTTCGTTAATTTGGCTTCGAGGATTCTTAAATTTTTACACAGTATTCTTAAAATGTTCTTTTTCCACGGCCGTTAAAAAAAATGCTGTTTTTTAATCGTTAACATGAAGTTAAAGTACTTCATTCTAGTACACTACTAACTTTAAAGCTTTTTATCACACGTTGAATTAGTGTTTTGTTTTAATGCCTACTACAATAAACTTAAATAAATATCAATTTATGCAATGTAACGGCATACGTAACATCAACTGAACCAAACGGTCAAGGGACCTTTGATTTCATCATTATTTCTTTTAGTTCCTGTGTCACTAGTTTAAAAATTTGACAGTTTGCAAATAAATTTAATAGATATTATTATAAATAAATAGTAATAATGAATTTGAATAACTAAAAAATTGAAAAGAATTTTATATTGTTTTAGTATTATTTCTACAAAAAGTAAGTACATACAGTTTTTTAAAATCAAATAATAAATGCATAGTTATAAAGGGAATAATTGTCTGTATGTATAAAATGGTAATTTGGGAAATTTTAATACGATCGTGAAAAAATATAGTATGTAACACATACATAGTGTTTTTTTTACTGATGGGATTGCCAAATATCATAACGAAAACTTCGCATTCGTAAAAAAGTATCACTTTATGCACTTGTTACATAAATTACAATTACATATTTAAAAACGTATTTTAAAAAAAAGGGTAAAAATCGTACGCCCTCGTTCAGATGCAATGCTTACACATTGTAGGGTTTACCAATAAGAGCGTCAGAACTTTATTATGTCACTATAGCAACATTGCTTAGAATTATGTCACTAAACTGTCATAGTTGTATTCGGTAATGTCTAGCAAGTTATTATAGAGAAATACACGATCCTTCAACGTGTAAAAATTATTAGAAATTAAATTATTAAAATTAAATAATTAAAATTTATCATCAAAATGCGGGTTATTTCGAGAAATGTTAATGTGAACTGGCCGCAAAGATCATGCAATCTCTTACCCTTGGATTATTTTCTGTGAGCATACCTTAAATCTGAGGTCTACGAGTATACGCCACAAACGCTTCTTAACCTCAAGCAGAACATCTCACGCACCATTACAAATTTACCGGGTTATATGATTCAAAAAGTAATCAGAAATTTGGCCACAAGAATCCATCCAACTGAACAAAGTAGAGGAGGATATTTAAACAATATTATTTTTAAAACTTATTGCTATAAATTTATTTTTTCAATAAAATAGGAATTATACTTCCATTTTACTTAGTGGCAAGTTAGGACGCTCTTATTGGTAAACCCTTATTACTAAGAGGTTACTAAGAATAATTTTTCGTTTTATGTTTTTTCTTATTATAAAATAAAAATAGTAGGGAAAACTGGCCTAAAATGGCATACTCAGGTAAAATGACACACTTTATAATTTTTGAATTTCCTGCTTTAGCAGCTACTTTTTAAACGTGTTGGAGCGTGGAATATCATCAATGCAGTTAGTATCAAATTACCGTACAGGTGCATTACCCTGATTTTTTTGGCACGACATTTCAAGTTCAATTCCCAATTCAAAAGAATCCTAATCAGTTTGGAATTTGTGCATTTTTGCGTAGTTACATAATTTTGTTGCAAATTTCGGGGATTTTTATTTAAAAAATAATTTGGCTATGTTTATTTATAATTGGAGGGCAATTATCGTTTAATAAATGAATATTTGGGTACATTTGACTGGAATCAATTACTTATTTCAGATGATGTTAATAAAGACGTAAATGTTTTTAATGATATAGTCCATATGGCATTCGATATGTTTATACCCAGGAAAATATTTAGAAAACCTAAATTCTCATCTCCTTGGTTTAATAATGATTTAAAAGAATTAATCTTTTAAAAAAAATAGCCCACAAAAAATTTAAAAAAGCAGACTACAAAATGATTATCTTATTTTCTCAGAACTAAGGAAAGAGTGTAAAAATTTATCAAAATTTTGTTATGAAAATTATATTAAAGACTTAGAAAATTCAATTAATACTGATAGTAAAAATTTTTGGTTATATGTTAATGCCAGGGGGAAGAAGTGGGAAATACCAAGGGTCATGTCGTATGAGGGTGAACCCTCGGAGGAAGGTAATATTGATGATAATGGTGATAAATCTAGTGATAATGTTTTGGATATAGCAAATTTATTTGCAGATTTTTTTTCTTCTGTTTACTGTGATGATGCATTTTGTGATGGTTATGATAATATGTTAATTGATGTTCCTAAAACTGTTAGTATTAGCAACTGTAGTGTTACTTCTATAGATATTTATAATGCTATTTCTGACATGGAAAATAATTTGAGTGTGGGTCCTGATGATATTCCAATTTTATTTGTGAAAAATTGTAAATGCTTATTGGCACATATTCTTAGTATTATATTTAACAAGTCGCTTTCTTCTGGTGTTTTTCCTGAATTGTGGAAGGTGTCATATGTTACACCCCTTCACAAGAATGGTAAAAGATCTGAAATTACCAACTATAGAGCTATTTGTAAGTTCTCTCTTATTTCCAAAGTATTTGAGATTATAGTTAATAAAAAGTTGAATCCTGAGTTTAGAGATGTTATTATTGAAAATCAACATGGTTTTTCAGATGGCAAATCAACTGTTTCAAACTTGCTAGTCTATAAGGAGTCTTTGTTAACATCTTTAGAATCACAATATCAAATAGACGCTATATATACAGATTTTTGTAAGGCATTTGATAAAGTGAATCATAATATTTTGATAAGCAAGCTTAGATCGATTGGAATTTTTGGAAATCTATTAAATTGGTTCCAATCATATCTGACCGATAGATTTCAGTTTGTAAAATTAAAAAACAACTTATCAAAGAAAATTCATGTCAAATCAGGTGTTCCTCAAGGAGGGCACTTGTCTCCTTTATTATTTAATATTTTTATAAATGATGTAAAAACTTATATAAAACATTCTCATACACTTTTCTATGCCGATGACTTAAAGTTTTTCAGAGAAGTCCATTCAATTGAAGATTGTCATTTGATTCAAGAAGATATAAATAATTTAGTTTTATGGTGTCATGTTAATAAAATGGAACTAAATGTTGAAAAATGTAAAGTAATACAATTTCACCGTAAAAAAGTTCAATTGATTTTAATTATGAAATAAATAATGTTCCTCTAGAGAAAGTAACCAAAATTAAGGATTTAGGTATAATTTTTGATTCAGAGTTAACTTTTAATGACCATGTTGATTATATAACGAATAAAGCTCTAAAAACTCTAGGTTTTGTAAAACGAACGTTGGCTGATTTCAAAGACATTTCTTGTTTTAAAACTTTATACTGCTCATATATCCGATCTGTTTTAGAATATGCTAGTCAAATCTGGACACCTCAATATAAAATAAGTATTGATCTTATTGAGAGAGTACAAAAGAAATTTTTAAGGTTTGTTTCATTTAAACTGGGGCTACAGTCTGATCAAGTAGTATACACAGAAATCATGAATTTGTTACATCTTCCTTTTCTTGAGCAACGCCGGAATTTTATAGACATCTGTACATTGTATAAAATAATTACATCGCAAATAAATTGTTCCGAACTTCTTAATCTGGTAAAAATAAAAGTGCCTCAGAGGACTCTTCGTGAATGTGATACATTCCATATTGAATATCATCGTACTAACTATGGTAGGGCATCTCCAATAAACAGATTTTCTAATTTAGCTAACACCTACTGCAAAGATATAGACTTGTTCAGTATAACTCTCCCAAAGTTAAAAACAATATTGCAAAATAAAATGTTTGTTCTTGATGTAAATCAGGGAAATTAATTGATATATATTTTATAAACTCAAAGTCAGTGGCTTTGTTTGTATTTAAAGTAAGACTTCTTTTTTATTATTAATATTTTATTTTTTTGTTTGTATACTTTTCCTTTTAGGTATTGTAAAATGGCTGGTCCGTAAATAAAACATTTATTTATTTAAATATGATTACACTAGGTATATTTAAACTCTCAAAATTTAAAATTGTTTGCTAAATTGTCGTTTTTGGGTAAAATGACATACATGTATTAAGTGTAAAATGACATACCATTTTACCGTGTTCGTTAACGTCAAAAACTTTTTTTTCTTGATGGTTGGTTAATATAAAACCAACGCAACGATTTATTTCACATAAAACGATATCTATACGCCAAGGTTGTTCAAAGTGAGCCCATGCTGAATGCTATTAGTCTCCCTTAAAACAGAGATATTTTCCGTGAACTTTGTTGTTTAATTAAAAAACAGTCAAGATTATTTACATACTTTATCATATTATAAATGTTTTTAATACAAATGAGTTTTTAAATTTATTTTATGTATATGTTTTTATTTTATAAAATCCTTGAAATCGTCTGTTGAAGGTATATGCCATTTAAGCCAAAACTATTGTGTCATTTTATGACACCATGCCTAAAATGACATACTTTAAGACATTAGGAAAAATAGTCGCTATTTTTTTATATGCTTGATTAGGTGAACCTTGGCTTAAGTAATGACTAAGAATAAGTTTTAAAGGCACTTTACAACTTGTTATAATAAATCGCATTATTATTTTTTGAAATATAGGCCAAAATTTATAAAGTATGTCATTTTAGGCCATTTTGCCCTACATAATTTTGTTCTTATCATGCTGTTTCATTTAAGATTTCAAACAGTATGTAATTAGTAGATCACACTGGGTGGCGTCAGTGAAAAGTCGATCTTAGGTCTAAATCAGTTGGCTACCCCTGCTTTAGAGTTTCTGCTTTATTCGGAAAATACACTGCCAAAAGAATTATGGAAGATGCCTTCCGTAATATGTTTTTCTTCCATCCACTTCTATCTTATTATAACGTTATTAAAACTTATTGAAACGATAGTGATAACGATAATAGTATGTTGCGTGGTGCCATTTTTGTTAAAGCATCAAAAATAAAAGTGAGCCAAGTTTTAAGATTCACCGAATAGATATAAAAATTATTATTACCAGATTAAATCAAATACTTTATTAACGAAAATTATCATAAAGCAATTTTTTAATTACATACACCCACGTCTTTTCAAGGCCAATTTGTGATTGATAAAAAAATACATTTCTATTTTTAGTTGGATTTTATTAGCGGTTTTGCGGTAATCAATACAATAAATTAACAACTTGCTAGTTTTTTGATGGATAAAATTTATGATATATATATGAGTCTAATATATAAATCTTAATGTAAACTGTGTTAACGTAAAAATGACGCATGGAGAAAATTAAATAAATTAAAATTTTTACAAGTTAATATATAGAATACCACAGATAGGATTTAGCACATAAACATCCATTTTGGTCGTTCAACCAATTATAACCGCGGTAATAATTGGTGCATATCGTTTTAGAATTGGTTCTTCGCTTAAAATTGATGATAGTATGTCCAGGAGTAAGTTTTACAAAAGGACAAATGGACCAAAAGTTATTGAATTTTAAAACGTCATTTTAAGAAAACTGGTTACTGGCTTTAAAACTAAGAAAAAAAAGACATTTCCAATAGTAGGTACTACACAGGGTAATCAAACTTAAATCTGCACTATAACTAACTTCTTTATTATTAGAGATATAAATTAAAGATATGTTCTGTAGTTCGGCGGATTCATTTATTGGATGGTAATTATTTGGATACACGCCAAAAATTAAATTAAAAGTACCAAAAACCAAAAAAAAAAAAAAAAATAAAATAATTATATGACAAAAAAGGTGAATAGTTAGTTTATTTTTAGTCTTCCTGAAGATACTTTAGTATCAAGCAAAGGCAACCAAGTGCTGAAATTCATGCTACACAATTATCTTTATTTAATAATATATACGCACTTTCTTTGATTTTGCGTTTTTTAGAATAAGTTTCCTTTGCTTAAGTGCTCGAAGCATCAAGCATTCTAGTTTATTTTATGATTGTTATCAAATACGTGTTGATTTTAATTTATGAAATTCTGTGTTTTTAATGTATGATCTGTGTTCTTTTATGCGTTTAGCTAATGGTCTACAAGTTTCACCTATATAAAACTTATTGCATTCGCAAGGTATTTTATAAATTAAATTTTTTGTATTTTCATTTAAGTTGTATGGTTTAATATATTAAAAAAAAACAGTATTTCATAAAATAAACTGGTATGTTTCGAGCATTTTAGCAAAGGATCTAGTTCTAAAAAACGCAAAATCAAAGAAAATGCATATATATTATTAAATAAAGATAATTGTGTAGCATCAATTTCAGTTAATTTAAATAATACTTAGTTGCCTTTGCTTGATACTGAAGTGTCTTCAGGAAGACTAAAAATAAACTAACTATTCACCTTTTTGTCATATAAACAATAAATACACCAGCAACCAGTTGTCTATGTCACTATGACACAATAACCAAACAAACATATTTGACATTTAATATCAAAGAGTTTTCAAAAATATCCTAAAAAAGATAAAAAATTTAAAATTTAAAACCTAAATAATAGTTAATTTTTAATTTTATTATTTTTATTCAATCTTGACAACGGTGGCAGATTTGCCACCGACACGTCGGCGTCGTCGATTTTTAGTTATCTTTTTACTTCTTTTAATTGTTTGTTTGGTTTTTTGGTACTTTTAATTTAATTTTTGACGTGTACCCAAATAGTTACCATCCATTGGAGATATGAAGTCGGTTAAATTAGAAAAGGAGTAGTATTGTTTCCGCTGATTAACTAAGTGCCAGTAGAAAAACAATTATTAAACATTAGGTTTGCGATTTATTCTATATATTACAAGTGTCATATTTATGGCTACAGCGTAGCTGTGCGATGGTAAATATGAGCACAAGAAGGACAGACATACGTAGAACGCCGGAACTAGAAAATACACTTTATTAAGAATAAATTCCTTACTATACAATTCTTACAAAAAGTTAGATAATTACATAAAAAAATATATCATTTTATTTTTTTTATATTTTTATACATTATTTACATGTTAAAGCTAGGCCTTATTGCTCATTTTCAAGTGTTTAAATTATTATAACTTAATAAATATTAATTTTTTGAAAAAATGAAAAAATCAATTTAAAAATAGTCAAAAAATTAAATAAAACTTAAAAAATTTCTGCAAGAACATTTTTCCAAACAACAAACCTTTTACTACTTAAATTTTTTTATCATATCAATTTGAAAATTTAAAATTGACATTTAAACAATTGATTAAACTTCACTTGTCAAATCCAAATTTGATGAGTGAAGTTTAACCATTTTTTTAAAATATCCAGTTGAAATTTCAGAATTGGTTGTAAATGTAGCATTAGACTTAAGAGTGAGAATATATAAAGTTACAGTATAATATGTTAGGTCAAAGGTTTCGTCATCGGATTCATTGAACGAGACAGATTAATGGATGTTGCTTTGTTAATATTCAAAAGAACTAGCTTTGTAATTTTTGAGTCCGCTAGTTGTAGTATGGCAAAAATTAAATATTTGTCAACGTTAAAAGTGTTTACTTGAAAATGGGGTACAGATTTATACCACACTCCATATTGTAACCTGTATGGTACCCCGTTTTGACCAAATAAGCACTTTCCAAACTATTAAAAAAAAGAAAATATTTTTTTACCAATCAGTATCTATATTTATCGAACTCAAACAAAAAACAAAAGAGTACTTAATTTGGAGTAACCGCGCATTTACAACCCATTCTAAAATTTCAAATTGACATTTAAACAATTGGTTAAACTACACTTGTCAAATCCTAATTTAATAATTGTAATTTAACCCATAGGGAATTTAAATTAAGGAGCAGCAGAGTGGCAATTTGGTCAATCAGCTGATAAAACTGGGTATCTAGATCAAAAGTGTCGAAAATATTAGCCATATTTACAGAAATATACGATTTTGGGTTTGTGTCTCGGCTAAAGGCAAAAGCACTTTTGAAAACAAGGCATTAAATTTTAGACAAAATATTAGGCATCATAGTCTAAAAACCTTAATTAAACAAAGAGTAGTTACCAGCTAACGTTCCGCGTTTTTTATATAAAGTGACAAAACGTAAGTTCTTGAATATTTACACTTAAACTACAGGCATAATAAATCAGAGTTTGCACCTTTTGCTTCATGGCAGAATTTTTAACGGAATCTATGATCACAACCACCAAAACACTTAGCACAAAGTGTAGACTAATTTTTCTTGTTTTTTTTTTATTGCAATAATTTAATAAATTATAAAAAAATGTTTAAAAACACAATATTAACTGCCTCAACAACAAGAAAAACTTGATTATTAATTGTCATAAACTGTTATACTAGAGAATTGGTTGTAAATGTAGCCTAAGTGTGTAAAGTTACAGTTTAAAAAATCACCTTTAAATTAGAGAAATCATAAATTAACACTAAAGCAAAGCATTTAATTTTAAAACTGGTTTTAAACTAATATTTATAGATTCTGTCTAAATGGACGCGGTCAGTCATGCCTTCAAGCCTACATAAACTGAAAAAAGCTTACCAGTAAGTGCGTCATTTCAGTATACACACGGCGCGTGTATAATGAACGGCGCGTTCCTATTTTAAAAAAATGTTTTTTAAAAACCCTTTTTTTGTGTTTTTAACTTGCTCAGTATTACGAAATAAAGCTGGAAAGAAATGATGTAATAAAATGCCGCGACGATTATTTAGGTCAGGCAGGCTATTTTAAAACTTTAACATTTAAAAGACACGCGGATAAAATTATGCAGCACAGGTAAAAATGCCACCATCGTGGGTGGATGGAGGATAAATGTCGATTTTATGGCCGTATTCAAATTTTTAAAGGCCATTGAAAATAACCGAACAGGAAAATAATCATAAATCGGAACAGGACCGATACAAGGTTGATATTAGAATTTATACACGTTCAGTCACTACTACGCGTTGGCTGAACGTGTATCCGCGTTTAGCGGAATAAAGAGGTTTATAGGCAATGCGTAAAAACCGAGACGAGCCCGCAGCGTATCTCTGCCGTGGGTCTCGCTTGTAAAATGTAGGAGGAGGCGGGGTAATTTAATATTACAGTTGCAACTTTGCAATATCAGAAAAAAGGTCAGAAAAAGAAAATCAAGCTTCTTCTTCTAATTTTGATCCAAGGACACCGCTACTCATGCTTACCATGCCACCATCATCAACTTTGCTTTTTTTTTTTAATAGGCGGAATATTTGGTTTTAAACTTAATTAACTCATATTTTATTTTTAAACCCAACGACATGGCAAACGTTATATTAATGCGACGTTTTGATCCGAAGAACCATCATTCACTATTTCGCCATGATAAATAACGATCTTCCCCATACGTTCGGGGAAATTTCCGTTCGCAGTAAGTATGCAGGTATAAGTATGTTTGTATGTAGGTGTTACAAGAAGACAAATAAACCAAAAGTTTTTAAATTTTAAAACGGCATTTTACGTAAACTGGTCGTAAAAATTCAATAAAATGTGTTGTATGCCTCATTTAAATAAAAGCACAAAAGTCAGTGGCGTACATTTTTTTGCCAAAAATTTGCACTGCGATGTCAATCAGGCGCAGCAGGTTTTTTATTATTTATTTTAGCTCCTTAATGTTAAACTTACTCAACAAAATAAGGTAATATTTTAGACCACGTGTTAAGGAACTAATTCTCTGAAAATTTTAAACAAGAAGTTTTGGATTTAATAAAATCCCCATTTCTTTGTTTATGTAATTGACTGTAATACTACCCATTAAATTATATCCGAAAGTATATTAAAAAAATAAGGTAACACAGTTTTACCCAGAGTTAAAATTTGAATAAAATGCAACAGAGATAGGTAAAAAAATCTGTTTTGGTTAAACAAGGAGAGCTAGTTTTATTTTCTTAATTAGTTATTCTTCTTGTTGATGTCTTTTTTTTTGTCTAGCCAAAAGACTATTTCTTAAAGCTCTCAATGTTTAGCAAGAAAATTGTACATACAAGGATAACCTACTTCAATATAAATAATTACCTGCCTCTATTATCATACACCTTTTTTTACATACTAACCAAAACTTTTAGCATCAATGAGAAATTTTATGTAATGGTAGAAAATGAAAATTCTATAGCAATAAGAGTAATATCGCAGTATAAAATATTTTATTTTGAAATATTTTAAAAATAATATTTATCCAACACTTACATATAATATCTACATAATTGATCAGATTTTGAGGACATAAAGTGTACTATAAGTCACTAGTGAACTAAAGTACCCTTTAGCTCACTAGTGAATTATAGACTTTATTTACCAACAAAATGCATTACAACCAAACAAGCTTGCTTTCCAAAAATACAAAATTTTGTTGCTGGTGTTGACAATGACAAGTAACAAATAATGGATGACGTTTTCAAATTATTTTCGATATTAAAAACGATTTATACGAAAGTGTTGAATAAAATTTTGTATTAGACACGTGAGTTATTACATATAAGTCACTTAAGAAAATTACCTCTCTCGCCCTTCGGGCTCGAGAGTTAAACTTTTCTTGCGTGACTTATATGTAATATAACTCACTTAATATCTAATAAATAACTATAATTGTTGGTTTTTCTTCTAATGGTAAAATATTTATACATAAGGTTATAGACTCAGCATCACAAAAATTTTATTTTATATTTTTTAAATTTTTTTAGGACATAAAAATGCATTTGAAATTTTCCGAATCAATCTGCTGCACTTCCCTCTACCATTGTAAATCCGGGCCCAGTGCGTCCTCGATTTGGTTATTTGTCACCGGACCTTAAAACGCGTAAAACACCAACAGGTAGAGATTGAAAAAACGCCGGCATCTAAACATTTCCTCATACGGTGACGCATCGGTCCCGCTTTTTTGTTGATTTAATTGTCTATGAACCTTTTGAGGTGGCTGAACCTTTGTATCAACTTAGTGCACATGGCTTTGCATTATTCGTACTGATGTACGCGTTATGGTCGTTTTTAGAAAATCTTTAACTAATTTTTACGTTATTACAATTTTGTTTATTATACAGAGGGTTTTCTTATTGCGTTACAAAAAAGGGAATGGTACAGGGTGTTAAACTTAAAAAAAAAACATTATTTTTGTGCGTTGTTAATAGCAAAAAGGGGCTTATTTAGCCCTAATTTATTTAAAGCCATTAGGTCTAGTTCCACAGGAATTGTATTCAATTTCTATGTCCCGTCGTACCAATATTTTAAATATTTTGTGGAAAATTATTTAACAAAAACTACACATACTAAGTGAAAAAACAATTAAACCGACTTAAAAAAAAAAATAATAAAACTCACCAGAAAGGTAAAAATAATAAAAAAGTCTTATTACCCGACTGGTGCTAAAGTATAAAAAGGTTTTGTTTACTTAGATATTAACATCGAGTAGTTTAGCATATATACAAGGTGTTTTAAATTCGAGGAACACCATTAGTATCTCGGAAACGGTATGAGATACAGGGTTGGTTAAATTAGGAAAAAGTTGCGCATTTTTATGCTTAACAATATTCCGTTTTTAAAATTCAAAAATTTGCAGCCGTTCGGGAATAATACGGAAAAAAAAATTTGGCGAAACAATTTGTTTTATTTTTCTCGGTTAATTTAAAGAAATATTTCAAAACAAATGACACATTCTTATTGTCACTTTTTCTGTTTTATAAAATAATGTTACTAAATTTAAATCCGACGTATCGTCTTTGAGCCACCATCATCAACTTAGTTTTTTTTAATAGGCGGAATATAATATAAACTTAAAAGACTCGTAATTTATTTCTAAATACAACGACATATCAAACGTTATATTTATGCGACGTTTCGAAGCAAAAACCATCATTCACTATTTCGCCATGATAAATAACGATCTTCCCCATACCTTCGGGAACATTTCCGTTCGCAGGTAAGTATGCAGGTGTAAGTATGTACGTAAAAAAATAGACCAAAAGGTTTTTGTAACTTTTATACGGTATTTTACGAAAACTGGTCGTAAAAATTTAAGAAATGTGTTTTATGCCTCATTTAAATAAAAGCAAAAAGTCAGTGGCGTACATTTTTTTGCCAAAAATTTGCACTGCGATGTCAATCGGGCGCAGCAGGTTTTTTAATTATTTATTTTTAGCTTCTTAATGCTAAAATTACCACTGCTAAATTTCATCAAATTCGGATGGGAGATTTTTGTTAATGTTTACATACCAGCATTCTTTGTTTAATCTCTACCTGTTAGTGTTCTACATGCGTTAGACTGTCTCTTTTCACGCTGTAAATCTTTTTATTTGACTGAACGTACTCAGGTGTGGAACCGAACTCGCCGACCATAGGGAATTAACAGCATAGGAAATATTCTAGGTGGGATTTGAGGTGCTCGCGTCATTGTCAAATGAAAGGTGGAAGAGGTAGGCAAGGAGCCCCTGATCTCGTTCTACTCGCGCTCGTTGCAGCGGTGAAATGTCGGGGAGTACATAGCAGAATGGTGGAAGGGATTCATTGCATTAATCCCTTTTGGTCGGTGGTTTGGTTTCCATACCGGTATATGCATAAACACGATTTATCATTTGTAAAATTAATTGTGTAATGTAACAATTTACGTTTTGTCATTTATTTACATGAAAAAACACATTTTTTTAAACAATGAATTTGTTTTATTATAAATAAATTAATCTCGCCCTTGTTTTATTATAATTACAGTTATTTCGTATTTTTAAAGCAATTAAAATGTTAAAGAGAAGCGAATCAGATTGCAACCGGTATTTTTTTTCTGATTTGGCAAATTGGCGACACGTCCACCTTAAAAATAATGTGGGCAATGCGCTATTGCCTCTGTCAAACCAGCGTTGCCAACAGTTAGAGGACAACAATTGAAAATCTATTTTCTTATACCTCGTTGATTTTTGCTACATTTCCCTGTATAACTAAATAAGTGATTAATATATTTTAAAAATATAGGAATATATAAAAATCAACGTCCTATACGCGAGTAAAGTAGCAAACAAATTATTATAATTAACACGTATAAATTATGCAGTGTAAAAACTAAAGTAGGGTCAAGGATTGCTTGTGGCTGATAATGTAGTTACAAGGTCAGTGGTAGTCTCTGATAATGACCGAATTAAACGTTTTTAAAAAGAACTCATTTCAATAAAATAATGATATAATATATAGGGAGAGTCGGATAAAACGGAAAAGGAGGGTAAAATGGGGTACTTACCTTATTTTTTTTATAATATTTACGCTACTTTTACAATTTTAGGCAAATTATAGGCCTATTAACTTCTTTGTTTAAGGGAACTATTAAAAAGTTTCAGTTTATCCCTTAATAGGCATACACACGGAAAGGTATGAGTAAAACTGATGCTATGAATTTGCGTAAATAGGAACGACAGTTCAGTATACACGCGCCGTGTGTAGACAAAGAATGCTGGTATGTAAACATTAACAAAAAATCTCCCATCCGAATTTAATGAAATTTAGCAGTGGTAATTTTAGCATTAAGAAGCTAAAAATAAATAATTAAAAACCTGCTGCGCCCGATTGACATAGCAGTGCAAATTTTTGACAAAAAATGTAGGTCACTGACTTTTTGCTTTTATTTAAATGAGGCATACAACACATTTTTTAAATTTTTACGACCAGTTTTCGGACAATACCGTATAAAAGTTACAAAAACCTTTTGGTCTATTTTTTTACATACATACATACTTACACCTGCATACTTACCTGCGAACGGAAATTTTCCTGTATGGGGAAGATCGTTATTTATCATGGCGAAATAGTGAATGATGGTTTTTTGCTTCGAAACGTCGCATAAATATAACGTTTGATATGTCGTTGTATTTAGAAATAAATTACGAGTCTATTAAGTTTACATTATATTCCAATGCATTTTTATGTCCTAAAAGTTTTGGTACACAATATTTATCGGTTTTTTTTAATGAAGAAATTTATTTAAACACTAACTAGTTATCATAAATTAAAACTCAATACTTAACTAAACTATACTATCGAATTATGTGGAGTGGTCCAGTCTGCTCTACCAGACGCAAATTTCTTCGAATATCTCTCATGAGGTCCTGGACGGAATTCAGTTCAATTTCTCTTAATTTCTCGTAAATTCGCCGTCTTAATTGTTCCTCATCTTGTGCTTCCCAGCCTCCATGATAAACCTTTCTAGACAGTACAGCCCAAAAATCCTCTATTGGGCGAGCCTGCGGCAAGTTTGGAGGATTATCGTTTTTGGGAACAAAAGGTATGTGGTGTTGTCGAAGCCAGTTTTGGGTATCTCTTGAGTAATGGCATGATGCTAGATCTGGCCAAAACATGATATCGTCATTAGCATGATGTTCGCGGACAAACTGAAGCAATTTGGAAAGGCAGTTATCAATATAGCTCTGACTATTCAAAGCTTCACCCCTCACTCTTCCCACAAAAGGTCGGGATACAATCAAGGATTTTATCTGCAAATTTCGCTTTATGTTTGTATCTAACATTGTCAGGGCATTCCTCTACGTTGTCCGTATAAAATCCATTGTTTCCCTTCATTTCAGAATTACTCAAAGTGAAATACTTTTCGTCATCTAAAATAATGATTTTTTCATTGGCAAGATGTACCCGACTCAGTTGACGACAACATCTTGGTATACGAAGAAGCTGCGCTTGAGAGTATTTGGGGCACTTACGTTTCTTTCGATATTTAAGACCATTCCTCCTCAATTCCAACGATATCGTACTCTTAGAAGATCTGTATTGCCTAGCCAGTCTCCTCGTTGACATTCCAATCTGGTTTTTTGCTCTTCTCACCAATCTCTCTGACCTCTGTGCGGTAAATGCACGTGGTCTTCCACTTTTGGGAGATTCAGACATGGTTTTCCTGCTCGCACTCCGCTATTGTTCTATAAATGGTTCTGCGTGAAATGTTTTCATTCTGGAATATTCGACAGATTTCAGCTTTGGGTATCCGCCCAAGTAACTTGTAGATACTTTTTCTTATTTCTAATTTATAGGACATCTTAAAGCGAAAACTTCAAAATAAATAAATCTCAACTGACAGTAAATAAAGTAAATAAACTTTTGTTTTTAAAGGCAACTTGATATTATTTTGTTTTTGTTAAAATTAAAGACAATGAGTTTTGTGCCAAAACTTTTAGGACATGCGTTATTTTAAAAATATTTCAAAATAAAATATTTTATACAGCGATATTACTCTTATTGCTATAGAATTTACATTTTCTACCATTACATAAAATTTCTCATTGATGCTAAAAGTTTTGGTTAGTATGTAAAAAAAGGTGTATGATAATAGAGGCAGGTAATTATTTATATTGAAGTAGTTTATCCTTGTATGTACAATTTTCTTGCTAAACGTTGAGGGCTTTAAGAAATAGTCTTTTGGCTAGACAAAAAAAGACATCAACAAGAAGAATAACGCATTTAAGAAAATAAAACTAGCTCTAATTGTTTAACCAAAACAGATTTTTTTACCTATCTCTGTTGCATTTTATTCAAATTTTAACTCTGGGTAAAACTGTGTTACATTATTTTTTTTAATATACTTTCGGATATAATTTAATGGGTAGTATTACAGTCAATTACATAAACAAAGAAATGGGGATTTTATTAAATCCAAAACTTCTTGTTTAAAATTTTCAGAGAATTAGTTCCTTAACACGTGGTCTAAAATATTACCTTATTTTGTTGAGTAAGTTTAACATTAAGGAGCTAAAATAAATAATAAAAAACCTGCTGCGCCTGATTGACATTGCAGTGCAAATTTTTGGCAAAAAATGTACGCCATTGACTTTTGTGCTTTTATTTAAATGAGGCTACAACACATTTTATTCAATTTTTACGATCAGTTTACGTAAAATGTCGTTTTAAAATTTAAAAACTTTTGGTCTATTTGCCTTCTTGTAACAAACACCTACATACATACATACTTACACCTGCATACTTACTGCGAACGGAAATTTCCCCGAACGTATGGGGAAGATCGTTATTTATCATGGCGAAATACTGAATGATGGTTATTCGGATCAAAACATCGCATTAATATAACGTTTGCCGTGTCGTTGGGTTTAAACATAAAATACGAGTTAATTAAGTTTAAAACCAAATATTCCGCCTATTAAAAAAAAAAGCAAAGTTGATGATGGTGGGTGGCCTGGTAAGCATGAGTAGCGGTGTCTTTGGATCAAAATTAGAAGAAGAAGCTTGATTTTCTTTTTCTGCCTTTTTTCTGATATTGCAAAGTTGCAACTTTAATATTAAATTACCCCGCCTCCTCCTACATTTTACAAGCGAGACCCACGGCAGAGATACGCTGCGGGCTCGTCTCGGTTTTTTACGCATTGCCTATAAACCTCTTTATTCCGCTAAACGCGGATACACGTTCAGCCAACGCGTAGTAGTGACTGAACGTGTATAAATTCTAATATCAACCTTGTATCGGTCCTGTTCCGATTTATGATTATTTTCCGGTTTGGTTATTTTCAATGGCCTTTAAAAATTTGAATACGGCCATAAAATCGACATTTATCCTCCATCCACCCACGATGGTGGCATTTTTACCTGTGCTGCATAATTTTATCCGCGTGTCTTTTAAATGTTAAAGTTTTAAAATAACCTGCCTGACCTAAATAATCGTCGCGGCATTTTCTTACATCATTTCTTTCCAGCTTTATTTCGTAATACTGAGCAAGTTAAAAACAGAAAAAAAGGGTTTTTAAAAACATTTTTTTTTGCATGCAATGTGTTTAAAATTTATTACTACAATTTATTTTGACAATAAGTTTTACCGACAACTAATTTACGACAAATGTCATGTTTTCATTGCTACTTTTTCCGTTCTATAAAATAACGCCATTCACTTAAAATTCGACTTTTCATCTTTAAACAGCCATTATCAACTTTGTTTTTTTTTAATTGACGGAGTATTTGGTTTTAATCTTAATAAACTCGTACATTAATTCTAAATCCAACAACATATTACATTTTACATTTATGTGACGTTTCGAAACGAAAAAAACATCTTTCACTATTTCAATATTAAAAACAGGCAAGGGCACTATGTACAATGCAGTAGAAAATCGTCCAAAAATCAAATAACTTTTGAACTAAAGGTCAAAGAGTAATTTCTCGGGTATCGTTTAAAAGGTGCAGTCATGTAGAATGCAGAAAAATGTAAGAAAAGCCCAATCTTTACTCTAAAACTTAAAATAATTAATTGAATTTAAAAAAAAATGTAAAAATTCAGTCGCGAAAAATTATCTATTTTACTTCTGGCCTTTTATTTATAATTATGATATTATTTTTACATACAATTATTTGGTCATAACTATTTTGAAATAAATATCGTAAAATGTTTGTACAAATTTTTTTACAGCAGTATAAAAGGCAAGAAGTAAGATAAACTGAATTATATATAAATAAATTATCGGGGGTAATTACAGTGCATCAAAATTAGCGATAATTTTGCTTGAAAGTGTATTGCCTAAAAACTACTAGAGTTTATTTTAATATCATGTAATTTAGGGAGAAAATTACTCGAAGTAAGTAAAACTATCAAATGAAAAAATACCAATTTTCTAAACAATATATTTAACAATACAACAAAACCCAATCCTTAAAAAGAAGTAATAATTATTAAAGATACAGATTTCTACTATGCAGTTATCGTAGTAAAATAATAAATCGATAATTGTTGAATAGACAAATGTGTGAGTGTAATTTTCAAAAATATATTTTTTAAATTTCGAAATAAAAATATTTTCTCATAGTTTAAGAGCACTATAACCAAATAGTCCCTTAAGCCAAATAAATTTTATCTAGAAAAAAATATTACATCAATATAAATAGAAGGCCAGAAGTAAGATAAATAATAGTCTATTTCAACTGAATTATCAGAATTGTTATCGTCATTGCATTATTTTGAATTTTAGAGTCAAGATTAAAATATTCTCATATTTTTTTCTGTATTCTACATACCTTCTTCTTTCAAATGATATAAAAAAAATTACTACATTTTGTTCAAACCTTATTTGATTTCCGGACGATTTTCTTCTGTGTCGTATATAGTTGGGCCTTTAGTTAAATTAAATTATTTTTCCTACGACCACTTGTGAAAATAGCAAATAGCACACTGATTTCATGCATAGAAAATGCGTTATATCACACTAGTGTTGCAAAGTACTTTACAGCACTAGTGTTGCAAAGTACTTTACAACACTGGTGTGATACATATTATGATGTCATTCTAAAAACTGCTATTGGTTTTGCAAGTGACATATTTATTGTAGTGACAGTAAAAAAACTTTTTATTTACCTTAAACGGTAGAACCCAAATTAGCGAAAATCATCTTATTTTATATTTATTAAAATTTACGAAAAAATAAAAACATAAACAAAAATAAACATAACCACAAAAAACAACTTTCACTGACTGGCACAATGTTGTCAGGTAAGTAGATCAAATTTAAAATCTCCCTTCTACCTTTGAGCACGTACTTTATAGAGGCAGCCTTGCCGCTTGACCGTTCGACCTAAAGCGCCAGAGAAAAAAAGCCTATAGATCAAATTCCTTCCTCTCTTTCTTCGTGTACTCAAACAACTAGTTAAATCTTTTTCTTTTAATCCCTAATTAAACCTAAGGCTAATACACACTTTAGGAATCCACTTTCTTTTATCCATTCATAAATAGAATCAGACCCTTCCGACGTTGCCAAATGCTTTCCATATTTTGCATGGTAACTGACGTTTGGTAGTCGTTTTTCCTTACTTTAAGGACTTTAGGTTATGCATTTACAATTTTCATATTTTTATATTTTTTCTTAAAAATATGAGGAAAAACTGTTATTTTTACTTAATTTTACATGTGATGTTCAGTTTCATTAACTCGTTTTACCAATTTTACCCCACCCAGCACCCCTTTTCACTCCCCGGTCCCGTAAGTTTATTTACTGATATTTTTTAAAAAACGGAATATTTTGGATATGCACCACTTACGTTTTATTTAGAAGAGTGTCTAAAATATGTAAGAATCGATAATTTTTAAAAAACCCTTATAATAGCAGAAAACCGTATTAAACTATTAGCGTTATTACCTAACAAAACCATACAATTTTTATTAAGTGAGGGCCTTTTTAAATTCCAAAATGATAAAAGTTATATAATGCTTCTAGGTAGGTGATTTTCGATGTAAAAATATTGTCAAAACAGTATTATATAGCAGTGAGGAAAAGTATATATCACACTAGTGTTGCAAAGTAAATATCACCCTAGTGTTGCAAAGTTCTCAATTGTTTTTTATTTTTCTGAACAGACAAACTTTAATTTATTTTTTTTGGTGAATAATTTGTGGTCGTAGGAAAAATAGTGTACAGTACTCGTGTGAAAATGACTTTCTTACACTCGTGGGTTTGTCGCACTCGGCTAACGCCTCGTGCTACAATATTCCCACTCGTGTGAAATTAGTCATTTTCCACACTTGTAATGTAATATACTA
Source organism: Listronotus bonariensis (assembly GCA_014170235.1). Classification (NCBI taxonomy): domain Eukaryota; kingdom Metazoa; phylum Arthropoda; class Insecta; order Coleoptera; family Curculionidae; genus Listronotus; species Listronotus bonariensis. Next base: position 64,972 of record JACEGR010000678.1, read on the forward strand.
TATTTTAATACGTGTAGTAAACATATGAAAATCGCATTGGTTCTTAGCTTGTAACTTGAAAAAGTTAATAAATAAAAAAAAATAATGAGAATTATTACCTTCAAATAGAAATTTCCATAAATGTTTGGAAAAAAATCTTAATTTTTAATGGCAAAATGGTGAATGATGGTTTTTAGCTTTGCAACTTTGCATAAATGTAAAATGTGATATGCCATTGGATTTACAATTAAAATATGAGTTTATTAAGTATAAATATGATTTACGAAAAGAAATTATTAATTTTGTATAAAGGGTTTGCAAAAACCTAAAAAACATGATTTTTCTCCAAGGGTAAACTACTCGGTAAACTACCTTTATTTTCTATTTTTAAGTAAAAAAAAATAATAATAATAATACAAAATTTTATTAAACTTTATAATTTGGCGAAAACGCCTCGATCATATTCATTTACGGGTAAAATGTATAAAAGTTTGGGGGAAGCAGGTCTTCAAAAAGCAAATTATAATAACACCAAAATCAGTTTTGTGAAACTTTTTGATACACCTGTAAAATAAATAAACTCAAAATGATTTTCTAAATAAATTAATTATAATTTAGGCATTTTAAGATGGGAAAAGTACAGCTAAACAAGAAATATATTGCCTACATTGGTTTTAAAAGTTAGTTACCCTAATTACCACAATAAAAAATGTATTTTATTGGTGTATAAAATCAGTAACCATTTTTACCATACTAGGCATTTTTCATTTTCTCAATAAAAAGTGCAAAAGGTAATATTGACATTTTGCCTAAAAATTAAAAAAAATTAGTTTACCCCCTTCAAGCTTTTGAGGACCCTGTGTACAAAATCAACATTTTATATTCATAAATCATAGTTTATAAGGGGTGATTCATTTAGAGGTAGTTTTTCTAGTAGGTTTTTGGATACATGAGAGGGTCCAAATTTTATTCTGTCATGATAATTTGTGTTCAGTACTGTTTAGCAATTTATCCTGGAAAGACTTAACCCCCGGCACAACGTCTAAAACTTGTTTAACTGTATTATGAAAATCATCATTCTCTGAGAAATGTGTTTCGTGCGCTTCGGGCAACTTATGGTCCACGCATAATCGGCTTACTGAGCGGACTATTCGCTGTACCATCACACAAATTTGAACTCCAATTTTCATTATTGGATAATTCTTAACCAAATGAGCCACATCCAGCACGAAGTGCAGAAAAATATAGCGGCAGTAGCTGCGAGTTTACCTAATTATTCTGACGAATTTATTTGGCGCTCGGAAATTGTAGCTTAAGAACAGACCATGTTAGGCGCAGTTAAGGCCAACATTTAAAAGCCATAATATTTAAAAATTAATGTAACAGTCCTTTCATATGATAATAAATACGAGCCCCATCCCCGTAAAGTTGGCCCAATTAGCTAAAATAAGTTATTGTGTTAGGTTCTTTTTTGTTTCCTCTAAAAATGTCTCAAAAAGTTAAACTATCAAAACTTATTTAAAGGTTAAAAGTGCACTAAAAAAATTACCATCAACTGTTTTAACATTCATTTGATGGTTTAAACCATTCTTAATGTGGTTGTATTTGCACAATTTTTCTAGGGTATGATTTGGACTACCCTGTAGATACTTTGCGGGACTGCAAACTTTAAAGGTAATTCGATCTTTTAAATATATGTATTTTTAATCAAATGACCCATATTCCGATCTTCTATCTATATTTAAAAAAATATAACATTTAAAAAGTGGTTCTTGTTAATTAAAATGTTATTTTCAGGAAGTGTGAATTAATACAAAGAAAGTTTATTTTTTAAACATAGTAATGTTCAAACTTTTTTTAATATTTCATGTTTAGTGGGCTAATTTTTTTAAAACCATGTCGTCTTTGTGTTATTTATGTTTTTAAGATACCCTCGTATTATAAATACTGCAAACATTTATGTCACAATTGTCCTTTGATTATTTACGACGTAGGCAGGATCATTACCTTGACCCTTTTTATGCAGGAAGAAACGTTTTATAGTGTTAAAGTTTAAATACAGGTGCAGTAACGCGACCACTGTAGGTGTGTTCCGTGGGAGTTGGCACAACTGGGTAAATGAAAAAGTTGTAAAGAGAATCACCTAATAAGTGACCGAAAAACTAAAAATATTTAATAAGCCTTGTAATGAGACCGGTAAAAATAATTTGGTATTTAAATTTAATGATGCTACAGTGTAGCGACATTATTTATAAATTACATTGGAAAGAATTGTAAATGTATTAGAAACATCCTTGACGACTTTGTTTCAGACTGGTCATTAGTATTATTTACTTGGTTTTATAGGGCGTGTGTATAAGTACATAATTTTCTTAATTTATTGTTACAATAATAGTAGGGGTGCCCACGATGCTAAATGGGGATTTACTCGAGCGTCATAGAGACCTATTGGGTTTGCAAAGCTTAAATGATAAGAAGAAGAAAAAATTATATGACATATACCTTTTCATCGGTGGGGAAAGCGGCTACAGATTTTTAAATATGTTAAAAAAATACTGTTTATTATTTCGGCTTGTAAAAATCGTTTGGATCGTATTGGATTATATATTTTTCGTTATCCTTCAATTATTTTCTTCAAAATAAAAAAAAATCGCCACGCTCGAAACTGTCAAAATGACTTTTTTGTTGTCCTCTGTTTCCTTTACGTCACTCTCAAATTGTCAGATTAGTGAAATACACTGTTTAGAATGTAATTAACTCACCCTATCGTAATCTGACACGCTCGACAATTTCTAATGGATCTACTTTTGTTTTTTATGATCGGTCCTGTATACGGGGCTCATATTTGGTGGAGGTACTTAACCGGGTACAAGGTATCCCCCGGTATATTAATTTGCCGCGCTGTAGTAAATCCCGAAATCCCGTCTTGGGCTCCCCTACCATAACATTTTGTTTATTCTTCATTTAGGAATAATATAAAACAAAACATAGTGCATTGGGTCAAGAACTTAGAAATCATATAGGGCCTGGGCCGGCAATGAAATGGACTTCATGAACAGTTTTAAAACCTATTTAGGGGGTCTTTTGACGACTCTACCACGAATATTCATACCGCCTTACATGGAAGTGGCGCTTTAAAACAGACTGTCAATTTTAATATGTTTCGGGTGTCGGACTTAGCGAACGCGTATTTTTTTGTCGGACAAGTTTACTACAATATTTTACATGCAATTTTTAAACATTGTGGCAAAAATGGTAAAAGTTACTTCAGCAGTGGCAAAAATGGTAAAAGTTACTTCACGAATGTTGTTTAAAATCAAGTCAATAAAAAAACTACTTATAGTCTCGGATACGAATAGAAACGGCGGCGGTAATCTGGGCGCGAAAATTTCTTCCTTACCTGCATACGCAAAAGGGTCGTTTAATTTTATAGGTAAATTGGGCGGGGGTCGACTTCGGGTAATAAAATAACACCCATGTGTAAAGACTGCTAAATTGGCGACAATCTTATTGCATTACAATAGTTCTGTTATTATTACAGAATGCTAGTTCTAGTAAGCAACGCCTTTTTTTTATTTCCTTAATTAAACCCAAATTTATTTAGCTAGGTACTGTAATAGTTATTTTCTCATTAAATTTAATTGCGCCCTGAATATCTAAAGGATTATATGGCTCCTTAATTGTTTGCGCCCAGTTTACCTGTGTCGCAAATCTTGTATATGACCTTTGCGGTCCAAATTGCCTCCGTCCAATAGAAAGAGACCTTCACCCATCTATTTACCGAATAAAAATTGTTTTATATTAAAGATAGTATTTAAATAAATTATTCCCATGGGCTTGCCTAAAAAAATTAGGTCAAGGCTATGACCAATTAAAAAAGTAAGTTTTAAAATTTAGTGACCCTGTATAATGTCAATTTTAATTTTTTTATTGTACATGACAGTACTTATATATTAGTAAATTTTGTTTCTTAGATTTTATACACAAATCTGTGGTAAATTTTTAAATTTTAAACTAAAAAAAAATTGTATTACTTTTTGTATTATTTTAAAATATATATTTTATTAAGTAGCATACATACGTATTTAAAAATATAGGGGTTGCCATTCTACAAGGTAGGTCAATAATGTTGAGGTTATTTTTTTAAATTAAATATGGCCTTGACCTAATTTTTTGGACAACCCTATGGCGATACCTTTGTTTAAATACTATCTTTAATATAAAACAGTTTTTATCCTATCCGGATCTCGTACTATAACTAATTTGTTTGCATGGGCAACTGCAAACTTTTGGATGTGAATCGGGAAAATTGGAAAATTGTCGTTTTTATTAAAATAAACCCATCACAATGTTATATAATTTTGAAAAGTCTGTAAAAAGACAAATTATTTTTTGACGAATGTACAGGGTGATCCATTCAAAAAATCCCAACATTGGTCGGTATTTTAAAAATATTATTTAAAAAATCCGACTACGGTACTGTATCTATGTAAAAAGTTAAAAAGAATCCGCTTTTTCGTTTTGATAAGTTGTCAGTCAATTGGGATAAAAGGGTCACCTCAAAATGCAATATTTTCAATATCGCACTGTAGGTTAAAAACTAAGAGCCTTCTTTATAGCATCTTTTGTTTCACAAAAGAGTAGGTTCGCGCAAACCCAAAGGTAGAGCCGTACGCAGGGGGAGGGGGCACTGGGGGCAGTTGTCCTTCCCCAAAAGTTCAAAAAGACCCCTTAAAAATGTCTTGTTTGCTAAAGGTGTGTGTTACCTGAAGTCCTTTTTTTATTTGAATTGTCGTTTTTGCCTCCCCCTCTCCAAAATCACTTTCTGCGTACGGGCCTGCCTCAATGTGCTATTGTTATTAAAAACTAAGATACCCCGCAGTTACAACCAAAATAAGGCACCCTGTACAGTACATTAACTAAATGAAATTAAAAAAATATGACAGTATGTGACTCCTTAACTATCATTAATTTCTTTACGCACAAAATGTTAGCGCTTATTTGTACCTTCTGAGCGAGTGGCTTTTTACTGACCCAAATTTGTACAGGTATTCCCCTTTTGACCTAGTATTTTGACCATGTATTTTCTACGTATTTCAAGTGATTCCCCGTGTATCCTCTGGAATTCCCATATATTTCCCAGGATTCCCCATATATTCATACAGATTCCCCCTCAAGTGTACAGGTATTCCCCTCAGTGAAAAGCCGCTCGCTCGTGAGTTACATAAAGTGGCTGTCAGCTCCTATAGACTCCTATTAAAGTTCGTATTTAAAAAATTATTTCGCAGAGATTGATTTAATTTAAATTGACATAAATTTTATTTTACACTCTATATACAATTATACGGACTAGTACGATCTACATATAAAAACATAATACCATGAAAAATTACTCACTCATCCCAACCCATACTGGTATTTCCGGGTTGCCCAAACAATCTTCTTAGTTTAAATGGTTACCATAACAACGTGCTGCGCATATTTACCAAAATAACGTTTAAATTGACACCATGCTTTATTTTTGTTGTATTCTTTTAGATTCTCGCACCACTGTAATGTAAATATGACACTCTTGATGTTTCACTAAAATTTAACTTAAAAATTTACTATGAAATTACATTTATTTCTTATTGTTTTATTGTATACCTTTAAAAAATTAGGAAATCAACAAAATACGCTGCTCGCTTGAAGACCACCGCACTGACATTGATGTTTTGAATCGTGACTAAAGTTTCAAACAGCGTGTTTGCGCGCTTTAGTCCGGTGGATTCGGGGAAAATGGGTATGAAACAGACCTATTTTCAGCTCTGTGGCATTGCCATTTAATGATTGATGATAAAATCGCTTTTAAATTTTGGGACGAACCGGAAATTTGTCTTTGTGGAGTTATTTTTAGGTCATTATTATGATTTCATGGGAGTGGTAATATTAAAAGTCGATAAAATTGGTCGACTCGAGGAAATAAACTGAAAACAATAAACTAACATACTGGGTTAGTAAAAACTATTTTCATCTTTTAAATATCTTTAAATCCGCTAAAGCTTTATTTATCAAATTTGGTATTTAAAATGTTTTGGGTATGTGAAATTGAATAGTGATATCGTTTCTGTTGCCGGATTTTCCATTTTTCTGCAACATGTATTTTTTATTTATTTTATTTTTGTGTATGCCCATTTTAATTCTATTGCAGGAAATTGGCATTACACCTTTATCAAAAACTACGTTAAAACCTAATTATCATCCTTAAAACCGCTAAAGTTGTGCTTATAAAATTCAGTATTTAGAGATTTTTAGGCATGCCTAATTAGACAGCGATATCAGTAATGTTGCAAGATTTTAATAAAAATACGTTGTTTTCATATCTCGGTAACTGGTAAAGATTAAATTTTTAAAATTTGAAATCCTGTGACATGCTTATTAAATTGCAATTAAAATAAATAGGGCATTTCATTTAAAATATCAAAAGGATAACATGTAGTGCAAAACTGGAAAATCTGGAAACATTTTTGATATACCTGTCCAATTTTACTTGTCCAGAAACATCATAATACCAAATTTTATAAATGCAGCTTAAGTATTCATAGAGATATTTGAGCGTTTCTGTACGTTTTACTGAAAATATGGTATTCTCATATCTAAACAACTAGTTAAAATGGAATTTTAAAAGTTTGTTGAACTTATTCAGTTGGGCCTGCCCAATTTATTACAATAAAAATAAATGGGACATGTTTTATATAAAAAAATACTTGTAGCACAAAACTGGGAAATATAGCAACGGAGCCGACATCACTGTTAAATTGTTCATGTTCTACATCTTTGAGTTACCGAATTTTGTAATTACCGGTTAAGCGGCTTAAAAGAAAGATTAATAGTTGCAGTACTTTTTACTAACCCGGTAGAGAGTGTGTTGATTAAGTATGGCGATGTTGTTAAACTAAACGGTTTTTTACTTAATTCTAAGACATAAAGTTGGTCTGCAAATTGTAAAATAACAATTTAAAAAAATATATTTTTTGTGTACATCCAAAGTTTAGTTTATTTATTTTTTGTTTTAAATAAGCTTGCCAAATATAAAAAGACTAACTTATTTAATTTATTATAATTTTTTTATACATTTAAAGAAGAAGTTTTAAAAATGAGATACTATATAGGTCGTCAGGTACAGGGTGTTTGGTTATATTTTGAACGGGGTCTATACGCTTTATTGTTTAAGATAGAGAAATATTTTAAATACAAAAGTTTTAGGATTTTATATGAACCGCCAGAGGACTTGCTAAAAAAACAAATGACAATCGCAAAGTAAACAAATGAGCATCGACTTCGTATTTTAAATAGAACACAGTGTATATTTTAAGTTTAGTGAAAAGGGTATAATTTTCTGTTTTCAAAAATATATACTTTGTCTATGTTTGGACCACCAGTTATCGCAGAAAATGTCTCTGAATCTTGGAAAAATTAGCCGCTGATTTAACTTTGGTTTCATTTGTTTTTTCTAAATATGGTTTTTTGTTATTTGTTTTGGTTGAAATAAAGACATTGTCTATAATAATAAATATTTTAATGTAAAAAAATAAAGCTACATGTTTTTTGTCATTATTTTTTTACTTAAACTTCTATAAAACTTTGTTTACAATAAATAAACAAGATTATTTAATAATGAACTGGGATAATCTTTTATTTTATCTGTCCAGACTCCTTCATTTCTGATGTACATTTTTAATTTAAATAAAAAGATTTATCTCAGTTTATTATTAAAACAATTGATTTATTTATTGGTAATAAAGTGTAATAGAACTACTTTCAGTTGTTTAAGTAAAAAAATAATGACAAAAAACATAAAGTTCCATTTTTTTACATTAAAATATTTATTAGTTTAGACAATTTCCTAATTTTAGGCAAAACAAATAACAGAAAAGCATTATTTAGAGAAACATGTTAAATTGTCTATGAATCAGAGCTGTTAATTTTTCCAGGATCCAGAGTCATTTTCTTCTGCGATACCTAGTGTTCCAAACATAGACAAAGTATATATTTTTGAAAACAAATAAAATTACTTTTTCCAATAAACTTAAAATATACATGGTGTTTCATTTAAAAAAACAAAGTCGATGCTCATTGGTTTACTTTGCGATTGCCATTTGTTTATTATTTTAGCAAATCCTGCCGGCTCATATAAAACCCTAAAACTTTTATATTTAAAATATTTTTTTATCTCAAACAATAAAGCGTGTAGACCCCGTTTAAAATATAACCGACACTCTTAGCTTCATTGTAATTTAAAAATCTAAATGAAGCAGATCAATCCACATTTGAGTTTTGCATTTGTTTTAGGCCAACTTGCGTTGCAAATATAAATGGTATAAAATCTGCAATATCATTTGTAAACTTTATGACCCTAAATTATGAAAGAAAAGAACTGTTAAGAAACTGATAATAGTTCTCAATATTTTTTGGAATGATCCCATTTGTCGTAGCTTAGTACATTTTGATTGTAAAATCCTAATACCTTAGAAAAAACAGTTTTTACACTAACCAGAACTAACTTTCTTGTTATAATTCTAAGGAAAATTAAAAATTATAATTTATTAAATCGGGTGATCGCTTTTTAGTTAGAAAATTAATTTTAAGGCAATGGTCGTACCGTAGGTACACTTGCGCATTGTTCTTGCGATAACATAATATATGCTGAAATTACTACACACATTTTTTAACTAATTTTATGAAAATTTAGAGTTAAGATTATTTTTTTGTTAAATAAATTAATTTGTTTTGGAATAGATTATAAGGAAAAGTTATTCCTAATTTATTCTATTATGAATATTATAATTTATTTTAATCCAAATTTTAAATTATTAGTTCGGTTACACATTGGTAGTAAAAAATAGAAGACACAAATAAGAATTTTGTTAATAAAATATAAAAGTTATAAAACTTAAACACAATTTAAATTACCCGTGGTTATGGTTGGTTACTAAAATACTACAACTTTTATAAACTTCCGTTAACTTTGTATTTATTCTACTATTTTTACGTTCTTTAAATCATAATAATATTTTTAGAGCAAAACTTAGTACATATATATTATATTTAAAGATATATTTAACGTTTATTTTTTGAACTTTTTGATGTTAAAAAGAATTTTATACTCGAACTTTTGATAGTTTTAAAATTCGTGGGGTACCTAATAAAAATACAATCTTAACGAATTTATTTTTAAACTTACTCTTAAAAATATACAGGGTGTCCAGAAACTACAAATAACCTTTTCTGACGCACTCCGGATAATAAATATTTAACTTCCGAGCAAATGCAGAACGTAAAACATTTCAAGAAATACTGGTATTTTATGAAGGAAAATAAACTTTTTAATAAGGAGAGCTCGATCTCATTTAAGCCTATGTTCGCTAAATTTTGTGACGTAATCTTTTTCCGTAATTCTTTGTTTACAATCGTACTGGAAGGTTTTTTCGAGGTTTTGGTGTTATTTTTTTGCTTTTTAGTCATTGGACTTTTATATATGTTTAGTTTTTACTGTTTATAGTTAAATTGAGTAGTTATTAGTACTGCAGTTACAGAGAATTTTAAAACTTGTAAACAGGGGTCACTGACCTTTGGATATTTTTACAGGGTATTTACGTTTAAATCGTTATTAAGGGTAAGATCCAATTTTTTTATGTTTTTTAGTGATTTTATTTTATGGTATGCAAGTATTGGTTTATTTTGTCAGATAAAAAAATATTATGGCAAAAAGGTGACGTCACAAAGATAACCTATATTTTCGGACGAATATAAAAAATCGAGAGCTTCTTATTAAAAAGTTTACCTTCCTTGGTATTTTATAATATGGATAGACCAAAAAGTGCAAGTTTATCACAAAAACGCTTATTAACACTCCTTAAAAAATGAAATGTCACTGTAGGTGTATTTAGGATTATTTAAAGGTTACTGCAGCGTTTTAATAAATCCTGAATAGTATAATAGAGTAAATAGAGACCTAAACTCTCTTTTTAAAAGCGCCCAAAAGAGGGCACACATATTAAAATTTTCTAAACGTTGTGGCCATTTAATGAGAAGGTATTTTGAATGAACTTAAGAATACTTAAAAATATTAAAGACATCAAAATACCCCTATTTTTATTGCAATTTTATTATTTACCAAAAGAACATGTTTTTAATGTTTTTTTTATATAAAATTCTAAAAACGAAAATAAAAATTACCCCATGATCGCTTTTATGCTTACTTATTAAACTGAAGTAAACTGAAAAAAAAATAATTATTCAAAATTTATTTTTATGCGAACATTGTCAAAGTAAGTTAAATAGTAAATAACAATAAAGTAAGTAGTAGCACAAAAGTAAATATTTATTCAACTTTGATTGATATTCTATTTGAGTAAATAGTGTAATGTCCGTCGTAGGAACCGAAAGCCAAAATTTATATACGTATAGATGGGTCCACATTTATTTCATTCTGAAAGCAATACCAACGCAACACTAGTACACAAAAAATAATAAGTAAACAAACAAACCTTTTCGAAGGCACATAGCGCTGACAGAGCCTGATTTCATATTTTTTAGATAAATAAAAAAACACTGCTCAAATACGCGTCACGTACTTAAAAAACATCTTATTTCGCCTCTGTCTTGCCATAAAAGCGGTGGCACGTGGCGTGCAACTAGAAACTCGTCGGGCTGAATATTTTTGCTGCAATAAATCATTGTTCACAAAAGGGTTTATTTACTTTATCATTTTTTGTGTACTTTGCGGTATTACTTTCAGAATGAAATAAATGTGGACCCATCTTTAATTATTTATTTCTTAAATCAGACATACACACATACGCTAGAGTACACCAACCGATACTGATCTGCGTACCAGTACTAAGGGATCGAACAGGCGTGGAAGTAAGCATTGATAGGAATGCGTATATACCGAAAAGGGAACTTAATTATTGGCAATGCTAATTTATTAAAACATTACAAGTAGTAATAAGAATATTTTATTATAGAATCTTTTTGCCAAAAACACATATTTATAGTTCTGAATTACCCTGTATATGATGTATGCAAAAAAAACTTTTTTAAATTATTTTTTAAAATTAACTTTAATTTTTCTTAGAAGCCATAAACAACAGGAAAAAATATTGCACACTTCTTCTCTTTCATGCCGTTTTAATTGGGTAGTCAGGGCCGTATTAACTCTTTGGGGCGCCTACTACAAAAAAATCAACAAAATTTTGGGAGGGCAAAAAAAAGTTCTTTCCTGCGTGGCGCCTATTTTCAGTGAGTGCAAAGCGCCTTACTACACCACCGTCAATAAAATTTGAAGAGCAAAAAGTATTTCCCCCTTTTCGCGCTTTCCGATATTTTATATTTACCTAACAGTTACATTTTCTGGATTTTTCCTACAGTGTATATCCTACGGCATTTTTAGTATAGCTTTATCCATTACAGATAAAGCAAAAATTTAAATAAAGAATATCTTGTTTTTAAGATATTAAAAATAAAAAAATACAGGACAGGTAAATTTATCCGTGGACACAATGTATTTTAAATAAAGCCTAATGTAGGATTCATTTAACACACCTATGGTAATCGTTTTTTGCAATTCCTTTCTTGGGACAAAAGTATAAATAAAAATATACAGTAATTTGGCGTTATATAAAAAACTTTTTTATTATTAATTTTACGAAAAGTTATTTTTTATAAAAGCTCTGCACGGTCCATAATCAAAGTCCCGTTACACGTGAAACGTACGAACGCCCTACGCCCTACGCCAGACAAAAAGTTACTAATGTACACGTAACGCGTACGCGTCGCGTCCGCATGTAAGGTTACATTACGTTTAATGCATACCGCGTAGGGCTTAGGACGTTCATATGTCTTTGTAACGGGACTAAATGGCAACTCTTAAAAAATATCATATACGAAGTTTGGTCAAAAATGTAATTTTTGCTCAAGAGTAAAGCACCTTTATTTTTGCTAATATCAAAAAATGTTATAAAGAAAAGCTGTTTAAAATTAAAAATTACATTTAAGTATGCAACGTTGTTTAGTAAAAAAATAATGTTTTTTTCTGCGATAATCGTGAAAAATTATGTTTGTACATTAAAGCATTGAACCCTGCTCTTGTTTTCACAACAGTTAACATAAAAAGTTTATTTGGAATGGTCGTACAAGATTTATAATAAATGAATGTATTGTACTAATGTACATTCTTAAATTATTATTATTATCGCAAAATATTTAAAAAAACTTGTAAATAAACAAAATTGCATATCTAAAAAGTATTTTTAATTCTAAGCATTTTTTCTTTGTCACAATCAAAAATTACATTTTGGCCAAAGCTCGTACATGACTGATACAATTTTATATCTGTTGTATGGATTGTGGAGGGAGGATCACCATCTGAATGTATTAAAAAGTGGTAATCCGAAAGGTGCAAATTGGGATGGCGCCACAGTCGCTAGTGGAGAGATTTTAAAAACCGCGCCATTCCCAAGGATTTAAAGAAGCACGATGATTATGAATATCTCCAGAATGAAACTTTTTCGCTAAACATTACTACAATTTTATGTTCAGCGCCCAAAAACCCCGTATGCATAAAATTATCAAAATTGGCGTAATTCCCGATAAGCAAACTTTTCCCAAATTATTGAATACGCACCTGTGAAATGTCTTTCCACCCAAATTTTCCTTCTTATCCTCGGAATTTTTACACCCTGGAACTAAACACTTCCTCATAATTGTTCAAGTTTATAAAATGTCTATAAAACACAGCAAACACTTCTCAAATATATTAAAAACCAACGAAAACACAAACAAAACCAGCTGGGTCTCAACTGCGACTGCCGGGTGGCACCAATATGGCCGCCGTGACAATTCCCCTGCCGTTGCGCAGAGCGTGCGTTCCCTCTTATCCCTCCACTAGCTACGGTGGCGCCATCCCAATTTGCTACAATCCGATCGCCACTTTTTCAACTTATCCGCCATAAAAGATGGTGATCCTCCCCTCCACAATCCATAATCTGTTGGTTCCATTTTAGGTTTTGGATCATGCCAAACTTTTTTAAAGAAAAACCTATTTTCGTAAAGTTAATAATAATAATGCTCATAGATCGCTAACTTACGTAGACACACTGTATTTCCTCTAATATTACTGTATTATAAAAATTGTGGGTAGAGTCAGTCAATCAAGTCAAGTCATCTAAACACGCCACTTTTGGCGGCGTTTCTTACGGTGCTTTTACCATATTTGATCTTCCTTAATCGCCCGTTCTAATTCATTTAGCTGATCGACTTCGATTTTCTATTACCGGCTGTCTTGGTGATTTGATATTAGATTTCTTTTTTATTATTAAGACTACCTACTATCTACTATACAATATTAATTCACACTGGGAATTAGAATAATATTTTTACTTATTTTAAAAAGTCTTTATTTGCTGTGTGCAAAGTAAAGTGCAAATCTTGTTTATTTTAAGTGAAACACCCTATACCTATATACAGTATGTCCAAGGATGGACTTAACTATACCTGTAATTTTTTTATTTTTAATATTTTAAAAAAGTTATTCTTTATAAAAAATTTGGCTTCTCTCCTAAATGCCAAAAGCAAAAATAAAAATTGCCCTATGATGTACAGGGTGCTTGAAAAACGCAAAAATAATATTTTGAAAAATTAAAAAAATATTAAAACATATTTTTGCAAATGCCTAATTAAAAGCATAAAAATGTACCTACTTAAAAAGTTTTATAAATTTTTTTCCTTATCTCTGATCATTACTTAAAATTGAGTGTAAACTAAAATAATTGTTTTTTTTAAATAAATATTTGCTTTTACTTTTATATTCATACAATATCAAGTAAAGGTAAAGTGTATGTACTAGTAACACAAAAAGTAATGATTTATTTAACAAAAAGTTAAAAGTTTTATCACTTGTTCACGCTATTTAAATAAGTACCTAGTTAGAACAATATTCATAACCCATTTTTTTTAATTGCCCAAAATAACATTGACGTAATTTTAAATCTCCCAGTATATTATAAGGTAATCCTTTTTAACGCTTTTATTGTATTTTTTTTTACTTAAAAAATATATATGTTTCATTAAATTTTATTTTTGTAACATTAACCTTAATTTTCTTAATAAACTATTAACCAATAGCAAAAAAATGTAATATACCCTTTTTACCACTTTTCTGTGCTTTTTAATTAGGTAGTCTCAAAAATATGTTTTCTATTTTTTTGAAGTAATATTTTCGCCATTTTGAACCACCCTGTATATCCTAATGCGAATTTTATTAGAACTTAGCATTTCAGATAAAGCAAATATTATTATGTAGAATAACTTTTTTGAAATATTAAAAATATATAAAATAATATAAATATATGAAAATAAAAAAAGTTTAAGTATATAAAATTAAAATAAAATAAATGTAAATAAAAATATATACGCAGTGTGTCCCAGGATAGGTGTTTCAAGAGGACCAAACATTTTGGAAATTTTTAAACGTCCTTTTGGGAAAACTGATCGCATGGTCAAAAACTAATAAATACAAAATTTTACTTCAATTGGTAATATACAGGGTGAGTTATAACTAAAAATATGAAAAATGGCCAGGAGTAAAGTACCTTTATTTTTTATAATAGGACAAAAGTGTATAAGTAAATGTTGTAGAGATTTACATTTTGTGTCAAAATTTAAAGTTAAAGAATTAAGGTGAAACAATTATGTTTCTTAATTTTTACTTTATGCAGCTTATGCTTTAGGCAGCGAATTTAGAAAAAAATATTTAAAATTATTAATTTTTCTTTTAAATTTTTCTCTCTTTTGTCCATTATTTAAGTTGTAATGCGTAATGTAAAATATTGATAATTACATTTTTTTCTCAGGCTTTAACTCCAAAATTTTGACATGAATGCAATTCTCTACAACATTTATTTATAAAATTTTGTTAAATAAAAGAAGTTAGCGCATAGGTATTTTAAATATTTTTATTTATATAACTAATAATAATTAATATATAATAACAATTAGAGTAAAATTTTGCACTTATTAGTCTTGAACCATGCGACCATTTTTTCCAAAATTTAGTTATTAATTTCAAAAATTTTTGGTCTATTTGTCCTCTTGTAACACCTATCCTTGGACACGCTGTATATACATTTACAGGTATAGTTAAGTACAACCGTGGACACACTGTATATTATTATATTTTCGGATTCTACACAGAATTCTAAGCAAATTTTGTGTATTATGTTCCAGACCCAAGTTGACGACTCAAACAAAAATATTTATTAATTTTTCCTAGAGAGAAGTTAAAGAAATAGTACTGTAACCAGAAGCGTAGCTACCGCCGTATCAGCCGTATCAATGATACGGCCCCTGAGCTATAGGGACCCCTAATTGTGTGTAAGCAAAAATTTGTGGTAGAAAACTGGAAAATTGTCGGTTAAATTGGAAAGTGGGGCCCTATTTAGAGAAACAATGTGTTTGGAAAGAGTGCTTTTTGGGACCCTTCTGAGGGAAAAGTGGGGCCTTTTTTTTGGTCTTCAAAAATTTTTTGGGGCCCCTCTAACTCTTTGTGATACGGGGCCCCTCGAAGGCACGCTACGCCATTCACAGTAACTTTTAAAAAGTTGAATATTTCTGAATGCTTTAGTTGGTAACATATTTTTAATTAATTATTTTTTTACTTTGTGCACCCATTAGAAATTGATTTAAAAAAATAGCCAATGAAGTTTTAGTTTGCATATTTTACTGACAAAAATTCAATTTCATCAAAGACAATTATAGTTTCCCAACTATAATTGTCTTTGATTTTATATAAAAGTTGTTAAATACGGAGGTAAGGATGTGATAAATATATTTTTGTACAGGGTAAATCAAAAAAACGGTATAAAGTTATTAATAAACAAGATTAAGAAGTTAAGTGTTAAAGTTTAGGTTTAAGGAGTTCTTTTCATTCAATTATAGTTTCCCAACTATAATCGTCTTTGATTTCATACAAAAACTGTTAAATACGGAGGTAAGGATGTGATAAATATATTTTTGGTACAGGGTACATCAAAAAAGCCGTATAAAGTTATTAATAAACAAGATTAAGAAGTTAAGTGTTAAGGTTTAGGTTTAAGGAGTGCTTTTCATTCGATTATAGTTTCCCAACTATAATTGTCTTTGATTTCATACAAAAATTGTTAAATACAGAGGTAAGGATGTGATAAATATATTTTTGTACAAGGTAAATCAAAAAGCAGTATAAAGTTATTAATAAACAAGATTAAAAAGTTAAGTGTTAATGTTTAGGTTTAAGGAGTGCTTTTCATTCAATTATGATTTCCCAACTATAATTGACTTTGATTTCATACAAAAATTGTTAAATACGGAGGTAAGGATGTGATAAATATATTTTTGGTACAGGGTAAATCAAAAAAGCAGTATAAAGTTATTAATAAACAAGATTAAAAAGTTAAGTGTTAAAGTTTAGGTTTAAGGAGTGCTTTTCATTCAATTATGATTTCCCAACTATAATTGACTTTGATTTTATACAAAAATTGTTAAATACGGAGGTAAGGATGTGATAAATATATTTTTGTACAGGGTAAATCAAAAAAGCAGTATAAAGTTATTAATAAACAAGATTAAGAAGTTAAGTGTTAAAGTTTAGGTTTAAGGAGTGCTTTTCATTTAAATTGTTAAATTTTTTACTTTAAAAAATGTCTGTGGCACTTTCGGTAAAACAAAAAATTATGTTTTTACGGTACCAGGAAAAAGGTTTACTAGGCAAGTTAAAAAAATTGCATTGGCCTTTTCCACAATCATGTGTTTTTTAACAAATCGATAAAAGTGGCGGTTATAATGACATGTATATTTGCTTAGACTTTTTGTAAAATATATTTTTAGAAAAATATACAGGGTGTGTCATACAAAAGTACCGAAATCGGTGGCATTTCCGGTTAAACCTGATGTGTAACAAAGCCGAAATATCAGAAATCTGCATCCTATCCAGCTATGCATTTTACCAAAAATTTAAAAATAGTATAATCAGAGCCGGATTTAAAGGTGTGGTGGCCCTGGGGCAATGAGCCTGTGGGGGCACCCTGAAAGTAAAAGTAAATACATTTTTGTATTAAAGAGCATAAAAAGGTCCTCATTAATAAATAAGCAATGGAATAAAAAATAAGGCACTCAACAATAAGTAGGCAATGAAATTACACATTACGAATTTTTGTACATCCAAAAATTGAAGAGCACAAAAAGAAGTTTTTACCATTTTTTTAGTTTTGCAGCCCCTAATTTGAGAAAAACATTTTAAAGAGCAAAAGAAGAAAAAACGTCCTCACTTTTATTTTTGTACTCCTATAATATTTCAAAATCGAAATTCGAAATAGCCTGCTAGTGAATCCAGCACTGGCCCTGAGTACAACACTTCTGACGAAAATGACAGGTTTATTAGTAATCTGTAAAATTACCTTTTTTTACTGTTAATGGAATTAGTTAATTCTTTTTATTTTAACGCTTATTTAAAATGTTATGACTTTTTGAGCCTCTTTAACCAGAATAAAAAAAATAATATTTTTGTATGTATTTTGTTATTTTTATTTGGTTTGGAATCCGGACATGTAAGGGTGAGGTAGTCAAAAGTCGTTTTAAGTGGGAGTTACAGAAAAAAATCGAATATATTAAGTTCTTTTCAATTTTCAAAGCTTAAAAAAACTTTAACAAATTAAATATATTTTTAAATTTCTAGTTTTGGTTTCTTTCAAACATAGAAAGGTCATTTTATTTTATTTAGTATAAAAATTAAACATTAAGATTTTCATAAAAAAATAAATTAAAGGAAACTAGAAGTTTAATCATGTTTTTATACCTACGTACAACTTTATCTTTTTTATTATTTTATTTTTGTTTGGAGCTATTTTTCTGTATCATTTAAAAACTACAATATTTAACGGCATTCGCCACTTTATCAAGAATTTTTTTTAGCTGAATATGTGTCGTTCATTGTAACAGTGAATTAGGTATCTTCTTGTAACTAAATTTCGAGTAACTTATTACTTATATACTTATCACTCTTATGGTGAATATTTTTCAGTTTTATTTCCCTGAGTAAACATTTAACGCCATATTGAAATTTTTGTGCCTATATTGGAGTTACTTTAATATTGCTACGGAAAATCCTATGACAAAATGACACAGATGTTATTTATTTGGGTACACGCCACGTCAAATAAAAACAAAAATAAAATAAAATAAGTAACTAAAAAACTAGAAATAATACCAGAAATCTGCATCCTGTATTATTATTATTTGACACTAAAAAAACGGTGACCGGCTTGTTGTTGAGCAATTATACAGGGTGTTTCCTAACTGCGACAACAAAAGGGCCTATTTATAACCTAACTTTATAAAAAAGACTTCACATAAACATAGGTCCAAATATGCTTTTTTCCATGATACAGGGTATAAAGCTTTTTAAAAAGCTTTGGTTCATCACTCCATAGTATAAAGCAAAGTCGCTTTACGCGTTTGTCCCTATGTCTGTACGTGTGTATGTATGCTTCGATCTTTAAAACTACTCAACGGATTTTGATGCAGTTTTTTAAATTAAATGATTTAAAAGGAAGGTTTATATGTATAATGACAAGCTTAATATATTAGAGAACCATTAATAATTTCAACATTTCTATTGTGAAGTTGCAAATAAAAACAATTTTTACGCTTACATTGCAAACGCTGGCTGAACTCTACAAAATAGATCAAAATAATGTACTAAGTATTGTATACTTTAAAAAGGTCTATTAGAAAGTCCACGATGGTATATGTTTGTTACTTAGGCTGAAAATATAGTGAAGCGACGAGGATAGAGACGAGCAAACACCGCGACATCGCGCTTAAATCAAATGCGTATAATTAAATGCATGCGGACATAATAACGTGACGAGATTCTCGTTCATGTTCAGTAGCGCACTTTTTTCTTAATAATATGGGCTGTGGTGCCTACTGAGACGCCACGGAACTCGATAATTCTAATCTAGGTAGTTTAAAGCTTTACAAAGCTTACTACATTAAATAAGTGTACTAAATTTCATCTAAATCGGCTAAAGGGTTTTTAAAAAGTTTAAAAAATACCGACTTTTTTAAATTTTAATCCCCGTATCTCAGAAATAAGATAAGAGTTTATAAGAATTTTATTATGTAAAGACACAAGAAATCAGCAAACTTAAAATTTAAACTAATCTTATTTTGACTACATTCCCCCTTTTTTTGCACACAATTATTGATTTTAAACTATAGTGGACACAACTGTTTAAACAAGAAAGCATAGCCCTGTAACACCTAAAAGTGGTAAAGGGTGATCCAATTAGTGCTTTAGGATTTTAAAATGAAATTGATCACAAACATTGCTCAAGGGCCAAAATATTTGTATTTCATTGGAAAGACCAATTAATTACAATTATGACTTAAAAATAATATCGGTGAAATGTCCTTCACGACCTTGTTGACAATAGCGAATTTGATCAGTCCAATTTAGCATGACTTTTCACACATTTGGGCCGGTATCTCAAGAAAACCATTTCTGATGTTGGTTTTTAAAATCCTTTATAGTTCTTGAAGTCGCACGGCGTCAAATCACATGATCGTGCGGGATAATTCACTTTTAGTCCCAGAGCTAGTGAACCATTCGAGTAACGTTTGGCCTGTAAGGCTGAAAATTTGTCTAGTGATAAGTCATAGCAGGCTAAGTTCGACAATCATCAGCCCTGCACATCATTACCCTGTATATTTTTAAAAGAAAAAACTTGGCGCTGTAAGCTTAAAACTTTACTAGGATTTAGTTTATTCATAGTTAGGTTTGAAAATAAATTGACAGGTGTTTTTGATAAGCACAAGCAGGGTCAGATATTTAAGGATTGCAAGCGGGGCAGTGGCCCGGGGCCCCAACAATAAAGAAAAGGTAAATATTGATGAGTACTTTTATTTTTCTATTTGCTCTTTAATTTTTTCTGGGTTAAAAAATCCCATAAATTATTTATTAATGATGTCCTTTGGTCTTTAATTTTTTTGAGTATAAAATCCATTCAGTTTTACTTGAAGTGGGGCCCCACAACTATAATTCCGGCGGCTGGACTTTATATTCTCGTCAGGAGGTTTTAAATGATGCGCCACGGGACCCCCTTTACATTTTTTTTCAAGATGGCGCTCAGCAGCCATATTGAAATTTTCATCTGTCAATTTCACTCTAAAATATAGTATTCATGCGTCAATTTCATATCCCAAAATTTAACTTTTTTAAATTGATCCGTAAAAAATTAAAGGGGGGACATTACACATATGCACTGTATACCACACACACCTTTCAGTTCGCCTTGCGGGTACTTGTGCTGCCCTTCCAATAATGCGATGGTTTCGTTGGCGGTATGGCCGACCGACTTCTTCCTATAGGATTACGTGAAATCGAAGGTTTATGCTAACAATCCAAGAACTATAGAGGATTTTAAAACCAACATCAGAGAAATGTTATTTGTGCGATACCCGCCCAAATGTATGAAAACACCATGATAAATGGGACTGATCGAATTCGCTATTGTCAACGAAGTTGTGAAAGACACTTGGCCGATAATTTTTCTAAATCATAATTGTAATTAATTGGTCTTCTGAATAAAATAAAATTATTTTGGCCCTAATAGGATCACCGGTTAGGTGCTATGCGATAGAAGCTGGCTATCGAAGTATTAGAATATGATTAGAAAAAGAAATAAACGTTTTATTTCATCTGTTTTTAAATTTTTTAATATTTAAATTGTTATTAAAGCTTATTGCAGATATTAATTTACTGATCTTAATTAAAAAATCCAAATTTTCCTTTGTAAAATGTATAATTTTTTTATACTCTTATAATTTTTATTACTTTAGATTTTTTATTCCACTTTACCTCCGTGGCCCCCAAGCGTTAGCCCATCAGACATTTGCACGGTGGCCCAGTCGGAAACCGACTCTATGTATAAATTGAAGCTTAAGTTTAAAAGCTTGTAACTCTGGAACGAGTGGACCGATTAAAAAAAAACGGGCAATACAAATACAAATCGAAAGGACTTTAAAACGAGGTGCTATGTGACTCCTCTATTCATTTAAAAGAAGTTTCTAGTGTCCCCTTGGCCCCACACAACGAGACCAAAATTATTTTTATGTCAAAAAGTAGTCTAAGTGATACCCTTTTACTTAAATTTTACTCGATCTCCACATACCCATTCAAATAAAGAGGGGGAAGACAGCAGGTCGCTAGCGAAATGGAAGTATCTCTCTTTCCTGTTTTCGTTTTTGTTTTAATTATTAAAACAAAAGCAAAATGATCAATATTTGCTAATTATTGATTTGTTATAATTAGATAATTTAAAAGCTCTACTTATTTAATTATTATTTATCTTAATATTTAATATTTTGTTCTGGGGCCAGGCCAAAGAATCTGAAGTCCGCTATCGCCGCTGGTTTTTTTTTTAATGTACACTCCGACTTAACAGTTTTTTTAAATTATTTTACTCCTGTTGATGCATTATAACCAGGTAAATTTTGATTGGTTTAAAATCCAGAATGAACCGGGACACTGCACCCCGGGTGACCCAGTTGCAGCTAGCTGAATGACGTCAGAGTTGACGTCATTCATATAGGTATATACTATTTGTACAGGGCAATTTCATTCTGAAATATCGGTTAAGCGGAAGTTATTTTGTTAATTTTATTGCAATATAAAACTTTAAAACCTTGCAATATCATAAAACTTTAATAAATGTAATATACATTGCATTCCAACTAAAACGCCCCACCCCTCATAATTTGGTTATTTGTACACTTATAAAAAATACTAAAATACGTAATTTTTTTAGGAGGACACATTTTTGTATCAAAATTTACTTATTCAAGGTTATCCCCTCCCCCACCAACATAAACGTCAAAAAGTTTAAATGGGAAAGGGGTCAAGGGATACATCATTTTAAAGCTCCTGACGAGTACTGTACAACTGTACAAATAACGGAATTATTAAGGGTGTCTCGTTCTAACTGGAATGCAATGTATAAGTCTTTTTTTTAAATATTATAACATACATTAAAGCTGAATGAAAGGTGAACTGAAGGGGTAAGAAGTAAGGGGGAATGGGGCTTAGTAACAATTTACCTCAAATTTGGATAGTTAAAGCTAAACATTAATTAGCACCAAAAACTTTTAACGTTAAAATGGATATGTCGCAGGCAAATGGTTAGTTTAGGCAAATGGATTCTGTCTAGGCACATGCCTTCTGCCTGGGCAAATGACTTCATGAAATTAATTTTTATTAAAAAAGCCATTTGCCCAGGTAAATGCATTTGCCATGGTCCCTGTTAGGCAAATGACTGTGACATATTTGATTACATATTAGGCGTACAGTGCATTTTGCAGACCAGGGCCGGTCCGAGGGGTGAGCCGGTGAGGCGACCGCCTCGACCGGCATGTTTCGAGGGGCGGCCAAATGATCTTGCAGGGGCGGCAAAATAAAAACTCATATGTTTTAACATACAATTTAGTTTTTCAAAAGAACGGAGGTAAGGACCTTTTTTCCTTTCTTATGGGGGCGGCAAAATTTTGACATTTTTTGTCGGGCCGGCCCTGTTGCAGACTACAGTAAATGGCAAAAGCACGTAAAATTTGAGTGATTTGAGTGAGTGAATTGAGCGCTATAGATGGTCATGCAAAACTATCACATTGGGGCGGTCATGGTTAATTTGGGTTATTTAAAGATTTTTTTTCATTTGCTTTATTAGAATAGGTATTAAAAAGTATAACAAATCAGAACTAACCATGACCCCCCAGTGTTACAGTTTTGCATAACCGTCATGTCATGCAAATATTTCTATTTCCATTTGTCTAAAAATTGCTTCGGCAAATAGAATCTCAAATGCTAATTTGCCAAAAAGCATTTGCCTAGGCAAATAAAATAAAATACACCATTTGCCCAGGCAGAAGGCATTTCCTAGGCAGAAGCCATTTTTCTTAAATAACCATTTTCCTGCGACAGATGTATTATTTCCATAGTAGTAAAATAAATACTTAATAAACGAATGTGTCTTTTAAGTTTTAGTATACTAGGTTTACAAGTTTAGAATTTGTTCGTTATATTTGATTTGTTTACACGAAAAAATTCCCTTAAATTTTACACGGTTTGTTGAACTATTTAAATTTTCTTAAAAGTAGTGTGCCACCTAGAAATGGTGCAAGGTACGTTAATATATATATATATATATATATATATATATATATATATATATATATATATATATATATATATATATATATATATGTATAAATGATTCTGCCCCATCAGGCCCCACTTAGGCCTTTTTTAAGCAAAATGTAATACATTGTTTATTTTTTGCTTAGCGTGTTTTTGGATTTCGTCATTTAAAAACTTTTTAATTTAAAGTGTTACTTTGATTTACCTCGAGGCACAATAGTGGCATGTATTACTAAACTATGAGTCGACAACAACATGTAATATTTTTTTGGAAACTTTTTTTATTATTATTTTTTTTAAATTCGTTTTTTGTTAATATCTTAATGTTAATGTAGATACTATTAAATACTTAATTTGGAAAATTTCGTTTATTTGTTATTGGTTTTTAATCTATTATTTGTGCTCATTGTTTTTTTTTTAAATAAAATTTAAAATGTTTTTTTTAATCTCTATGTTGTATGCAATTAGGTAAATTTTATTTTATTTTTCTTTAAAATTTAACAAGATAAGCAAAATTATCCTTCCAATGCGTAAAATAACTCCGCTAAATTTTATCTATAAACTGAATTAGGAATATTTTAAATATCAGTATTTTTAAAGTTCAACACGCTGTATCTAGAAAGCAATGCATTTCCGGACCCATTTTTATATAAGGTTTTTTTTATATTTTCAATGGTAGAATTTGCCTTTAAATTTTCTGAACAACATTTTGTAACACAACCATTTACTGCCTGTTTCCAGCGGATATTGATATTTTTTTAAGTTAACAGCAAATTGCTTTTTTTATCTTAAAATTAAAAAAGAACCTAATAAACTACCAATTTTTTCAAAATAATATTTATAAGCCTATTTAATTTCCTAAAGGACAACGATACTGCATGTAGGAAGTATTTTAAATTTTTAACATTATCCCGCCATACCTTAGTTTTTTAAAAGTATATAAGTAAAATTTTTTAGAATAATTGTCAATGAGAAAGTAACCAAAGTAGCTTTGTTCGTAGAGCAAAATTTCCAACCAATTACCAATTTTCTAATGCGCATGCTTGATTGGAAATAATTTTCTGATTAGTTGAAAATCTTTAACTCTGCGAACGGTATGACATAAAATGCCAACTGGTCCAAGGCTGCTAAATTTTTAAAAAGATGGATGGCATTACCCTAATAAATATAAGAATAAATTCTAAAACCAAGGACTTGTGAAAGGACTGTTGAAATTTTCAACAACTACGAACGAACAAACATGTAAAATCAAATGAAATCACAGTATGGTCATTGCGCATGTCCCCAACTAAACATTCTACAAAATCAGCGGATTATTTTGACGGTTGGAAACTAGTACACAACGAAAAAATTGAATGTCTGTGAACAGGGGATTTTTGATCAGCAGTTTGGGATTTCTTCTCTACGAACGCTTTAAACGTAATGCGCGTGTGTCTGACGGCCTCTGATAGTTTCTGACTGCTCTACGAACAAACCTGTGTATAATAAATTGTATTCTCATTGGTTATGTTTTCTATAAAAATTAACATTAACTTTTAAAAAATAATTAAAAGAAAACATTTATAAAAATTTAGTGATATTATTTTTTTATGAATATAAGCGTAAAAAAATGCTTATAATTTAAAAGTAGATTCAAAAATTAATATATTGGTATTTTGGCAAAAAAATTCATAAGTAAAGTAATTGACAGTTTAACTGTTTGATAATTCAATCTTAACTTTTTAATAGTTATTAAAATTACCTTGATAATTTTTGCATAAAAAAGTAAAATGAATTATTTAGGGAAAAAATCAGTCTGCTCCTAATTTTTTCCAGTAACCATAAAGAAAAAGAAAAATAATTATTTTCTTATATATATTTTTAAATCCTAACAAGATAAGAAAATAAAAGCGAAAAATGCTGTATTTTTCTGCGTAATCCAAATAAAATATAAAATTTGCACAAAACAGTGGCGTATAGAATTTTCAGAGAAATAAGCTCCTTCGGCATAATCTACTAATAAAAATAATCCCTTTAAAAACACCAATAAAACGATTAACGGAAGTCGGGAGAGCAGGGCCTTATTGTGAAAGTAATAATACGATACAGTTCCTTTGACTTTCCTAAATTGTGGTTAATCATTTTATTGCAAGGGATATTCTTATCTTTAAGGGTTTATTTTATTAGTAGATCTTACCGACATAGCATAAAACTTTAAATAAACTATACACCTTTTTTCCAGAAGTATTCGTTTAAGTACCGCTTAAGATGCCACTGGACAAATAAATTTATTTAAATTAAAGCGAAATTTTAACCAGTGGCGTAGCTAGGTCACAAATTTTAACGAATATTGGTTCAATAGGTTTTTAAATAAATGACCATATTTAGCCGTTTTGGTATTTATTTTAAAAAAGCATGATGCCATATCTCCGAAATTGACAAAAGTAGGGTATTTCATTTAAATGTTGAAAATTGCAGAGAAAACTATAAACTTGGCAACCTTGCAAATACATTTTTTTAAATTTTCATATTCATACCCCTTAGCACAAAATTTGGTTCATTTATATTTAACGGTTGCTAAGATAATAACCGTTCCGGTTTTTTCTACTACCCCGTATACTGACCACCCCGAATTATTTTAAGAGCTAAAAATAAAAAGGTATTTACCTTCATTTTTCACCGCATTTGTTTTCAGATTATCATTACCGAGCCCGAAGGACCCTTTCAATTCTAAAGGGCCCCTTGAGCTTGGAAACCCTGGGGTACTGCCCCGCTTAGCCTCATAGTAGCTACGCCAGTGATTATAAATTATTATTAAATATTTATCGTTGAAAAACGGTCAAACAGCAAATAAAAATGAGTTTTAGATCGAAAATAGCAAAAAATATTTACAGAATAAATGATTAGACATTCAGATATTTAATCAAGTAGTTTAATTTTTTTATATTTTTAAAGTAATATCTTCGCCACTCTGAACTGAACCACCCTGTATATTAAAGGGCAATTTTTATTATAGTTGTATTTCGCACAACGATAAAAATAATGTAAGAAATAAAAGGTTAAATTAATTAATAAATTAAAGTTCCAAGTTTCGCCATTGAGTTCGCAATGCTATGACGTCAGACAATAACGTTCAACATAATCCTTGATATTTAGATATAAATAAACCCTTTGTGGTGGTAGTTGTTTATCAGAAGGAGATCAAACCCTTGGGCTTGCCGGTTTGATTATGTATTGTGTATAGGTCAGGTCACCAAAGTGACCTTTAAAGATTACACGATTTTGCTGATATAATAAAAGTTAAATAGACATACAATTGTATAAAGAGTTTTTACACACACCGCCGGGCCGGTAACGTTTCCGGTACAGTTTAACGTTGCTTTTCACAAATCACGACTTCGGTGCCGGTATCAATTTATTATGTACTATTCGACCTGTGCCCACTTCCCACTTCGTTGACCGTTAATTATATTTTTCTCTGAACTTTTGTTTAATCATAATAAAATATAGCCTATATCATTTCTAAATAGTGTATCTTTTTGATTGTGAAAGAATTTTCATGATCGGTTCAGTATTTCCGAAAATTAGCCCTTACAAACAAACAATCAAAGTTACAAACATTAACTCTTTATTTATAATATTAGTATAAATAAACATTGAAGAAAAAATCTACTAAAAATAGGTAAATTCGTTGTTTTTTCTTATCTATTAAAAAAAAGAAATCTGCAACCGCTGAGAATCGAATCCAGGCCGCACACGTCACACAATCATAACCTTTTTATAATATTAGTATAGGTTAATATACATATGTCATTATTTTTTTCTGATATATATATATGCACACACAGACCTATATCACTGAAATGTGCATATTGTTACTTATAGTTTTTCTTTTAAATTTATATTGTAATTAATTATTGATAGTGTAATTGTAATAAATAAATAAATAATATATATATATATATATATATATATATATATATATATATATATATATATATATATATATATATATATATAGCACTCCTGAATAGTGTAGCTTTCTAATTGTAAAAGAGGTTTTATGATCGGTTGAGTATTTCCGAAGATTAGCGGCTATACAAACAAAGTTACAAACTTTACTTCTTTATAATACTAGTATAGAAGTATAGATTTAACACTTGTGTAAGAATCATCTACACGCTAGTGATTTCAACAAACGTTACCTTCTTGTGTGTTGCAGTGTTGCAAAACGGTCAAACGGCTCATAAAAATGGTTATCTAGATCCAAAATGCCAAAAAATATTTACAGAAATTACCTAATTAGACATTAAATTTCAAAAAAGAAAATATTAGGCAGGTCCAAGAACCTAAATAACACAAAGCAGAATAACAGTCAGCATTTCGGGAAATTATATATAAAGACACAAAACGGGAGTTCTTCGTTATTTAGACTTGAACTGCAGATACACCAAAACCAACTTTGCACGCTTTGCTTCATCATTCAAATCATTGCAGCAGTTGTAACGAGTTGTATGAAAATATAACATAATTATTTCAATTTTTCTATGATGACAACCATCGTACTTAAACAATTTATTTATTTAAAAAAAACAAACACGCCAACCGCCCTTGCAACAATTATTACTGGGAGACAATGATAAATTAACATAAATCACGCATCAAAACAATCCCTGGCACCCAAAACAATGAAATAGACCTATTGGAGCCAGCCACCGGAGCGGCGGAAATCCGGACACTCTGTACATAGGTGCATTCTGTTATATTATTTATTTTTTCAGTTTTATTAGTAACAAAAAGATTTGTATTCCTGGAAAGCTAAAATATTGATCTCATTGAGAATCAGGTCGACCATTCATAAAACGGCAGAACTGAATGAGAATGCAAAGGAGGAAGAAAACAAATTAATATAAACATAAACAGCTAAAATATAAAGGTGTGGTATGGTATTTACCTTAATTTATCTTTTTATTCTACAGTGTGTCCCAGGTTAGGTGTTACAAGACGACAAATAATGAACCAAAAATTTTGGAACTTTTTAACGTCCTTTTGGGAAAACTGGTCGTATGATCGAAAACTAATAAATACAAAATTTTACTCCAATTGGTATTATACAGAGCGGGTTATAACTACAAAAATATGAAAAAGGAACCAAAAGTAAAGTACTTTTATTTTTAAAAATAGGAAAAAAATTGTCTAAGGAAATGTTGTAGAAAATTAAATTTTACGCAAAATTTAAAGTTAAAGAATTAAAGTAAAAAAATATTTTTGTATTTTTTTTATTGTGCATTAACAGTTTTTGAATTACTTGGCTAAAGGCAGCAAATTAACAAATATATAAAATTATTATTTTTTTAATTTTGCTTCTTCTTGCTCATTATTTAAGTTGTAATGCGTAATGTAAAAATAAACAATTACATTTTTTACTCTCATGCTTCAAGTTCAAATTTTGACGCAAAATTAAATTCTTTACAACATACACTTTACAATTTTGTTCTATTTTTCAAAACAAAAGTAGTTACCTCCTACAAAAGGAGTTCTTCTTAATAAAAAAATTAATTTAGAAAAAAATATGATTTAGGAAGAAAAAATGTTGATTTTGTATACAGGTTGCACAGAAAACCTAAAAATCATGATTTTTTTTAATCTATGTTAAAACGTTGAACCTTTTGTAGTCTATTTCTTTTTATATTTGATAAAAGTATAAAATACCATTATTATGGGAATTTACTAAAATAGTTTCCTTTTTAAAAAAATTGTGTATGTAAAAATGAATAATTAAGTCTAAGGGGCGAATTTACACGATTCCAAGCTAGGGCGTACATTTTTTTACCACGATTGCTATCATGCCATCCAGAGCTAACGCTGACATGCTGTCATGGGTGAAGATAAACCCCTAAAGTATATTTAAAAAAAACATTTATTGTATATAAATTAATTTTGTTAGTAAAGCTATATTAAATTTTATAAATATATTTTTAAATAAAATAAAACAACCTATTTGTACAAAGATTGATTCTAATCTAAAATGATGTTAATAGAAACATAATTATCTAAAACTAATTAAATTTATATACTTAACTATTTAATATACATTTTTTTAAACATGGACATTACAAAATTGGAAAGGCAGTTCTTGGTAATCAATCCGAAAATTATTTTATGCTGCAGCTGAAAAAAATAATTAGAATTAAAACAAGTTTACTTAAAGATATTATAATTACCATCAAAAACCAAAGAAAGATACATTCAAAAATTTCTTTGTTACTCTTTTATAAATAAAATATACTGTGTTAGTAAAAAGTACTGCAACACCTAAATATACAGGGTGAGTTTTTTTCGATGTTTTTAGTGAAGGGATTTCAAAAACGGCTGCAGCTACAGAGATGCTTTAATGGGGAAAAATTTCAGTTTTAAAGCTTAGTTTAACTCACTTTTGTTTCGTCAAAAAAATCATGGCCTTCTAAATATTTTAAAAGAACCGTTTTTTCCAAAAATACTTTTTTCTTCTATAGCTCAGTAAATATTCGAAACTGAAAAAAGTTTAAATCGAGAACTTGTAGATAAATATCTTTTTAATAAAAAGGTAAAATCGGATATTTAATATAGCAATCCGTTTTTGAGCTATGACATAAACTTGCATTTTTTAAATGGAAAACATAGTTGGCTATAACATTTTTAAAAAGGCCTTTTTATAAGCTCTTGAACGATGTACAACAAGGTATACTTTAAAATTAAAAAATAACGTAGTTTTGGACATAATTATTTTTAAATTGGTTTTTGATGTCATCTAGCTCTAAAAAATTGAATTTGTTTTATTGACAGTGTCTTTTCTGTTCATTTCATCAGTACTATAAATGTTTTAAATCTATTAATTTTAAAAAAAGCATTTTATACCTTTTAAATAAATTATTTTAGACACTAACCCTTAAGAAAGTATGTAGGTTTTTATTTTTTAAGTGTGTTAAACTGCCTAACAGAGACATTAATTGATTAAATTTAAAACTATATATATATATATATATATACATATATATATACATATATATATATATATATATATATATATATATATATTAAGTAGGAATTGATTCAACTACTAAATTTGCTTGCTTGTTTATGGCTTTCATGCTAGTGACTCGCCAGAACTACTAAATTTACTATAATATAATAATTGAAATAGTGCTTTAAATTAAACTAAGTAAAAAAGAGGAACATTCCATTATATCCAAAATTCCACTATTATTGCCTACACCCACGCTATATCTTTTAAAACCAAATTTGTTGCCTTATGGCTCAAAGCTTATAGATTATAATCACAAATAATTATAGTTACGTAAACTGAATCTCACACAAAAATGAGAGCTAACATATTTATTGGGAAGGCTGTCAAAAAAAAAGAAAAGGAATTTTTAACAGTACTGGTTTTGATTATTTCACGGCCAACTAGAAAAACACACAAATAAAAAAACTAAAAACACGCTTTTATATGCAACCGAACTAAAAATTAGAAAATAATTTTTATTAAAAAAAATATTGTCATTTCATAGTAAAAGCGTGGGGTGCATTTTACTATTTTTTCATAACTTTTCCATCATAGATATTTGCAAATATAATAATTATAACATTTAATATATTTATCACCCCACGCTTTTTACTATGAAATGACAATATTTTTTTAATGAAAAATTATTTTCTAATTTTTAGTTCGGTTGCATATAAAAGCGTGTTTTTTTAGTTTTTTAAACTATTAATTATTTTTCATTTTTTAGTTTCTGCTACTCTTGACAAAATGGCGAAAATTTTTTTAATGAACAAGAGTGGCAAATTTTAAAATTTTTCCAACAGATTGCAACTCACTAAAAATTTCTTCTTCATTAAGTAGCAAAGTTTGAAATTTTGCCAACAGATGGCAATCCAGGCAATGTTTGGACCGTTGCCAATATATTGCAACCCACTAAAAAATTTCTTCTTTATTTAATAGCAAAGTTTGAAATGTTGCCAACAGATGGCAACCTAGGTGTTGTTTTTATAATATAATGGAATTTTTTTCCTGGCGATCCAAAAAAGATAACGGGATACTGTTTGCAGATTATTGCATTGTCATGTTTCCTTAATACGTGTGCAAAGTTTCAAAGAAATCGAATAGCTGGAAGTTGGTTAAAATTAGGCTCAAAGATTCCGTTACATAGCCAGATAGTTACAACCCAAGTTAATAAAAAAGCGTGTTAACGGCATTTATTAACTGTTATTGTTCATAAAAATTGAACACCAATGGTGCAACTAACCCAATTGTGTAAAAGAACTTATTAATTTTTATTGTTCATAAAAATTGAACACCAATGGTGCAACTAACCAAATTGTGTAAAAACTAAAAAATTTCTTCTTCATTTAATAGCAAAGTTTGAAATGTTGCCAACAGATGGCATCCTAGGTGTTGTTTTTATAATATAATGGAATTTTTTCCTGGCGATCCAAAAAAGATAACGGGATACTGTTTGCAGATTATTGCATTGTCATGTTTCCTTAATACGTGTGCAAAGTTTCAAAGAAATCGAATAGCTGGAAGTTGGTTAAAATTAGGCTCAAAGATTCCGTTACATAGCCAGATTGATAGATAGTTACAACCCAAGTTAATAAAAGCGTGTTAAAAAATGATTATGTCTAAAACTACGTTATTCTTTAATTTAAAGTATATCTTGTTATACATCGTTAAAGAGCTTATAAAAAGGCCTTTTTAAAAATGTCAGAGCCAACTATGGTTTTCATTTAAAAAAATGCAAGTTTCAGTCGTAGCTTAGAAACGGACTACTATATTAAATATTGGATTTTACCGTTTTATTAAGAAGATAATTATCTACAAGTTTCCTATTTAAAATTTTTTGTATTTCGAATATTAACTAAGCTACAGAAGAAAAAAGATTTTTGGAAAAAACTGTTTTTTCAAAATATCTAGTAAGCCATGATTTTTTGAACAAAACAAAAAGTGATTTAAACTAAGCTCTAAAAACTGCAATTCTTTTCCCATTTAACCATGTCTGTAGCTGCAGCGGTTTCTGAGATCCCTTCACTAAACATCAAAACTCACCCTGTATTTAAAATCACCAAAGCTACATTTACAAAAATTAGTATATGTTTTGGACATGTGGAATTAAATAATGATATTGACACTGAGTAGAGGTACATCGTTAAAATGAATCTGATTCAACCGATTGGATCGAACTCGGGAACGTGTTCTAATTGGTCGATTTTAAGGTTTACGCGAAAAACCCACGTTTATATTCTCAGTGGTTAAAAGTATTTTTGAGATTTTGACGATCTCGCGCAGTAAATAAATCTGGGCGTCTACGAACCTACGTACTTAAAAGCCATGGCAGAATACAATACTGGCTTACCGTGCTCTCCCATGTATAACCCACATTTAGATCCGCAGTAGCAAGAAGCATTTTTTAAATTTTTACAACCTCGCGCAGTAAACAAATCGGGGTGTACGAGCATGCGCACATGCAGAATACAACACTGGCACACCGTGCTCCCCGTCTACGATTAGCTACCGTACTCCGAACAGGCGTCAATAAATTCTTTCCGATAATGCGGATAATCTGTTTGGCGCCTTCGGGGATGAGTGGTATCCAAGCTCACAAACACATTTTTTCGCCCATGAAAAGTAACTTTTGTTTCGCGCAGGTAATATCATTGGCAATCCATACAGATCAGTGTGCTGTCCGTACACGGTTTTTAGCTAAGGACTCCGTACTCCGAACGGAAAAATACCAGTAGAGTAAGAGCCCGTAACCGGCATACCTATGTTATTTTGTGAAAGCTAAAGTTTGTCCGTGCATGCTTGCAATATAGGTAGAAGCTATGGGGGACTACGAAGTTTGACTCTAGTGGCTTTGGCAGGTACCAGGTTCCAAAGTTTAATAAATTGAAACTTAACTTTCGTCATCTTGTAAAGCTAAATTTGATTTACTTACCTTACTTATTAAAAGATATTTTCTCAGTCGCCAGACAGTTTTGGCAGTACCAACCCCTTGACAGACAAACATTTTAAGGTGGTCCAATGGTCCGAGGATTTGATAAGAGTTGTACGGTTTCTAAATAGTTATGTCCTTAAAATATTTTTATGTATATAGAGTGTCCCAAAAAGTATTTTTTTAAAATTAATCTTACAGCTAAAACTTTTTTGACACCCTGTTTACACCGAAGTATCTCTGGGACATGCCTATTTGAAAATCCAACAACTCTTATACAGGGTGTTACAAATTCGAGGAACACCATTAGGATCTCGGGAACGGTGGGAGATACAGGGTTGGTTAAATTAGGGCAAATTTGCCCTTTTATACTTAACAATATTCCGTTTTAAAAATTAAAAAATTTTTAGACGTTACGGAATTATCCGGAAAACCGATATTTTGCAAAACAGTTTTTATTTTTTCTATTTCTCGGTTTATTTAAAGAGTTATTTTAAACAAATAACACATTAACATTTACACTTTTCTCTGTTCCATAAAATGATGTCACTAAATTTAGGATTCGACGATTCGTCTTCGAGCCAACGATTATCAACGTTGTTTTTTAAGTGGGCGGAATATTTAGTTTTCAACTTAATTATCTTTCATTTTAATTCTAAATCCAACGATATATCACACTTTACATTTTATGTGACGTTTCAGAACCAAAAAATCAAAATACGTTTTTATTCCAAACGATGTTATAAAATTTTCATTAAGAATTAAGTATAAATCCATTTTTTTATATCTACTCATTATTAAATATATTTATATATTTTTTTATTTATTAATAATTTAACTAACAAGCTACAAGAATTAATGTAATTTACATACATTTATTTATACGTAATAAAATAAAGCATTTAATTTAATTAACCGCCTCTAATAACTTTATCGTAGCCTGTCATAAAAAATGGATACAAACTTACCTGCAAACAGAAAGTTCCCCGAATGTTTGGGAGAAAATCGTTATTTGTAATGGCGAAATAGTGAATGATGATGGTTTTTCGGTTCGAAACGTATTTAGAAATAAAATACAAGTTTATTAAGTTTAAAACGAAATATTTCACCTATTAAAAAAAACAAAGTTGATGATGGTGGCACGAAGACGAAACGTCGGATCTTAAATTTAATAACATCATTTTATAGAACAGAACAAAAGTAGTAAAGACAATGTGTCGATTGTTTTAAATAATCTCTATAAATAAACCAAGAAAAAATAAAAGTGTTTCGCAAAATTTCGGTTGTTCTCGGATAATTCCGGAGCGGCTGCAAAGTTTTAAAACGGAATATTGTTAAGCATAAAAATGCGCAACTTTGCCCCAATCTATTCAACCCTGTATTTCTTACCGTTCCCGAGATCCTAATGGTGTTCCTCGAATTTGTAACAGCCTGTATAAGACTTTTTGTCAAATCTGGTTAAATTGCAGAAATATTGGACTTTTTTAAACCATGGGTTACCCCAAAGGTGTGCCTTTCAAGGAGTTGGAACTGTCAAAACTCTCTGGCGACTAAGCAATTATCTTCTTATAGTTACCCAAGTAACATTATACAAAATTTAGCTTTCATTAAATAACAAAGTTAAGTTTTAACTAATTAACCTTTGTTATCTGGTATCTGCCAAAGCCACTATGAGTCAAACTTTTTAGTCTACAATTGTTTCTAAATATGTTGGAAGCATGCACTGAAAAAAATTCAGCTTTACAAAATGACGAAGGTTTGCCGCTCATGGGCTCTTGGACTACAGACAAGGCGTTCATACATTTTTCCCTGTAAATGCGTATAGTCTGTTTCAGAACCCGGGTGTCCACCCTCGTTGATGATTGGTACCCAAGCGCACAAACATATTTTTTTGCCCATGAAAAGTAACTTTTGGTCCGCGCATATAATCACATTGGCAATCCATCCAGATTATTGGGTGTTGTCATATCGTAGCAACTAATAACATTTTAATTTTAAAAAGGTCAAACGTAGTCAGAAAGAGTTGATTTTACTTTTTCCCAAATACTTTTTAAGACTTTAGCTCTGTAATATTACTTTTTTAATTTGGAGCTACTAACAATATACAGGGTGTCCAAGAATATGTGGGCAATCTCTCGGATTCATATAGAACACATAAAAATAATGTGACAAGTTTAAAAAAATATATATTCTAAAGTCCCTTTTTACAGAGATATGTGCCCATAAAGAACGCCACTAGAAAATCGGTTTTTCTTGAATAACTTTTATATTACTTGATATAATAAAATGTTTTTTTAAAACGATAAATACCAATCAGGACTTCTTAAAATGGTATCCTTGTAAGACATTAAATATGGCTTCCTTAGTTCCCAGGGGCGGACTAACCCTTACACAGTAGTACTAATTATTTTTACCTGTAGAATAAAGACATAAAAATATTATTTTTAAATAGCCTAAGCCCTTAGTTAAAAAAAAGGTATACCTGCCTAATATTGATAAAATAAAGCGTTTTTAAGAAAAACAACATTTTGATTAAATAGGGTCGTATTTAATTATTTTGTTTGTCGGTTTTACATAGGCTTCCTCTTATTTTATGCATTCCTAGCTTTAATTATCAAAGATTATGGGACCCCCTTCACAAAGCTGCAACATTATTTTTTAGTTTTGTGAAAATTAAGGAGTCTTTTTAAAAGTTTTTAAGTACCATTTTTAACAGAATAACCTATTGTTTTTGGAGTCCCTACTAAGCAAAAACTTGTTTTTGTCAGAAACGCTTTAATTTATCGACATATAACAGAGTACCTTTTTATTTCAGCTAAGGATTTAAGCTACTTAAAAATACTTATTTTATTTTTTTATTATACAGGGTGTAAAAATAATTAACACTTTTGTGTAAGGGTTACTCCCTCCTCGGCGAACTAATAAAGGCAAATATTTTACAAGGATACCATTTTAAAGAGTCACTACTTGTATTTATCATAATAAAAAAATATTTTATTATACCAAGTACTATAAAAGTTATTCAAGAAAAACCGATTTTCAGCCGCTTCCTTTAAGGGCACATAATAATATATCTGTAAGAGGGGCCTTAGGAAAAAAAAATATAGGGACTTGGCAGATCTTCTTTCCTTCGTATCACACTGCTGGAATAAGTCTCTTGAGTTTCTAGGTGAGTCCCAGATCGTTGCTCTTGATATATCCAAAGCTTTTGACCAGGTCTGGCATGCCGCACTTCTTAATAAACTTCCCTCCTATGGTCTTTCAACTAAACTCTGTACTTGGCTCTCTAGTTATCTATCTGATCGTCGTATATCAGTTATTGTGGACGGCCATTCTTCATGCTTTCACCAAGTAAATGCTGGAGTCCCTCAGGGCTCAGTTCTGGCACCAACATTGTTTCTTCTTCACATCAACGACCTTCTCTCGTCCACAACTAATTCCATTCATAGTTTCGCCGACGATAGTACCCTTCACTCCAGTTATCAGGTTCCTAAACCCATTACTAAACCTGACTTGGAAAACAAACGCAGAGCGATGCAGATATCTCTTTCGCAGGATCTTAATTTAATATTGATTGGGGCGCTAAAAATCTCGTCCATTTTAATGCATCCAAAACACAATCATGTTCCTTGTCGCGAAAAGAGTCATCAAATACTCATCCTCTACTTATGAGCGGCCAAGTTTTACAGAGCAAAGACACCTTTAATCTTGTGGGCGTCACATTTGAAAGTAACCTTAACTGGCATAAACACATTGTATCTATAGCCACGGCAGCTTCAAAAAGCTTGGATTTCTCTGTCGAGCCAAAAGTATTTTTCCCTTCTAATTTATACACTTTATATGTGTCCCAAACCTGACCTCCCTTGGAATATTGTTCTCATATCTGGGGCATGGCGTCCCCCACAACCCTAAGCATTCTTGATTCTATTCAAAGAAGAGCTATTCGTCTCATTAATGATCCTTCACTTACAGAAAGGATTCCTCTCTTGCACATCGTCGGGCTGTGGGGGATTTATCGCTTTTTTATAGGTACTTCCATGGCTTCTGCTCTGAAGAATTGTCCAGTATAGTTCCTCCCACTTACGGTTCCCAACAGAGAAACTCGTGGTTCCGCGCGTATGCATCCCTATTCGGTCCAATCCGGATACCCTGAACTTCCCACTCTTGTTCGTTCTTTTTATCCCTAGAGTTTTCTAGGCGTTGTGGGAACCTCGTGCTGCCCGCGGAGGTCTTTCCTTCCCCCAAATCTTCAAGTACTTGGGTCCCTGTCAACAGACTCCTCTCACCTCGCTTAAGACACCCACGGTACATGTTAGTATTTAGGCTTTTAGCCTTCGTGGTTTGTCCAAAGACGTGTTCCATGTGAATTCGTGAAATTGCCCACATATTCTTGGACACCCCCGTATAAATCGCCTGAGATGGTGATATTATTCTTTACTTAAGCTATTTTACTATTTAGGTATTTCTATTTTAGCCAGTCGACGTATTTTCAATTTATGCATTCTTTCTCTATATAGCTACCTGCTATTCTTCAACACATTAAAAACAGTTGAAAATATTGAGGGTATTACGACTATAGCCCAGCAGTGCATTCAATTAAAACGAGCTTACTTTTTGAATTACATTTCTTTTTCAAATAAATAAAAAAGATATCATGTGTCATATTAAAAAAAGAAAGTTAAGGTAGTTTTCGGATAAGCCGGAGGTAACAAAAAAACACTGAATCTATAAACTAATGCACATTAAGGTAATATACCTACGTATTAAATTTTATTTTGATTTTTAAAAAAATAAAATGTTATAGGGACTAGGGACACTAGGTATTAAAATAAATTTTCTCGAAAACTAATAAATAGATTTTAAAAACTATAGTCCGTGAAAGACAGGAATTGAAACCCAAACATTTGTATTGATGGGGGTAACCCTGAAAAAGTAAATTTTGAGATAAAAATGTGTCCCCCTAAAAATAAAAATTAACATGTTTTAGGATTTTTTATATTGTAGGAATAACGGAATTATAGTGGGTGGCTCGTTTAATTGGAATCCATTAATTTTAACGGTTTGTACAGGGTTTTAATTTATATTTTGACACCCACTTTTAACTATAACCAAGAATGATAGAAAAAACGCCCTGTATAAAGTGTCATTTTTTTATCCATTATCTTTTGAGCATAAAGAAGAAACCATAAACATCAAAACTCATAAAATGAAGAGGTAACCTTTAAAGGAGACATTCTGTATATTATGTCACCAATCAATAGGGGTTTAAAGGGGCTTCACAGAAATACCACATTTGATATATCTATCTTTAAGAGTTTGGGAAATATGGTCATCTTAATCTGGATATACTCCATTACATCTACAGTCTCACATTATTGCCGTTGGCGCGGCGCCGCGCTTGCATCGGCAAGTATGTATATGGAAATTTGATCTACTATTTTTGAGATTAAAGTGTAAATGTGGTATATATAAAGCTCTTCAATAATCATTTTAATGGTGACATAATATAGATGTGTTTTATTTAAAAAAGTTTACCTAATCATTTTTTTGAGTTTTTGATGTTCATTTGTTTCTCCCTTTTTTATATGCTCATGATAATGGATAAAAAAGTGTAAATTTTTTTATTGATAGATATATAGATAGATAGATAAATGTTTATTACCATACAGTACAAGTTGTACAAAGGGTCGTCAATGAGAAACAGAGAGAGGGCAAAATATACATGAAAACCTGCGTACAATAAAACCTTTAAAATAACCTTAGTTACCTTCTATAATCATAGGTGCAGCAGGAGGTGCTTCCGCAGGTGGTTCAGGTTCGACTTCTGGTGCAGCTTCTGTTGGTGCTTCTCTTAATGGCGCGCGTCAACAGCACGGGTGTGCTGATTCCGGACGCAGTGCTTTGCAGCTCCTGGGGTAACTTCAGCAGGTGGAGCCGGCTTCGGTTGCGGGTGCACCCTTCTGCGGGTGTAGAGCTATCCTGCCGGAGCAGGTGTGCCAGTCTGCAGTTGGTGGATCTGCTTCTGGGGAGGTGCTGAACCATCGACGGGTGCCTGCCCAGCCTCGAGGTGTAGAGCCTTCTGTAAGGTGGTGCGCCTTCTGCTGGGGAGGAGCCTCAAACAGTTTGTGTGAAATATAGGTGTCTTACGATAAAAGCGATATTTTAAATCAAGATTTCTCGGTTTCTAAATCACATATGTTTTTAATTTCTAGGTGTCACTATATTTAGCATAGTGTGCAGCTTTTCTTACAGGATACTGCGTAGCTTCTGTGACTCCCTCTCCCTGATCCGTTTGGAGGTATTAAAAATAGTGGTAGCTCGGTTGTGGCCACTCGGGCGGTTTGAGTTTGGCCTTTCAAAAATTAGGTCTCGCCGTAATCCGGTACTCTGCGCAGGTTATCCGTGGCACTGTGGAAAGGTTTGTGGATAAGTTTTATCGTAAAGTTAACTTACAGTTCAACCTTTTCCCACATTGCGGCGATAACGCGCCAAAGTACCTATGATGGCGCCCAGTTCAGTCAATAAACGTTAAGTGTAGCCACAACTGAGCTACCACTTTGATAATATTTTTTAGTACTTTCCAACCGATCCGAGAAATCAGAGGCTGCATGTAAAACTGCACAGACAGCACACTATACTAAATATGGTAATACCTAGAAATTAAAAAAAAGTATGGATTAGGAAACCAGAAATCTCTATTTGAAATACTTATCACTCATATTGAAAGACCCATAACAACATACTGATATTAGGGTATATTTTTAATTTTATTTGATTTCTGATTTTGGAAATTTTATCTAAAAGTTACCTTCTGTTGGCGGTTGACCTTCAGCTGGTTGGCCTTCAGCTGGTGATCCTTCGGTTGGTGTAGTACCTTCAGCTATAAAATTAAGTTTTTAGAATAAAAATTAAAACTAATATTTTGTTGCAGGTTAAATTGTTATCTTTATAAACTAAAGATATTAAAACTTAATAAAGTAGTTATATTTAGATTATAAATTACATTAGTTTTATAATTGTGTTTATGTTCAGATGATATAAAACTGATTTATTATTAAGAATCTCATTGGTGGAACCTATAAATGGACAAGATGACTGTAGATATTCAAAATATTCTGCAATAAGAACAATAATGTACTGTTCACACATATATCCACTACTGAATATAATGGGTGTCAAAAAAATACATGTACAAAATAGTATGACTCTTTAACCATCTAAATCGTATAATTGAAACAGCCCGATGCCTATCGAAATGCAGTTCTTTTTTAAATCCGGATCAATAACGTTTATTTTAAGTTAAATATTGACAAATTAAAATAACTTCACCTTAAATATACAGCGTGTCCGCCTAAGTTCTCTACAGATGGGAAACTTTTTATCATTAATTTTACGAAAAAAGTTATTCTTAATAAAATGTTCTGTATGGTCTAAAACCTAAAAACAATTATTAGATAAAAAAATTTCAGTAGTATACGAGGTATCTAAAAAAATGTGAATTTTGTTCAAGAGAAAGTACCCGTATTTTTTAAAATATTGAAAATTATTATTAAGGAAAAATATTTAAAAATAAAAATAAGTTCTAAATATGCAACTTATTTTCAAGTAAATAGTTTTTTTTTAAATTTTTTATGATAAAACGATGAAAATTTTAATTTGTACATTTGAAAATACTTTTTAAAATGTAATATCTAAAGAAAGCTTAAAAACTGTCAGAACAGCAAAAAATCACAGAAACACTCGTTATCAAATAAAAAATTAAAGAAAAACTTTTTTTGGTACTAAATGAACAAGTTTGCATATTTAAGATTTATTTTTTTCTAAACATTTTTTTAAAATAATTTTTGACATTATCAAAAATAAGGGTATTTTGCTCTTTAACAAAATTCACATTTTTTGAGATACCTTTTATACTATTAAAAAAATAAATATCTAATGATTGCTTTTTAGTTATTAGACCATGCAAAAAGAATAACTTTTTTCGTAAAATTAATAATAACAAAATTTCCCATATGTAGAGAACTTGGGGCTTTATACACACTGTATAAAGAAATAATAAATTTTTGTAAATTTGAAAAAACTAAATTAAAAATTAGTTGGCAGAATACACTTCTTGACACTCTTTAAAATTGAACTTTAATAAATGTACAAGGTTTTTATAAAAGAATACCTAAATCTTGGTTAATTTTTTTAGGACAAAGGCTGACTAATAAAACATTTTAAAGTAATACAAAAAATGGTTTGTTTACACGAGGTAAAACAAAATTTTACTTTGAGGTCTAAATAATGCCACTAGTACTTTTTCAAATTTAACCATCTTAACCAGAATAAATCAAATATGTAAATTTTTTGTCTTTTTTTGCAGGTGTTAGACAAGTTTATGACTTTAATAAGATTTATACTTAACTATAAATTAAAGTGACCACATTTTCAAAGTTGGAAATCAGGACAAGTGAAATCAGATTTTTGCAAATTCACCAAAAAAAATTTTTGAAGGGCAAAAGAAAGAAAGTCCTCACCTTTTGATTTATAACAACACAAAAATTAACCTGTTAACACTTTACTATAAATTGATAATAATTACCTAGTAACACCAGTTACTGTAGTTTTAAACCAATAAAATACATTTTTTATTGTGGTAACTAGGGTTACTGACTTTTTAAACCAATGAAATACATTTTTGTTTCAGGTGTTTTTCTCAATTTATACTAAACAGAGCATAAATCTTGGACTTATATCGTCTTTATTTGTTTATTGGTACAGTGTACCAAGACAATAAATTTTGAAAATTTTAATATTATTGATAATTTTTATTTGTTGTAAACAGTGCGAAATTATTTAGCACTTATATTCAAATAAAACTTGGTTATGTTCAGATCATAAGTTAAGCTCTTATTGTGGCTAGAATTAAATTGATCCACAAATTAAGTTGGGGTAAATAATTTAGTATTAAGAAAAATAACATAGGACATAATTAATTGATCCTCACGGTGTAAGCTAGGATTTTTCTTACAATTTGTTTCTGAATACTCATTTCTAGGATGTCATAATGTGGATAAATGTTATACCACCAAGCATTGTCATTTTATGGTGTACAAATATTGGTGTGTTACTTTAAACCAAAAAAATGGCCATACTTTGAGGAGTTAGAGAATTAGTTTGTACACATATTTTCTGGATGTCATTAATGATTCACCGGCACACAAAAGTTTTCTGTGCACCGGACGCGACCTATCTACGGGTATGTTTTTGGACCCTCTGAATCCGAATTTCAAGTGTGTTTAGGCCGTACGGATTTCAATTTTAAGTAAATGGCAAAAAACCGTAAAAAATGGATGAACATTTTTGCTATTTCTTAAGGTTTTGTGCAATTTACTTAAAATTGGAAGGTATACGGCCTAAACTAATTTAAAATTTGGATTTAGCGGGTCAAAAACATACCTTTAGATAGATCGCGTCTGGTATCCAAAAAATTATATATCGGCCGGTGCACAAAATAAAAGTGTTTTTGTACAGCGGACGCGACCTATCTACAGGCATGTTTTTCGACCCGCTGAATCCGAATTTTAAATCCGGGTTAGGCCGTGCACCCTCCAATTTTGAATAAATTGCAAAAAACGGTAGTAATTAGAGAAAATGTACCATTTTTTACGTTTTTTAAAATTTAATAGAAATTGGGACCCGTACGGCCTAAACTGACTTGAAATTTGGATTCAGAGGGTCGAAAAACATACCCGTAGATAGGTCGCGTCAGGTGCACAGAAAACTTTTTGTTTTCGTGTGCCGGTGTTATTAAAAGATACAAACATAAACGATGATATTGCAATGGTGAAGTGCTTGATCAGATGATGATCGAAGCACTTACCAGGTGCTGACTTCAATTTTTCAACTAAATTCTCAAAAGTGACTACCGCTTCCGGATTACCATTGGTCAAGTCAACAACTTTATATTTTAAGGAATCCTTAATATATATTACAACGCCGTCACCACTGTTTTTCCGATTTGCAACCAAAGAATAGTGTGGTATAGAGACAGCTTCTTTATCATCTGTTGGAGCTAAAATCGTTTCGGGAAGAGCTACTATATCGTAATTTTCGTTTATGACGAGTTGTTTAAATGTTTCAAACGGTCCTAGAAAATGGAAATAGTGGGATAAAGTTTCAGTAACTGTAGTCAACATGGAAAATGGAGATGTTTAAGATCACTTTTAAATAAGTTATATGGAGGTGGTGTATAATTATGAATCAATTGTTTTTGATGAAAAAAAACAACAAACTTTAATTTTAAAACTTCGTGAGACTTTTTTGATTATTTTGATAATGTTTTTCTTGGTAATGGCAACTAATGTTTTATTCACCATTAAGATGGGTTTGTTTTACTTTAAAGTGTATTAAAGTTATTTTTTAACGATGCGCTATTATTATCTAATAAAGAGATCGTAAGTAAAAACGCATTTTATTTAAATAAATTTTGTACCTGGTGGTGCAGGAGCTTCTCCTTCAGCTGGTGGTGCGCCTTCTACAGGTGGTGCACCTAAAACATTATAACTAAATAAAAATTCCATAGAAAAAGTGTTAAAAACTACCTTCAGGAGGAACTCCTTCAGTTGGAGCTTCTCCTTCTGCAGGTGGTTGACCCTCAACTGGTGGTTGGCCTTCAGTTGGAGCTTGTTCTGCCGAAGCCTCACCTTCTGTTGGTGCCGCATTTTCAGCTGCTGGTGCTTCTTCTGTTGGTACGGTAGCTCCATCAGCTGGTGCTTCCTCAGATGGTGCTTTATTTTTATTAAAAAATGTGATTTTTTTGTTTAAAATTTAATAAAAGTTTAAAGAACCAGAATTATTATTTAAATAAAAAAACATGTAGACATAGAACAAGTAAAATGGTGTAGGGATAATACGAGATCCGAATAAGAAGTCATCTACTTATAGGATAAAAAGTTTTTTATATCAAATATAGAATTATACGAAGAAATCGACAAAAAATTAAAAAAAAACGTCAAGGTATATTTAATGGCAACCCCAATCTCTTAAATACATCACAATGTTAGTTTTTAATATATGTATTTTTAAATATAAAAGAATTTCCCAAAATATTGTATTATTTTTTTTAATTTTAAAAATTTAGGAAATAAAAAATTAAAATTAACATTAAAGTAAAAAAATATATAT
Source organism: Listronotus bonariensis (assembly GCA_014170235.1). NCBI lineage: Eukaryota > Metazoa > Arthropoda > Insecta > Coleoptera > Curculionidae > Listronotus > Listronotus bonariensis. The sequence goes on from JACEGR010000678.1 coordinate 109,342, forward strand.
TTTTTTAGTTATATCTATCCTTGACCATATTTTTTGGGCTACCCAGTGGCGATACCTCTAAACTACTCACAAGAAACATAGGAAAACTTTTTTTTTAGAAATTATTTTTAATTTTATTTTATAAATAAAAACTATATAACAATAACAACAAAGAATAAAATAAAATACCAGTAAAACTTAAACTAACGAATTTTTCCAAATTAAGTGTTATTAAAATTGTCTCCCCGTTTTTCGGGTAGTTTAGAGATATAAAATTTAAATTTCTCATTTTCAACAATATAATGTTACTTTAGGACATAGTTGTAGGCTTATGCGGTGCTATACATGTTCCAAAAAGGTTTTTCCTAAAAAGTCTTACTAAAATATCCAGTGAGCATGATAAATCTCATAGGATTGTTATGCAAGACAACTAGTAACAAATATCATTTAAACAATCCTATTCAAAAACAGTTAGTTTTAACATTTAATAACTTAATATCTTATTTTACCAGACTAAAGTAAAAGTAAATATTTTAAAGTCTAAAAACAGTTTTAAAATAAGTTTAATTACTTTTCCGTATCTATTTATAGTCAAGGAAATGTGTTTTAAATTTAGGCGTTCAGTTAAATGAGCCATAAGGAAAAACTTTAAATTTTGGACTTCTATTTTTCCGTAAACTAATTTAAATTTTAAGGATTTTAATTTTCATAACAATTTTATCTGTAAGCTTAAAATTACTTATTTGTAAGACCATGCATTATCTTATATTGCAGGAGGTGATTGAAAATTTATATTATTTTTGACGCTCGTGGGGGCCGGCAGGATAACATTCAAGGGGTGCAAAAACAATGAAAATGACCGTGATAAAAAATTTGAAGACAAAAAAAAGGGACTTCTATCTTTTCCATACATTTTCTCGTGTATTCTTATTCCACGCTAAGCGTATTTAAAAGCCGAGGAGCTGCCAAATCCTTTAAAATGCAAAGAAAACTTAATTTTTACCCTACCATACGTATTATTTCATACATTTTCCGACACTATCCAAAAGCTAAGGGGGTGCAAATACACCCCTTCTTGGCTCCAATGTTGACGCTCTAATGTACAGAAGCCAATTTTAACAAATTTTTTGTATAAATTAAATTTTAAAAATCATATTTTTGACAGATAAAACTTCCCTAGAGACCGTTTTGTTCAGATGAAAGTTTCTCAGCTGTTATGTTTAACGGTGTCATTATAAATAGTTGTCAGAGGAGTTATACAAAACTTTATATGAACTTATGTGCGAAATGTCTTAGTTTTTAAACTACAGGGTGTTAAGATTTTTAATAAAATATTTTTTTATAAAATTTTTATACAAATTTAGATATTAAAAAAATGAGGAAAGACTTCTATGCACCAAGACATTTTTTGACATACAAGAAAAAAATACCAGTGTCGTCCATGAGAGGTTTAAGTTTAATATTTTTAATATAAAAATGATACGCCACTGCATTCTTCTAAAATAAAAATAATTTTTTAAATACCCATTAGGTTTGGAACAAATTTGATCTCTTGACTTTTTTATTAGATGCACGGTTTTCGCCTAAAAAAACATTTCTTGGCATAATATAAAATAAATAATAATTTTTGGCATGGTCGTTTCGTATCGAAAATATCAAATTCCACAGTAAAAAAATCACCTTTGCTATTTATTCTTTAATTAGATTAGATAGGGATTTGACACCACTAAAAAATGGTTTTTATTTACACGAAAACCGTGCATCAAATAAAAAAATGTCAGAAAATCAAATTTGTGTCAAAGTAACTGGAAATTTTAAAAAATATTTTTATTCTTGAAAAATGCAGTTGCTTACCATTTTTTTTTGCTTAAAAAATATTTACCTTAAACCCTTCATGAACGATACTAGTAAAAATTATTTTTTCGCGTATGCCAAAAAATGTCCCCTGGTGCATAGGAGTCATCCCTCAAATTTTTTAAAAATATTTAAATTGGTATAAAACTTATTATAAAAAAATAATCTTTTTAGGAGATTTTAACACCCGTAGTTTAAAACTAGAATTTGGGACATATGTTTATATATAGTTTTTTCCTAATTTTCATTGTTAAATTTATATCCGAAATTTGTCGGATATCTCCTCGGCCACCCTGTAATATTGCTCTATATTCTTTATTATATTGGCAGGTAAAAACACAAATTTAAAGGGGTTTTAATTATATATAAATTGACTTCCTCGACGTTCTTGAAAAAAAAACAAAGTGCCAAGATTAATTTTTGGGACGTTCATATACAATGTGTAAACGGATGGAATTAACTATACTATTTTTTTATATATATATTTTTTTATATTTCTAAAAAAATTGTACTTATCTAAAATGCCAAAAGCTATATTAAATATCTCCGGAGGATATAAAAAGCAATCAAAATTTAAACTATTTGTTAAATAAATTTTTCCTTTCTCTGTTACTACTTACATAAATTTAATTATTTAGTTTAAAAGGAATATATTTTTTATTTAGTTATTATTCGATTTTTCTAAAATTATAAGCGTTAGGAAAAAAGTCATTGAAATGTCTTATTACCTTTTCATGTCACTTAAAGTAAAATTATCGCCATTTTGAACCACCGTGTATATTATATATAAGTCAATTTTTATTATAGCTATTAGCATTTCAGATGAAACAAAATTTTTTATGAAAAACAAGTTTTTTTCTAGATAGTATTAAAAAATGCAGGTATATGTAAATCCATTCATGGATCCATGGACACAGTGTACTATGTTGCACACACAGATAGCACAAAAATATAATTAGTGTAGCCTACATAGATTGCACAAATAAGTAGAGCTTGTGGATTGCTAGTAGGTATTGACGCTCTCACGGCCGGATTATCGATAAGGCATAGTAGGCAACTGTCTAGGGGCCAACAAAATACAGGCACAACAAAATGGGAGTCTCGCGCAACCAAAAAAATATTGTTTTGTGTAAATTTAATAAATTGTATCGTTACTAAAAATAGCAAACCTTAAGTCTAATGGATAATCCGGCCCTGAACATTACGAACATTTGGCAAGTGGTCTTTCATAAAAAAAGAGTGAAACTTCAAGTAGTTTCGTAAACACAAATAGTTTTCAGGTTGTAGCTTTCAGGATTGTTTACTTGACTATTTAAATTACACTCACACACGGTTGATGATAATGTTAGTAGTATTATTGAAACAGTAACATATCCTAACAATTTCTAGTAAACCACACATATGTGTGTTCTATGTTATTACAGGATTTTACCATATGTTAAAAACATTTAGGAAAGAATTTTGTGATGCCATAAATATTAACTTACCGACCTCTTCTTCCTAAAAAAATTACTTGAATTATATTAATCTGTTATACTACCAAATAAAATCTAAAAACTATCAACATACCAAATTTTTAAGAAGATAACTAATAAAAACTAAAAATAGTGATCAGTATTTCGAACCCTTATTAAAAGCGTTAAGCCTAATATGCAGGGTCTAATTTGGGGTAGATGCAGTAGGTTTATTTTCCAACCTCAAAGACAATGTCGTATGCGACATCATGCATTGTCGCTTGTGACACTGTACAGGATGTCCGGATTTCGTTGCAATTGCAGGGTATCTTGGTTATTATTAGAGGTTTAGACTTGCGGTTTTTGCGAACTGTTGCTACTTTTTGATGAAACGAAAGGTGACATTTAAAGATTTTTCATGGCCCTCTTAGTTTTTGACATACAGGACAAAAATTTTTTTCCATTTTTTGACCCCCCTTGTATTTTAGTTGTCTTTTAACTTATAACTAAAGTAAACACTGATTTTGGTAGATATTTTGTTGTAGAATCCATTGGTGTAGCTGGATTTTTATTTTTATATTTTTCGAGATACGAACCATACATATGATTTTTTTACTGGAACACCCTGTATATTTCTTATTTATTAAATTATAATGGATAAGTGCATTTTAAATAAAAATATATAATACCTTAAAGGTATTTTATGTTTTTAGACCCTAAATTAATGTTTTTAATTTTAAAATTGAATTTCAGCATAGTTGGCCATGATATGCAGACTTTATATACAAAAAATAAAGTTAGGCCTAAGTTTATAATTTATTAACATTTTGCAACAACATCTAAGTTTAAATAGTTTTAATTATTTTATCCCGCCCAGCATCCCTATTTGCCCCATGGTTCCTCAATTTTTTTCACTTGTTAATTAATTAAAAACCGAAAAAGCATTTTATATTAAATTTACTGCGTTTATATTTAAAACTGTGTCCAAAATCAGTATGTATTCATATTTAAAAAAATTGGATTTTTAGACAAACTAGTAGAAAACTGTATAAAACTGTCATCAAAATTATTATTAAAATTTAAATTTTAAGTGTATAGTTTCATACATGGTTTTCTACTATTTTGTTTAAAAATCAAACACAATGGTGCTGATCCAAAATATTTAGTTTTTAATTAATTAAAAAGTGACCAAACTTGCGGAACCGAGCGGTGAGTAGGATTGCTGGACGGGGCAAAATATAACTAAAAAAATGAAAACTTTGATTTTGTTGTAAAATGTAGACAAACTATAAACTTAGGGCTAATTTTATTCTTTGGTTATAAAGTCTATATCAAGGCCTACCATGAGAAATTGAGATTATAAAATTAGTAAAATCAATTTAGGAAAAAAATTACTATAAGGTATTATATGGGAAAAGCTATAATTCTCTATAATATAATGAATGAAAAATATACAGGGTGTTCCATAATAAAAATCATATATTCGGTTTATATCTCGAAAAAAATATATATTTTTAGAAAATCTAACTACACCACTTGATTCTACTTAAAAACATCTACCAATATTAGTTTTTAGTTTTGTTGTAACTTACAAGATTACTGAATACGGGAGGGGTCAAAAGGAAAAAATTTGGTTGGCGGCTCGCTTAAAGTAGCGCCAAGAAGGGGGATGTACATACTGGAATTCATCAGTCTCTAGCGTGAGCGCAATTTGGATTATATGCCGATCACAAAATAGTCTGCAAAATTTATTGCTTGCTTAAAAAGCGTCTCCTAAATTTTATTAGCTGATAAATTTTTGGAATACCTACGAATGACAAAATAGTCATTTGATTAGTTTCTATCTAAGCTACAAGAGAGTCTGACAAAAATAATATCCAATTTTAAAGAACCTATAAGTGCTAAGCAAAGGCTTTTTTCTTTCATGTCCTTTTTAGGAACTCCACATTCTTATGCAAAGAACCACTGGGCTTCTACAATGGCATTCTGTTATAAACAGTGGTGATTAATTTCTCATTTTTCATTGCGATGCATTGGGTGCCGCTAAGCTACAAGCGATTTTATTTGACAAGTTTAATCGCAAGCGTTGCCGCCTCGCGATCTTGCTTAGCGGGAAACGCTAAGCCGCTGTCAGTATACGCTATTGTATTTTTAGTACAATAAGTTAATTTAGATCGCGCGGTCGCTATGCAAGTCGCTAGCCTCTAGCCTCTTAGCAAATGGCTTTCAATATAAATGTACCCTAACAGAGACCGCAAGGCGGCAACGCTCGCTATTGAACTTGTTAAATAAAATCGCTTGTATCTTAGCGGCAACCAATGCATTGCAATAGATAATGAAAAATTAATATTAACACTGTTTATAGCAGAATGTCAATGTAGAAGCCCAGTGGTTCTTTGTATAAAAATGTGGAGGTCCTGAAAAGGCTATGAAAGAAAATAGCCTTTGTTCAGCACTTATTGGTCTTTTAAAATTGGTTAATATTTTGCCAGACTATCTTAGATAGCAAGTAATTGAATGACTATTTTTTCATACGTATGTAATCCTAAAATTTATTAACTAGTTAAGTTTTGGAGAGGATTTTTCAAGCAAGCAAGTAATTTTGTGAGACAATTTTGTGATCAGCTATATTAATCCAAATCGCGCTCACGCTAGAAGACGAATAACATCTGTCATTTATCGTTTTATCAAAACAGGGCTCAGACAAATAGAGCTGTTACACTACACACCAGTACCTTTGATCTAACTGGATCAAAGGTAGCGGGAAACTCCTCACATAATGTGGTGTTAAGGATGGGCACGCTGCCCATACATAGGAAGATTTACATAATTTTTTGTTATAAGTAATTTTTGGAGTGTTTCAATACAATAACCTAATATAATACATATTTTACAATAAATAACTAATCCAACAAATACACAAAGCTTTTCTTGTATTTTTAATTTTTGTGTTAATTAAAAAAATGTATTAAACATTTTAAACTTAGTTTTTCATTAGCCTCTTTGGCCTTTAGATCTAAACCTTTAATTGTAGAATGTGTGGTTCTTGTGTTTTACTTAATTTTAGGCTATGTCAAGAAGAGATCTATAAATGGAAAGCGTAGATGCATGTAACTTTTGGAAAATTTTGTTTTCAATTTTTGAAACGTAAAAATACAAATCGGAAAGGTCAATATCGTATCAATATTTGAGTACAAAAATATAATACGAAATGTTGTATTCTTTCGAAATATGATAGAATTTACCGGAGGTGCTGTTTAACACTAGCCGTCATTTCCGCTTTAACTGGAAGTGACAAAAAAACTAAATAAAAAAATCAATGCACACCACCTGTGAAAAACCCCCGGTATAATGTGTTATATTAAAAATATAAAATTGTTCCTGTATGTGTGCAATATATAATATTCCTTATTTAGGCTGTCTATAAGTTACCGCGCTTAAATACACAACACACAAAACCAAATTGGAAACGTTTTTATAACCTATCCTAAAAATAGAATGATTTAACTCCAAATTTATTTAATATTAGGCCAAATAAACATTTACACAGAATCCGCCCCTAAAAAATTCAACGGCGCTTCCACGGCTTTCAGTCTGCGACTGAGCTCGCTTCGCCAATCTGCGACAGAGCTCGCTTCGCCAATCTTCGCCCAACTTGACAAAAACGATACTCACCGATCTCGATGGATTGCCAATGTTATAACCTGCGCGAAACAAAAGTTACATTTCGAGGGCGAAAAAACCGGTTTGTGCGCAAGCCAGTTGAAGGTAAACGCACCCAGGGCAAAACAAAAAGTATCCGCATTATCGGAAAGATTTTGTTGACGGCGCGGCGTCCTGGTTTTCTGTTCGAAGTACGGTAGTTAATGCGAGCGTCACGGTCAGACCGCGGACGAAGGATACGGGGTGCCGGTGTTTGTATTTTGCCACGGCTTTTAAAGTGCGCATGTTCGTCTACCCATTTATTTGTTTACTGCGCGAGGTCGTAAAATTCCTGAAAAATGCTTCTTGCCACTGCGGATCTAAATGTAGTTTATCTATGTCCGTACCCCCTAGAAAACGCGGAGTGTCACAGCTAGCTTTGATCAAAAGGTAGCAAGAATTCACGCAAAACCGCAAGTCTCTATCTCTAATAATAACCAATCTTGGTTAGGGTTTCTAACCTGCAATTGGAACGAAATCCAGACACCCTGTACAGTGTGTCCCAGAATAGGGGTAACAAAAAATGGGCCATAAATTTATGTTTAAATTTTAAATCGGTACTTAAAAATTAGTCGCATGCTCTAAAATAAAAATTCAAATTTTTACTCCGATTGGTATTATACTGGGCGAGCTATAAGTAAAAATATGAAAAATACCAAAAAGTAAGGTACTTTTATTTATTTATTTTTTAATATAAGAAATTTGTATGTGTCAAGGTAGAGAATTGAATTTTATGTCGAAATTTTAAGTTAAAGCATTTAAGTAAACAAAATATCCACTTTTCTACATAATACATGCATTAAAACTTAATTACTGGACAAAAAGGAGTACACCAATAACTAATAACCATATAATATGATATCAGTTTCTGAAAACCTGCCATCAAGTAATCTTATTTAGATTTCTGAATTTTTCTAAATCTTATAGTTTTTTTTTCAGATGTGGGTATCTCTATTAAAATAATCAGTCATGATAACGTATGTGGCTATTTTATTTAAATTTCAACCTATGGAATATTTTTAATTATGAGGCTTTAAACTTTTAATTAAAAATACATACACGTCGTGCCAGCTCAATACGTTTAATTGACTTTTAGTGTACTATTAAATACCAGCAGGTACAGATAGAATGTCGTACATGTAAACATTCCAGATAGGATGACGCATCAGTCTTGCTTTGTTGTTGCTTTAGACAGTCTGCTTTCCACGCATTGTCAAAGATTACGTTTTAAAGTGGCACGAACTGTATAATTTTAATATAATAAAAACCAAACAAAGGAACAAAAAACAAATAAGACAACACAACACTTTTTCAAATACTTTTAATAATAATAATAATATTAAGAATATTTTATTATAGACACAAATAAACAAAATGTACAAGGGTGGTTACAAAAACAGTACAACACAACTTCTTTACGTGGACAAAACACCCTATTAAAAAAATATCATGTTGGTAGTATAAATATAGGAAAAATTAAGACATAAGGGAAGTTTATAAAGATGTTCATGCTTCGGCTTCTTGTACCTTTTCTCCTTTTTTGGACCAGTCGGGCTTTTTCTGTAAATTAACAAAAAAAAGGAATAAGCTTATTTGAAGAAAACATATCAATATAGTTTATATTTATCGCAAAAATGTATTAATAATTTGTATAGTGTGGCTAATTTTCGTTAATCTTTAACCTAAAAGAGATAGAACAAATCTGATTGCACAATTTTAATTTTGATTTTTGAAATAAATTCAACAGTAAGTGTAAATCATGTTTAACTTGATTCGTTTTGGGGTGACAACGTGTTTTATTAATTTAGTTAATTTGGCCAGGCACTTGTAACTTAGTTGATATTAGAGAGAGAGAGAGAGAGAGAGAGAGAAAAAAATGTTAATAGGAAAGTTTTAGGGATTTTCACGTGAAATTCATTGGCGTATCCATTTTTTTAATTTTTTTATTTGAAAATTATCACACAAAGTTGGGTTTTTAAATGAAACACTCTGTTTATTTTATCATCAGTTGTAGGGTATTCTCAAAAGATATAATAAATTTCACATTTGATATATCCATTGTTTTGAAAATATGGCCATCATCAGGAACACCCAGTATATTATACCATTTTTAGATTTCTAAAAATATTCTGAATGAGAATTTGACATTTTAAAAAATTGTATGCCTACTTAACTATTCGATAGCCATTATATTATTGCAGCAAAGTAGCTACAATCCTTAAATTATGTCCTTATTTTTAATCCAGTCGCGGATCAATTACTATTATTAGATTCGTCAAAAATCCTTTTTTAAAAAGTGCTTATCTTAAAAGGGTTGTTGTTTAAATAATATTAGTTAGACACGAAAATGTCAATTTCCCAAATTGTTTTATTTCTATCTTTCATACTAGTCACAAAAACATTGCGATTGTATTTTTCTAAGTTCCTTAGATTAATTTGCGTCCAGTCATGGCCACCCAAATGCAATATTAAAAATCAAGTTGGCTAAAAACGTTTTAAAATGTGACTCTTTTTTTTCTACCACAACAATATTAAATTCGTTGTTGTCTACTTTGTATAAACAAAAAAATTAAATCATATTGTTTCATTAAATTCTCTTTCATTGATAGTTAAAAAAAAACAAGTATAAACTTTAATAAACGTAGATTGCGATAAATATAAATAATTAAAATAGGGGTGAAACAGAAAACATTAAGGGGTGTAACAGGTGTAAACATTGCAAGAATATGCTAGGTGGTGCTTACTAAAATAAACTAAATTAAAAGCGATCAACAAATAGAAGCTGCAGTGTGCAATAAAACTAAAAAATAGGATTTATTATACATCATGTTTTTATAAAATTAGATAATTATTTATGCATTTGAATTTAATGAAAGCTTAGCTTGTTTTTTTCTTTGCCTAATATTATCCCCACAATCATGGATTTATTATTAAGTGTGTATTTTTAAAAACACATGAGATATAGTTAGTGTTAAATTTAAAGAATAGAAGAAGAAGAAAGAGAAGAAAAGAAATATATCTATTTACAGAAAATAATTAAAAATTAATATATTTACAAACTATTATAATGACGATGAAAAAATTGGCAAAAAATATTAATAATAATTTTTATTACTATTATTATTTGTAAAAATTAATAAATAAGTATGCAGAAGGATATCATATAACATACAAACAGGGTGTAATTAAATTGATGGCTAAAATACAGGGTATGATCATAGGCGTAACTATTGAACCTGGAGAGGGCCTAAGGGGGGCCCGGCAACACCCTGGGAGGGGCCCAGTCGCTGTTAATATGTTATATGTATACACATACGATATGTACACATTTTCCTGGGGAAGGGGGCTGGCAACACCTGGGGGGCCTGTAGTGGGTATGATTCGTTAGCTTATTTTAGGCGGAAAAGTTATGAACATATGTCCTAACGTCTTAACTTTTGAAAACCAAAAAATTTAAAATCACTCATTTTAGTAAAAATGTTATACTGGATGTAAACCTTATTTAAATAAGTATTTATTATTTGTGTTACATAATTGCTAATTAAAAATTATAAAATCTAATTTTTATAAGAAAAAGATACCTCAATGCTTCTTTTATGGTTTAAAAATATGCAATTATGTGAATTTTGTTTCTCCTAAACTTGACAAAATACGGAAAAAAATTAAGAGACATAAAAGCAGTATTTTTATTTGCTTAATCTAAAGAAAGCACAACAATTTTAAACAAATTTAAACAGTCAGTGGCGCACCATTTTTTTTTGGAAATATTCCTTCAGTTGCCTCTCGAGACGCCACTGGACTTATTTAATGTAATTAAGTTAGTAATAAATTACCCCCTTAATGTCATTAATAATATTGGCAAATTAAAACAAAATTGGGTAAAGAATGGTTAGGATATTCAAAAAATATATATTTTTTAAATTTTAACACTCTATATCTCAAAAGTTAAGAGGTTTAGGACATATGTTTATATAAACTTTTCTTAAAAAGGCTAAGGAATCGTACCCTAAATTTTAAACCATCAATTAAATTTCACCCTGTATAATATATAGTTGTTTATAAGCACAAGTCAAACCTTTATAAATAATGAAATATAGATAAGAAAATAATAGATAGATTCCTCTTTAAAAAGATTTTTAAATTTATTATATTTTTTAAATACATTATTATTAAGTTAAAAATAAAAATAAATTTTAATATGTAAAATTTTTGCAGCAGAATCCTAAGCGTGCACTTAATCATTTTATACTAAAGAAGCATAGTACATCAGCCACAACATTTAAAATCTCGCATTGGCTCACCTTGTTTCCACATAATTATTAGAATAAAAAATAGCGAAAAAAGTTGTAATATATGCAAAAAAAAGGGCAAAATGCAAAAATTGAAAAAAGTGTGTAAATGTTCATTCAGGGCAAAAAATTGGTGTAAAAAATGTCGCCGACGACAAAAAAAAAAAAAAATAGATAGTATGGTAAAGTGTGTAGATGTTCATTCAGGTCAAAAAATTTGGAGTAAAAAAATGTCGCAGACGAAAAAAAAAAGAAAAAAATAGATAGTATGGTAAAAATTAGACAGTGCAAAGAATATATTTTTATTTTAATAATATTTTAAAAGAAACATAAATAAACGTCTAAAATAATCGATATGTTATATATCAGATTCTAAAAGTGTTCTCGGCAATATTTAAAAAAATATATACTGGAAATTTTACTTCTTCTGCCACTCAGCTTTTTCTTGTTTGGGTTTCTGGAAAATGAATATAAAATTTTAAAAAACCCAAATTAAATTACTTAAATGGCAAATTTAATGGTTTTTTAGCAAAAAAATATCTAAATATATATATTTTTCAATTGAACATGCATTTTGATAGTGATGAATAAATCATTGTATAATATTCACAGCATTACTATACCATAATAGTTTGTTTTTAAATACTGAAAAGCTATTTAGCTGTTTAAGGTAATTTTTAGATGGTGTCAAATATGTATGTGTCAAAATTTAATAAGTATTGTAAAAGTAATACCAACTTTTTTACTTTAAGTTCCTTCTTAGAAATAGAAAGCTTTTAATAGTAAATTTTATTAATAAATATTTATGACAACGCATATTTTTACAAGGTAACTGGATGTACCTGTATTTTAAAGTAGCCGCTAACTATGCAACTAAAACCAGAACTACACGGAAAAAAGTAAATCAGTACGTTTTTAAACATTTTAGGAATAAAAAAATAATATTCAAAATAGTGACATGTATAAAACATTTTAAAATAACCCGAACGATGGGATTTGTGCTCTAAAGAAATTAAAGAAAAAGTTTGTATAAATCTTTTACGATACAAAACTTTTAAAAATGTAAGGTTAAAGATAGCACATAAAAAAACTGTTAACACAAGTGGTTTTTAAACCAGCTTAGTTAATCACATATTAATTTTTCGTTTACACCACCTTTTGTCAAAGAAAAATATCCTAGCAAAAAATATGTCTCAATATATCATTTAAAATGCAAATACTTACTTGTATACATTTGATAACAAGTATCTAATTAGTTTTTAAATATCAAAAGTTTTTCATGTTAAAAAAATAGTATTACAAATACATTTTTTAAAAAGTTTACCTCTTTGTCTTCTTCTTCGAGGGTAAATTCCTTCTTTTTAACGACCTTAAGTTGGTTACGGAAGTTAAATTCAGCGGCCTTCTTCTGGAGCTTGGCGAATTTGTTTTCGTATTTGGATACTTTCTTAAGGGTGGGTTTAACACTAAAATAAAATTATAATTATAAATCTGTAACAACTGATTGAACGTTAAATAGGCAAGAACTAGTATTAGATATTCTTGGTTCTTCTTTAAGCACAGAATGTTAAAAATTTAAACTATTTGGATTAAGATATTTAATGAATGAATGTTTGTCAAATCTTTATCATACAGATTTACCTGTATAAAATATTAAGTGCCAAATTAAAACAATAAAAATATTAGATGACGAATTCATACTAGGTCACTCTAAGATCTTTTTAAATGTAATCAAAGAGAGTATAAAGTATGGCATCGTTATTTGGTAGTATAAAATATATTTTTTTTTTAAATAAAACTGTAAAAAGTAGTAAAATTAAATATAATTTTAATCTCCGTAATATGTAGGCAACAAATTTTTGATATTTTTAATGCCATTAATTCGGATTAGTGAACACTATGTTCAGTCTCGTGCGATAGCGTTTTCTTTTCGATATATGCAGTCATATAAAATAATCGTTAAAAAAAACTTAAAAAATGACCTAAAGAAGACAAACTTGTTTAAATGTAAAGAGTACACCTGTTGTTAAAATGTTATCACTTTGATAAAATATAGGGTTAGTAGAAAAAACCGAAACGGTGGATTATCTCAACAACCGTTAAATATAAATAAACCAAATATTGTACCAAAAGGTAACCAAACATGAAGAATTCAAAAATTGTATTTGCAAGGTTACCAAGATTATAGTTTTTTCTTTAGGTTAGGATATTTTAAAATTTTAAATGGAATACCCTATTTTTTATTATTGTAAGCAATTGCTTATATCAACTTTATTATGACCTATGTTATTGTTTTTTACTCCTGTCAATTCCAAAGATATGACATCAAGCTTGAATACAGAAACGACCGGGTATGGTCAATTATCTCAAAAACAATCCAACTAAAAATTCGTCAAAATTAGTACAGGGAAATAACTGAAAATTTTAAATTCAGGAATTGCATTTGTGATTTTTTATAATTAAATTTCATTTTCCCTTTTCTTGACTTTTTTTAAGAATCTTAAAAATGTCGCAAAAATCCTATTAATGGGTTTAAAAGGTCCAGTTTCACCCCTGTACTAATTTTGACGAATATTGGTTTTATCCTTTTTTAGATAATTGCCCATACCTTGCCGTTTTTGTATTAATTTTTAAAAAAGCAAGATGCCATATCGCCAAAATTAAGAGAAGTAAAAAACTATAATATCAGGTCATAATACAGTTAATACAACAATTAATTACAAAATAAGAAATAGGGTATTTCATTTAAAATTTTAAAATTTGTTAACCAACAGAAAAAATTATAAACTTGGCAACCTTGCAAATACAATTTTTAAATTATTCATATTCAGTTACCCCTTGGCACAAAGTTTGGTTTATGTATGTTTGACGGTTGCTGAGATATTCTACCGTTCCTTTTTTCCTTCTAACCCTGTATATTTAATGTAAAGGAATACTTACAATTTGCCCCTGAGGTCATTGACTTGGCTGTTCAAATCGGCGATCTAATAAAAAATGAAAATTAATGATTTGTTAAAAATACATAAATTTTAGGTTAATCCCTATGTGCAACGTTTTTAATTTTATTTTACCACCATTTTTTTGTTAACTTAAAAATATTTTAACTTGCCAATAAGGACCAACTTTTAAGTTAATTTGAACAATGCTCTTTTGTATAAATAAGTGTAAATCATATTATTTTAAATGATACCAAAATTATGCATTGGCGTATTGTAAATCATACTATCTCTAATTGTAAAACTATATCAAGACTGGCAAGTATTTCATATTCTAAAATGAAATATTTTATATACAAAAGAGCATTTGAAAACTAGTTTAAACATAAAAAATTATGCAATTAGGTAACAACGGTGCAACAAAATACTCAAAAAGCTGGTTAAATTACATAAAGTATTTTTTATAGTTAGACACAACGTGAAAAGGCATACAAAGATAGTGAAGCACATAGCGGGTGAAGGAATTAGCAAGAAGAGAAGGAAAATAGTAACAGATATTAAAATCAAAAAAATTGATACAAAAATAGTTCAGGATGTTTCGAAGACATAAAAGAACGTAGTCAAAAACAAATATTAAAAATATGTACAAAACTAAAGGGGAATTTGTAAGAATATAGACGGTATTACACGATACGGTCTACCAACAAAAAATTATATACACAATATACAGGTTTACGCCCATTTGAAAATAAAATAAAACAGAAAGACCGTTGAAATAGATCAGTAAAAAGAATAAAACAAATTTGAAACCAACAATTTGTATATTCTAAATTTAATAGAGATATAAAGAAGGTTACATCGTGACAAAGTCAAGTATTTTAGTGTTTAATTACATGGTGTTTAATTTATTAAAAAATTAGTTGGTATTAATTTAAAAAATCTAAGTATTTTAAGACATTTCATAAAACCAAATGGTTTTGTTTATTCTTTAATGGTAAATAAAATCTAAAACCTTTAAAAACCGCTAAAGTTGTTGATTTTTGCATGAAATATTAAGTAACTAAGTGCTAAAATACTCATATTTGCTAGAATGTAAACTTAATTATATGTTCTACCTTTTATAAGATTAAAATAGTAGGCTTCAAATGTATGTCACACTGCTCAACTGACTGATCTATTTAAATCTAACGTTTTTCTTTTACACATAAATGGGAGTAAAATAAAATAGAACAAAACGCAAAATATCTACACTACTACAGTAAAATACACAAAATATAAATGGTATATACAAAATTAAATGTAAACATTAAAAATTCTACTTGCTTAGCTGGTTAATCACTTTCATCGTCGAGTAGATGCTTTAACAATGCTGGTCTTAAGCTAAGTCTTTATTGTTTGTATTTTATAAAGTTGACTTAAAATATTTATAATAAATATTGAATATGCTGCTATTATAAGTTTACACCTGAATAGTAATTGAATTTTTAAAGTAAGGATACTTAATTTACTGTATGTAAATGGGTAAACCTTTACATTAGATACTTACCAAAATGGAAAGTAAATATTAATAAGAGTTTGATGCATACGTTAAGTCAACTTATAGCTTTAACATTTTAATAAAATAAACTTATCCTGAAAAAGGAAAAAGCATGGCACTTCTAGCACTGTAGGTTCCGTCATTTTTATTTATTTCGATTTATTTGATTTATATTTTATACGTATGGGGATTTGGAACGTCCCGATGAAATTTGAGGGCCAAAATATAAATACTTATAAAAATAATACAAAACTAGCCATGAAGGGCCATGCCGTTTAAATGATCTGTATTCTTAATTAAACATATTCTCATGTAAGTGTTATGACAAAATATTTTACTTTAGGTAAGTAAATTTAAACTTTGTTTTTACATTAGTCTGCTTAGTCATTTAATCAGTAACTTAAGACTTGTTTTTGTTATTATATTATATATTATGTTATTATAGAATGTTACTAAGGTTTTGAGTTAACGATATATTTTTAAATGCAAAAATATATGCTAAAAATAAACTTTCTTTTTAATTTAGTTGGAATCTGTTATTTTAATAAAAACAATTGCAATAGCTAAAAATTCATATTTTGGCCACAAAAAGAAGCATTTTTGAGTCATTTAAAAAGTTTTATTTATAATACTTTAGGTACTTACTAATTTACTAATGTTTATTTTTATATAAAAAAATGCATTGTAATTTATTTTATTCGCAAACAAACAAAACTGTTGTAACATTCTTTACTAATATCATTTTTCCGTTGGAGACAATGTGTAAATAAAAGAATTTAAACAATTAAAATTAAAAATTTAAGTTTTTAAGGTTCTGTATTAAGTTAGAATTTGTTATTTATTAAAACTGTTGACACAAAATTATTTAAGAATACAGATCCTTGGGAAAAAGTTGCAGGTCATCAGCATGGTTAAAGCAAAAAAATAAAAAACAAAAGTTTTTTGTAAATAAATGCTATTACATGAACGCTCAGATCTTTTAGTTGTTTTCCTTAAACTTAGAAACTAAAAAATTTAATAATTTTAGGAATATGAAAAAATAGTAGCAATAACATTACTTTTTAAAAATTAAAATTTATGAATTGAATATTTAAAAAGGCGCAAAAAGCACAGGAATGAAAAGAAGCAAAATACTTATTCTATAAATAAAATTTAAAGTTAAATCGTTAATAAAACTTTTTAAATGATTTAGTCTATCTAAAAAAACTCTATGAAATAAATTTAATAAAGCATAATTAACTTTTTGTAAACCATTTAACTGTTTTCTGATTAGTCACATGTAACAAAATTTATGCGAGGATGGGATGGTAATACGGCTAGACACTTCATGTAAAATGTAATATTACATAAATTTTTTTATTATTTACAATGTTTGGTGTAAAATTTTGTCAACTGAAACCTATAAGCATTTTTTTTCATCTTTTTAGAAAACTTTTTATATTATGAAAAAACAAAAAATTTATATATTTGTAATGGCATTTTTGATGACGTCCCAACAAAAAAATCTTATAGGTTTACTATTTGTAGAAACTGCAGTTTAGAAATTTAAAAATATATATAAATATTAATTCTGGGTAAAGAAAACTGCAATAAAGAATATAAGTTTTTTTTTAAATTTTAGTTATATATTATTTCTATCCCTCATTAGGTATATGAAGAGCCCCAAAATCAAAACGCAGTTTTTGATAAAACACAATTTTAAAAATATCTTACAAATTTATTCCGCGTTTAAATATTTATATTTGATTTTTTAATTAATCGAAATATAATATATAATAAATATATAAATTACTCGTATTTCAATTAAAAACCTTTTTAAAATTCATAAATAGAAAACGCGCAGTAAAAATTGTAAAGTATTCTAAAATTGTTTTTTATCAAAAAGTGCGTTTTGATTTAGAGGTCGTCATATTTGATATTTAATATGGAAAGAATATCACTTTAAGTAAAACATATAGTTTGTAAGGGATATAGCATTTTTAATAAAGCAGTGAAAAGATACAACAAAAATGTTGGTGCAACTGACCAAAAAAAACTAAATTAAAAAGTATTATGTCTTTTTAATTTCTAAACTGACAGTGTTTCCAAACTAAATATTTTAGATATATGTAAAAAATGTATGATCAATGAAGCATAAAACAGTTGGTCACTCTTTTTTTTTTGTTTTAGGGGCCCAAAATATAAAAATCAAAAAAATTGGTAACTGAATTTACCTGCTTAAGAGAAATTTGTAAGAATGAAGACGGTATTACACGATACGGTCTACCAACAAAAAATTATATACAGAATATACAGGTTTACGCCCATTTTAAAATAAAATAAAACGGAAAGACCGTTGTAACAGATCAGTAAAAAGAATAAAACAAATTTGAAACCAACAATTTGAATCTTCTAAATTCAATAGTTAGAGATATAAGGAAGGTTGCATTGTGATAAATTCAAGTATTTTAGTGTTTAAATACATAATGTTTAATTTATTAAAACATTATTATTAATTTAAAAGAATTTAAGTACTTTAAGACATTTCAAAAAATTAATTGGTTTTGTATATCTTAAAACATTTTAAAATTTTTTAGTTACATTTAAAATATAATTGATTATTAATAAACAAGGTTAGCCTATCTCTCAACTTTAAATATAAAGATATATTTTTTAAAAGGTTAAAATATTTTCATCATACTAAATTGTGCTTTGACACAGCAATTATTAGTTACCAATTTTTGCCCAAGTTTCGTTCCCCTAGATTTCGAGAATTAATAAGCATAGGAATCGGTGATCTCAAGTTTTGCCGCCAAAAATTCTAATTTGCTTTTTATTTAAATATATGTATGTAATTAAATTTGAAATTATTTTGATGCTTAGTTTTTTATTTTTTGCAGATTATGGTTTATTCTTAGGTAAGATAAATAAAACAATTACTCAAAATTTATGAATTGTTTGTCCTTTCCGATAAAAGTAACAATAAAAAGAGATGCGAATCATGCATTAAAAAATTGTGTACTTTATGGATACTATAGAACTTTTTTCATTAATATATGTTTAAATAAAAAGCAAAAAGGGAGTTTTTGTAGTAAAAACTTGGTCACTCTACCGCTAACTGCGACTTTGCAAGGTACCTCGTAATCTCGCTTGCGAACTTCGCGTTCCAAATCCCATTTCTGCTCTTCGCATATGTACATACGGGTATAGTAGTCCTTAATAATTTTCTTTAGAGTTCCTGAAATCGACAATAACGGAACCACCAGTCAATATTAGTTCTAAAAGCGTTTTAACCCCTTTTTTAAGTGATCTGTCGTGTTTTAACTTAAAATAAACTGTGACGGTTTAAGGCTAATTTAGCAAATAAACAGTAATCTAAAGATTGTTAAGTTTAGTTAAGTGTTAAAATTAATTTTGTCCAAGTCCAGATGGTATATTTTTTTACTCAACAAAATATAGAAAAAATCTTTATTAAGAGAAGGGTCTGTACAAAATGCTACCACAAAATCCTTAAGGCAAAATACAACTATCTAAAACAAGTCGAGAAGTTCGTTTGCAAGGTAAAGGGTTTCAAAGCTTTTATTTTATTTCGGTTATTTTAAATATTTTATTTAATATTAGATATTCTTGTACAAAATTTACTGTTTGGGGAAGTTTCCTTGTGGGGCATCGAAATATGTTTATGTTTTTGATGTAAAATGTAGATAAAGCCATTCTCAGTCCTTTGCCGACGTTCAAACTGTCATAATTTTTTTGTCCCGGTGTTATTACAAAAAAAATCTCTTATTTATTTGCACAAGTAATGTAAACTTCGCTAGGATCAAGAGTGCTTAAGATATTTCAGAGTAAACGTTTTATTCCATTCATACATTTTTTATTGCATTCTTTTACGTTTTATTAAGGCTATTCGGCAGTCACGTAAAGGTCTGTAGAAAGTACGTCTACAAATGCTTTGGGCCAAAAATACAACAATCTTATGTAATTTTCCTTAGTTGAAAAGTTGCTGAAATGATGCAGGGTGTTAAAGTTTTCTTTAAATTTTGATACTTTAAGACCCTTTATCTCGCACAAGATCAACTTTTCAATTAATGTAAGTTGCGTTAAATCATTGTATTTTGGTGTAGGAAAATTATGATACCATTTTTACAGACCTAGAGAAATTTGGGCGACCTACACGAAGCGTGAAGGTTTTTTTGTGCAAATAAAACGTTTAATCTAAAATATTTTATAAACAGCTGCTCGTAGTGGTATTTACTAGGTATACCAACTATACCACTATGGAAAACGTCCCAATACCGAGTTGTGTAGAATAAATTTTATTATTAAATAGAATATTTAAGAATAACTAAAATAAAATGAAACCTTTAACACTCTGTATCTTTCAAACGATCAACTTTTTGACTAAGGTAAATTTATGGTAGCATTTTGCACAGTTCCTTTACAGACACCTGTAAAGTAAGGTTGTTACGTCAAATAGAAACAAGTGAAAAATTACCCAAAAGAAAGTTGTCACACTTTGAAAACCTAACAAAGTAAATGAACGATAAAACTTTTCTTTAAGGAACTGTAAGGCCCAAGTCTGTTCTTCTGGTAGGTGGAGTTGGACTCAGAAAGTAAGGAGTAACTTGATATACAATGATACGACAATTAGTAAGTTGAGAAGTACATTTTTGCAAACCACGGTTCAAAAGAAACCTAAAGAAATATATAAATTAACTGTAGATATTTTTAGCTAATGTAGCTAATAATAACTGAAGAAGATGCAGCACCATAATGCAAAAAAAGGTAACCAAGAGTATGTTTCATCAAGGATATTTGATGGTTCTTTTAAAATATGCTATATAGGGTATGCTATCAGTTTTTTTTCTATTTTTTTTTATATTTTTAGGCCCCTAAATTAAAAAGTGACTGTAGACAGTACCTCGAAGTCTCGCTTGCGCACCTCGCGTTCCAAATCCCATTTCTGTTCTTCGCATATATACATGCGATCATAGTACTCCTTAATAATTTTCTTTAGAGTTCCTGAAATCGATAATAACGGAACCACGAATAAATATTAATTAATAAAGCGTGTTAAGCCCATACAGTCCCATAATTGTCTTTTGGGTACTAAATAGTGACTTAAAATATAACGTAATATCTTATTGAGATTATGGTGATAGGAGATAAAGATTTAAGGGAGACATAGACAAACTACTAATAAAAAGACTTTGGACAACATACACTGGGACAATGCTCAAAAACAACATTTACTACCAAGACAACAGACATACGTTTTTGGGGCTTAAGCTAACACGTGATTGGGTATTAAAAGATGATGAAAAGAAATAAACGTGTAGACATTTATGGTGTCAAGTGTCTAGATACTAAAAGGGGACTTGTATAAAAATTGTTTTGACAATACTGTAACAACATTTCTTTGGCAACAAGAACTTTTAAAGGTTTAATATGTCAAGTGGCTTTTAGAAGGTGACTTGTGACGGGTTTGCTTGTGACAATAGTGTGACAACGTAACTGGGGTATGATATAATACAATTTTTACTATGACAACAGTTTGGTAATAGAGATAAATTTGTTAATGTGTACTAAACAGGGTGTCCAATAACTCTACCGACAAACATTAGGAGATTATTCTCCAATAAAAAGTAAGGAAAAAACTTGATATGAATTTATACCCTAAACGTCTTACTTTTTAAACAACAGGGTCATTAAAATTTTAAAATATTAATCTTTTTTTTACCAGCTTTATATCGATTCGACCTTTGGAAGAAGTTTCCTATACATCAAAGAAAATTGTTGTACCAAAAAATTTAAAATTACAGCAGTTGGACCTATTTTTCTAAAATAAAAACGTTTATTTTTAAATTGACGTTTAATTTCAAACAAATTTAAATTCTTAACTTTTTTTATTTTATATAGGGTTTTCGCGTAAATAAATAAAAACCGTTTCTAGACATGGCTATACCGGTATAGCTAATTATAAAATAATTAATATAAAAAAATATTTCCATTATAACTTTTTACATATTTAAATAATTTAAAAATATCTTCCAAAATTATCAAAAACAAATTTAAATTTTTAAATTATGTATTAAAAGAATATATTTTCTTAAAATTTCTATACCCTGTAGTTTGAAAAGTATGACGTTTAGAATCTAATATTCATATTTGTTTTTTTTTAATATTCAATGAAGAATTAACCCTAAAGTTTGAAGGTAGTTTCTATACACCCTGTATACTACTAAAAATTATTGTTTTTTTGTGTTAAGAGGCTACTATATCGCAGTGGGTAGGAAAATTGTATTGTATAGGTAAAATAGAAGTATCGGTTTTGAAGAAGTAGGTATGTGCTAGTGAAAATTTATTTTTAAATACTATATTTTTTCGAAAGTCGACTGGCAAAGTTTTTTTGTTTAAATTTTAAATTATAAAGAGATTTGTTTAAAACTAATTTTAAAAAAGTAAAAAATGTGTCAATGCTGTAACCTTTTACAGGTACTATTTTCTGGTTAATTACCTTTTTACATTTACTGAACAAATTAAATTGATGTTTTTAAAAATATTACTCAGTTAGAATTTTTTTATATTTTTATTTATTGGGCCCATAAATCGAAAATAAAGTGATTCTTAATGGTACCTCATAATCGCGAAAACGAACTTCGCGTTCCAAATCCCATTTTTGTTCTTCGCAAATGTAGATACGGTCATGGTACTCTTTAAGAATTCTTTTTAAGGTTGCTGAAATAGGAAAAATAACGGAACCAAGATTTAAATATTAAGCCAATTTGCACGAAAATATATTTGATTTTGAAGCACCTTTTATTTATTTAACTAAGAACGTTTGGTGTATGTGGGTATTATATTTATTTTATTGTAAATATGTTGTAGTTAAGTAAATTACGTTATGGATGGTGGCATTTAGTGTAGGTTTTTGGAAAACATAAAACAAAAAAAAGCAAAAGAAAAAATGATACATTTTGGTATAAATAAATAATAAGGTGTGACTAACGCTCTTAAATAAATTTCAATAATATAATGTATACATAATAAACTAAAAAATAATAATCTATAAATAATGTACGACGAATGTTGTGGGGTATTTTGCGGGGTTTAATACACCTTTTTTTGAAAACTAGGTGCTCATTCTCAACGTCAATAAAGGAGAATTGCAAATAGCCTATGCATGTATATACACAGCAGGTTCAAATCTAGTAATATATCAAAAATAACTTTTAAAGATTATAAAGAAAAATCACTAAAAGTTTTATTTTTTATTCTATGTATTAAAAAAGTTATTTTTGAGGTAAAGTAACCTAATAAACGCCATTCTAAGGAATTCAGCTGCCTATTTAACGTAAAAACTCCTGTTTATCGTGTATAAATAAAGTACCTCTCCATCTTTAATACGTTCTATAACTTCTAAATCATATTTATCCCCTTCTAGTTTACAAATTTTCTGGTAGTAGCTGTGGCAAATTGTTTGTAGTTCGGCTAGAATAAAACATGTCGCTTGAGCTTTTTTATATTAGGGATGGTATTTTCTTGGATGTTAAATAAAAATACGGGAATCGTTTTCTCAATAACGTACTTTTTTAAGGCGCTCTGTGCAGAGTATTACACAATGTTGCTAAGAAAATTTAAGGAAAGATGCTACTTCTAAAAATATGACAAAAAATTCATATAAACTAAGTCCGCAAATTCATCATTATTATTAAATTTAAAAAAAAAATGTTTTCCTTAATATCATAGATAATATTTTTTACCTCATTTTGTTTTAATTTGAAAATGTGAAAATTTATGGTATTAGGGAAAGAGAGGTAATATATAACTTAATTACATTTAAAAAGTCCAATGCCGTATCGAGTGGCAAATGAAGGAATATTCCTAGCAAAAAACCGTACGCCACTGACTGTGTAAATGTACGTAATTTTTGCTTTCTTTAGATTAAGCAAATAAAAACACAGCTTTTAAGTCTCTTAATTTTTTTGTATCGTATTAAGTTTAATAAAAAATAAATAAAATCCACTAACTTCATTGCATATTTTTAGACCATAAAAGAAGCATTGCGGGAACTTTTTCCTTAAAAAAATACGTTTTATAATTTTGTATTAGCAATTAATATATAATAACAACAATAAATACTTATTTAAATAAGGAGAATATTTAGTGTAACAATTTTTCCTAAATTAAATGTTTTCAAAATTTTTTAGTTTTTAAAAAGATTTGCGGACCCAGGTTTATATGAACTTTTCTTTATATTTTCTGATGTAGAATCTGCCCTGAAATTTTCCCAATAACATTGTGTAATACCCTGTATATTTAAAATTTAATCTTATTAACGAAAAGAAATAAAACCAACTACTTTGTTTTTTAATTAATAATATTCCTGAAAGAAATGTGACTCCATTTTGGTAGAACCATATTATTTTTAAACCGAATTGTTAAAGGGTACATCTAAAAATATTAAGAATAAAAGTAATAATGTTTTTACACAAAACTAGTTCTTGACCTAATTTAAATGTTTTTTCTGATTTTTTTATTGTCTTTGTTTTAACTAAAATAAGTCTAAAATAATGTTTTGCATGGATATTATAATTTCTCGATATTTTTTGTTCTACAATTTATGCTTATTCTTTATTTTTTTAGTTAGGTGTTTTCTAACGTGTTAACAAATACAACGTCTGCTGTTTTGAGTAGTTTATTGTTGAAGTAGGTTTTTAAGAGAAATATTGATTTATACATAAAAAACAAATTAATTTTTACATTTACATTTACATACGTTAATATATTATACTGTAGTATTGGGTTGTATCATTTTAAAAACATTTCTTTGGTAATTTCATTACAAATTTTAAAATTTATTGAAAAAATAGGGGATATTGAGAAGCTGGCAGCAAAAATTTATAATTTAAAGCATTATTGGATAAAAGTTAAAAAAAATAAATGGGTTCAACAAATTAAAAAAATACATTGATTCGTTAAAACATTTTGGAGTTAGCCAGTGATTAAAAAACTGGATGTGTCAGATTTTTTAAACAGGCTTTACGTGGTCTTTTAATGTTAAAAATAAAATTATTGCATATTATTAATATTTTAAGTAGGTTTTTACTTTATTTATTCTTTTGATTTCTATTCTAAAAAACAAAAGTGTCATTGGACACATCCAATTTAGTATTTAAAAATGTATTTGCACTGAGGATATCAAAAAAAAAAAATGTGCAAAAAGCTATCTACAATATTGGGGAAAATAATTACTGGACGATATACTTTTCTACGCGAGTAAAATTTTATTTAAAACATGCCCTTTTAAGTACCCTTTATTTACCATCATATCTTTCAATTCCACTTCTTTTTCAAGATCGTATTTCTTATTTTCGATTTCACAGATACGCCTATAATATGTTTCGCATACTTGTTTACAATTTGCTAGAAATACAAAATCTTCTCTTTAAATAACATTCTTTAAATTAACATTTAGATCTGAAATAAATGTATTGTTTTTTTTGTAGGATTCAGAACAACACTTTAAAAAATTCTTTGAATTCGATCAAAAATACAACAATAAATTAAGACTTTTCCTAACCTAAACCCTATTAATACTACTATTATTTTTAATTAGCGTTTTTTTCTTTAATACGTTTAAAAAAAGGATTTAGTTTTTTTAATAACAACAAAATTTATGTAATTTATACAGGAAAATGACAATTTTAAAAAACGGTGTTTTTTTAAAATATTAGCAACTTATAAAATAAGACGTGTCCGTGGATTAAGGGAATGTATAAAAACCATATACTTATTAATAATATTGTAAATGCCGCAAAAATGTATATAACTGATAGAGCTTAAATTAAAATTTGCTTCGATTATTCGAGAGTTATTTACTATAAAATAAAGCACCAGACACATCCAAGTCATTTCAAAAGTTGTCAATTACACTGAGTGTATTAACAAACGCTGTGCAAAAAAGCGATCTACATATTTGGTGATAGTTACGAAATGCTCTACGCGAACATATTGTTTAACACATGCCCTTTTGGGAGTTTTTTAATTCTACCTGAAATTCTTTCATTTCCACTTCTTTTTCAATATCATATTTCTTATTATGGAGTTCAACAATACGTCGGTAGTAATTCTCAACCACCTGTTTACAAGTGCCTAAAAGTACAGAATCTACTTTTTAAATATTGTTTTCGATGATGAGCCCTATTTCGCGAGCAATTTCTTATACCTATATTAAAAGAGTGTGGAAAATGTTTGTACCATGTGTTAAGTTATAAATTAACACTCTTTAAAATTTCCTTTTTTAATCATACGAAATAAATTTAAAAAATTATCGGCTTACGGTTAATTTTGTAAGTTTTAAAATTCTGATAGTTTTTGTTATTGCCGAATACATAATAAAGATGTTTTTTTCTTTAATAAAATACCCTGTATATTATAGCATCATCCAGAAGATCTCTTAAATAAATACTACGTTTATACTACTTTTGACTCTTTAATGATTTCGGAAATATGTGCAACCAAATGTAAAAAATAACCAATTTTTATTAAGTATATCGACAGCAGTAGGTGTAAATAGCATACTTTCTTCTGTAGATACAGGAATATGGACTGTACACTCTAAAAGGTGGAAATTCCTGAAGACCAAATGTGATGATCCAATCCAACTTACCTCAGTCCCAAATTAAATGTTTTCGGTGATACAGGGTACCAAAAATGTATTCTGGTTGAGGTTTTTCATAAAAATTGTATTAATAATTGGTATCTTGTTACAATCGGTATTCGACTAGAGGGCGTTTTGTAGAAAAACACTTTAATATCTTTTTAGTACCTTAAAAAAGTGTAGGTGGTAAAAGGTAAGTAAAGCAGAAGTTTTTAAGATAATAATATTTAAAAAAATCACTTTTTGTATTCTAGCTCTAAACTATACAGGGTGTTTTTGAAAAAGATGCCAATTTTAAAGAGTTTGAATCATACGGTGATTTGGAGAAAAAAAATCACCTCAGAATTCACACTATTAAAAATCAGCATCTTATTCTAAAGCACCATAAAGGAAGTAATTTTTTTAACTCTCTCAGAAGCAGCTGCTCAATCAACTATTACCACGTATATTTTTTAGGTATAAAGAAATCAAAGAATAAGTTTTTAACCCACAAAACTCCCCAAGCTAATTATTTTAACAATACATCAGTAATTAAAAAATATTTATAAACAACTAAAACCAGATTAAATTAGCAACAGTCTGTAACTCTAAAATCATACACTTTTGGACTGAGGTAAGGTGGGGAAGATCGTTATTTCGCATCTTTTAGAGACAATCTGTATACATACAAGTTTAAGTGTAATAGATAAGAGGTATTCTTTCGAGACATGATCAGTGAACAAACTGGCGGAAGTGAAATTAATGCCATTCTTTTAAAACGTATATGGCTAACTTCATTCTAAATGTTTAAAAATATTTTAAATGGCATCTGTCACGTGATCAAATAATTACAAGTAATAGAACTGATAGAAGTTAAACTAATTTTTTAAAAAATACTACTATAATAGAAAATATTTTTTAAATTTGTATGACCATATTTTCGAAAGTATTGTAAAAATTTAACGGTTTTTTCTCTTTAAATACTATTTTAAATGGTAATTTAAAATTGTCTGTATAATGTATTATTCTTTTTATAAAACATTCTTTCGTCATACCTTATACATATATCATAGGGAATAATAAAAATCCAATAAAAGATTTGGAAACCACAAAATTGATGAAATTAACAAATATTTTTTGAGATTAAAGATTGTTGTAGATTATACTGACTTACAATCATCAGCAAAGTATAGAGGTTTCATTTTTCATCCCTGTATTTTTTATACGACAAAGCCATTTCTTTATTGTACGTAATTGTATTTAAATGTTTTATTGATTTTAAAGAATTATCTGTAAGAGTTGTTAGATGAAAGATGTCAAGTTGTCATAAATATGACCACCTAAAACTGTATAGAAAAACGTGCATTCTTAAAAAGTTTCAAAAAGCAGAGAAAGCAAAAAAATGAGATTTAAGAAAAACAATGCTACAAAAATATTTTATTTTAAGAAGTGGGTGTCCTGTTTTGGAAAGGTTCTGGTCCTGGTTAAGATCCTAAATGTGCCCAAAATTTTGTGTAAATTAAAGAAACAAAAAATGAATTTTTATGCAAAAGAAAAGATTGTGTAGCTTAAAATAAATAAAAAAACTAGTAGTTTTTTTATTTTTAAGCTGCAATAGCAAATAATTGAATTGGCTTATATAAAAGAAAGTAATTTCTTATAGATAAATTAATAATTATAGTGTAAAGTCAGACAAGTTATATAGTAGATATAGACCATTTGACTGTGGCCAGGGTAGTTGTTTCCTGACACCATGCCAATTTTTATGATTTTGGCATACGGGTTTTTGGGGGCGCTGATTACGAATCTTAAGTCGGCAACGCTTTG
Organism: Listronotus bonariensis; assembly: GCA_014170235.1. Lineage (NCBI taxonomy): Eukaryota > Metazoa > Arthropoda > Insecta > Coleoptera > Curculionidae > Listronotus > Listronotus bonariensis. Next base: position 137,541 of record JACEGR010000678.1, read on the forward strand.
TTCTCGGGATATTCACAATGAAAGGTAAATAAAAACTAACCTAAATGCACCATATTTCCGGGGCCGTTCCTAAAGTGACTTGCGCCCTGGTGCAAGATGACTAGCTCTATAAAAGAAAGTCCAACCAAATATTCTTTATACAGGGTGTCCGGAAAGGTAAGGTCAAAAATGATAGGGGTGATAGAATAAGCCAAAATAATGTTAGTACTTTATATAAAAAAGTTCTATCGCACTTTCTTAGAAAGTTATTGACCTTTAAAGTTAGAATTAAAAAAGGTATTTCATTTATAACTTTTGAACGGTTGCAACAACTATAATAAAATTTGGGCAATTAAATAAATTCATACCAATGTTTTTTTCCATAGACAAATGATTGCACAGTAAGTCATAATTATATAGGGTAAAACGATTTTTTTTGTATATTGTATGCATTTTTGCACGCACTGCTAGAGTTTTCCACTAAATTGGCGATTAAAAGTAAAGCTTTACAATTTTATGGAAATGGTTAAGATTAAGTTAAAAGGTGCAAATCAAATATCAAATGTCAATTTAGCTTTAAATTAAAAATTATTTGCAAAAGAAGAAGGAATATAGAGAAAATAAGGTAAATTGGCTATTCAAGTTTAATGATGGATATCTCGAAAACAAAAAGCCAACTAAAAATTCCTCCTTCTCAAGATTCGTAATTGACGTCCTAAAAAACCCGTATTCCAATATTCAAAATCGGCGTGATGTGCAATAAGTAAACAATTACTTTGGCCAGTATTTGATAGCACCCAAGCATTGTTTTTGCATCTCAGTAAAAAAAAATCATTAAAAAAGAATGCGAAAAAGAAGATATACAGTCCCAGCAGTTCATTCTCGTATCAGTTGTTTTTAACCATTCTCATATTGGACAATAGTATTTATTAAATTTACCTTTTTTTTGCAAAAGTCTAATAACAAAATTAAATGCGAGTATTTGTTATAGATGCGTGCAATAAAATCATGCGTTTTATGTGCGCGTTTACCTGATCCTATTTATAAATATTTAAAGTCGAATATGTATCATAAGCGCATTTAATTTAAATAATCTTACATTGCTGAAAATCGGTTAGGAATTTCAAAACTTTTTACCCATCATTTTAATTAATACATGATTACCCAACGAAAACTAAACAGAGACTTTTAAATTAATTTTGTTGGTATAAAAAGTAAATATAAAGCATTTTTTGTTGGGTAGTTACATCCTGTGTCACATCACGGTATACATATGTTGCCATTAAAAGACGTTATTTATGTTGAACAATTGGTAAACTTATTGCTTAGGATGAAAACAGAAAATATTGTCCAATATAAGAGGTGGCTAATTAGTTTGAGCGATGTAAATGAAAGAAGTAGCGATAGTAAACCAATAAACGTGCAGTTTTAGAATGTAACAGCCGATCCATTTCTAACCTCGTAGTCTTTCTTTCTAACGAGATACTCCAAATCGAATTTGGCGTCTTCCAGTTTGGCTATTCTTTCATGATATTGCTTCAACGTACTCTTAAGTTGTTCTGCATTACGTAAATAATAAGAATATACCTTTTATTGCGATTCTTTTATAAAATATAATCTAAAAGCAAAGGTGCAAATCCTTAAAAAGTAAATACACACAATTTTATTTTCTCTCAAACTCTATTTGTGGAAAATATGGACTTATTTAAAAGTCGACTAACCTTTCATCAGTTTGAGTTTAAGGCCATTTTTTTATTAAGCATATAACCAGAACTAACCTGTATATCCGGATAGTATAATAATTACAGTATGTAAAATGTAAACAATTCAAATCAATGATTTAGTTTTTTTTTAATTACCCAATAAAAATGGTCCGTCGCACTTCTTTAACTTCTAACTGTTAAGTTTATTTTCATGCTTGAAATTTTTTGACTTATTAATGACAGTCATAAATGTCTGGATGACAGCTGAGCGCCATATTACGAAAAAGAAATCAATGGAAAAGAAGGTCTAGTAGAACATCATTTTAAAGCTTCTGATGAGTATTTTATAACCCTAGAATATGAAGGCAATCAATACCTTTACCTACAACAGAATGGCGGTAATTTCCAAATTACCCAAATAACCGATTTGAATGGTCATATCTCCAAAAGTAATTAAGTTAAATGTACTTGATGTGGTAATTTTATTAAGCTTTTTTAAATATCTCATTAATGGTGATACAGTATACAGATTGTTTCATTAAAGTCATATACTTTTTTCAGCCCTTTATAATAATACCAATAATAACATTGAAAAGATATTTAAAAGAGCTTTAAGAAAATATCACATTAAGCACCTCTAACCTAATTAGTTTCGGAAATATGACCCTAAAAAATAGGGTATTTAAGTAATTCTTAAAATACCGTCATTTTGTGGTAGATAAAGATACTGACTCTATATTCTAGGGTTATAAAGAACTCGTCAGGAGCTTTACAATAATATGCCACAAGACCTTCATTTCCATTTAATTTTTGTCGCAATATGGCGCCCATCTGCCACCTTGACATTTAGAGCTGTCATTGATATATCAAAAAACTTGGTCATAAATTATCGTTTTATGTTTCATGAAAATATACCGAACATTTTAGAAATTAAAAAAGAGGCGACGGACTTTAGAACCTTACTATATATCTTTACAAATCCACTAATATTTCACATATTTTGTTAAATAAACAATTCATTTCTACTAGACTTCTGCTAAAAATTGTGCTTGTTGAAAACTAAATAAACGCAGAAATACCAACAGTTTGTTGGGTAATTGTTTACTTATTGAACACCACGCCGAACTTGATGATTTTTGACATACGGAGATTTCTTGGGGCCCTGATTACGTGTGCCAAAAATCATCCAGATCGCCGTGGTGTCCGATAAGTAAACAATTACCAATTTTTACCTTTATAAAATGGGTATTCAGCCGAAATATTTAATATACTTAAATCTACAGTCTTAATGGGATGTGCACCTTTACTTATAGGAATATTTACATATTTCCTAACACAGGTACCTAAACCAGATACTTAACGTACCCGTACTTGGTTCACCCAAAAATCGTAACTTAACGAATTAGAAAGAGATGCATAGATACTGGTTTAGTGAGTAAAATAAAGGTCGACGCTTACCTTCATTAGCATCATCGATGAGTTTTGGTTTACCGCACCTTTCTTCAATGATACGTCTCCTTTCAGCGGCTTTTCTTTCTTGTTCTTTCTTTAATTCTTCGGCAGCTTTCTTTCTCAACAGTAACTGAAAGAACAGATAAATATTATAATTGGTATTTTTGGTAAAGTTGTAAAGTTATATTCGAGAGGAATCTTTTTTAAATGGAATCGTTTATTTCAAAAACAACTTAAGTTAATTTTTTTAATATGCTTCTCAATTTAGTATTCACAAATTGTATTTATGTACTTACTTTTGTAAAAATTTATGGTTTAGTTTAATTCATAAATATTTCTTAAATAAAACATAGTTTTTCTTCCAGTAAAAATTGTAAACTTTTGACTTATGTTGTTATTGAAGTTAACTAACCAGAACATAAAAAGTAAACATTTTGCAGCGTTTTGGGGCTTGGGCTACTGGATGTGTCAAATCAGAAACCGTAAATAATTATTGAAATGGGACAAATGTTCTACAGATCCGAAAAAAAAAAGAAAGGTTTTTTTTGCAAAAGTAGGATTATTATTAGGGCGAATGAATCTTTAAACGCAATCACGAATGCTGAGAATTGTGGAAATTTTTTTAAATTGTCCAATATGGGATTAAGAGCACCTATACAAATATCAAAGAAAATATTACATTTTACACAACAAATACTTCTTACTGTAGGTACAGATTACGGGTGGAAAAAAATAGTACAGAATTGTTGACTAATGTTTTTGAAAAAGGATAAGAAAGATATACTGCTATTGGAACAAGACAACAGGTTATTTTTATGTAATTTTCAAAACAATCTGTGGCTCTTAAAAGAGTTTGATTTTTAGAGGAACATTTAAAAGGATATGGTTTTATTTTAGGTTATATGGAATAGGAATATAGATTTTTAAATAGTTACTTACCCTAAGTTTCTTCTTTCTTTCAGGGGTCATGAAACCTTTCTTGGCCTTTTTAGCCTTGGAGGCTTCTTCCATACGGGCACGGACTTCGGCCCTCTTCCTTTCGATTTCAGCTTGTTTCCTCTTCTTTTCCTATAGTGTATAACATGTTTAAATAATAATATCGATAATAATATATTAGGACCTATTTTAAAGAGATTTTTTTTCATATTAGATTACCTATTTTTTACGAAAAGTTGTTAAAATAATTTAATAATATTAAAAAAGTAAATTTTATAAAAAAAAGAATAAACCTAAATTTTATCCGAATCTTAAATGCCTAAAGTTTATTTAAAACTAAGTCCCTTTCGTGTTTGGGTGTATTCTAAAGGTACATGCCTCTTCCAACTTCTTTTTCTGAAAAGTGGAAAAAAACAAGAATTAGAAAAAATACAAATTATTAACCTAAAATAAACTTAGTTATGATTAAATATGACAAAACCCAGATCTGATCACATGTCGCGATTCTGTTTGTGTTTAAGTATTTGTTTTTGAATTCCTGTATTTATTTTCAAAATTGTATTATTATTTTATTTAAATAAATTAAGAAGCAATATACAGGTGTGGAAACGTACTCGCCGACCATAGGGAATTAAAAGCATAGGAAATTTCGTTCTACTCGAATCGGCGAATCAGACTTTATACATTATTAATTATTAATCTGCTATCGTAACATTATTAGGCAGTTTAAAATTGATATTTCTTATAACCAATTAAAAAGTACAGATTAACTTAATAAAATGTTTACAAACTGGTTGGAGAATTTTTATATTCAACTGATCAGATCTGATCGGGGTTTTGGGTTTAATTAGTGTAATTTGTTGTAAATTATAAGTGAAAATATTAAAACGCTGCATTCAAAATATCACGGTAAAATTGTTAAATCAAATATGGTGAAGGTTAGGAATAAAAATAAAATGAAAATTTTAATGATTTTCAACACAAAAGTATCATTACCTTAGTTCTTTGTGAGATATAACAATATAATATGAATAAATAAATAAATCTTTATTCAAAAGTAAAATATTTTAATTTACACTTTTAAAAAGGCAAACTTGATCCTATATTTTTGTATGGATTGATCTACCACTTAACCTAAATATAGTTTCTTTATGACTTATTTATTATTTGTTTATTCTTTGGTAATGATAATTTGTACAAAATAAAATGATTTATTTTTGTGTTTATATAATTATAAAAATCAACCACACCATGCAAAATCTAAGCATTTTTCTAAACTACAAACTACTACAAGACTTACTGCAGCCAATGTCACAACAATGTAATGCTACCATTTCCACAGTTTCTTAAAACTATTTGGGATTCTTTTATAATTTAAGCAAAGGTATAATATAAAAGCTATAGTTTTACAGTAAAAAAATTCAGCCATATTTAATATATTTTGATAAGTTTTTATACTATTTAAAAAAATAATACTACAAAAAGCTAAAAATCTTAGTATTTTTCTACTTAAGTCTATTTTAAAGTAGAAAAGTATAAGCATTAGTAAAACAAATTTATTTTTAAAAATATTTACATTTTATTACTAGTTTATTTACTACAAAAAGCGTATAATTTTTTTCTACTTAAGTCAATTTTAAAGTAGAAATAAAAACATCTATACCCTACAAAGAAATTTAAAAACATTACAAATACCTAATCATGCTGTGCAAATTTACCTTTTAATTCTTTGGCAATGGGCAATGTCCATATTTAATTATACTGTAGAATGAAGAGTACATGAAAAAAAAAAGTAAATTAGTAAACTTAATACCACAATTTAGTCGGCTTTTTATACAGGGTGTAATAAATTAAAGGCTAAAAATACAGGGTATGATTCCTAAGTCTATTTTAGGAAATAAGTTCATATAAACATATGTCCTAAACCTCTTACCTTTTGAGCTACATGGTGTTAAAGTTTTAAGATTTTTTTTCATATTATAGCTTTAAAACGGTGTGAGACATTCTTATAAAATTTGACGCGCACCTACTAAGCACCAATAGGATTTTTTATGAAGAAATGTTTTAAATTTTTCTACAAGTAGCGCCCATACGGAATGAATACTAAATATTTTTAAGAAATAAACATTTTACACCATTTTCAAAAAACAAAAATTATTTTTTGAATCCTCATTTACTGTACAGCAAAATTGACTACTAGTTTAAAATAATTTTGCTATACCAAAAATGTATCAAAAACGGTTTTTATTTTTTTACGCGAAAACAGTGCATCAAACAAAGAAAACCGCAGAAACCAAATTTGTTGCAAAGTAAATGAAAATTTTAAAAACAATTTTAATTTTTTAAAAATCAATGGCTTACCACATTTTTTCTTAATCCCCAGTATACATCGGAAGCCACTGGGAGAAGTAATTAAAAATAATTTACATTAAAAAATGCCTATTGGTGATTAGTAGGTGTGTCTTAAATTTTATGAAAATATCTCAAACAGTTTTAAAGTTGTGATAAGAAAACAATTTTTTTCTGAATATTTTAACACGCTGTAGAATAAAAGTTAGGAGGTTTAGGATATGTTTATAGTGATCAGTTAAATTACACCCTGAATATCCCTATACACGTCGTGCCAGCTCAATGCGTTTAATTAAGTTTTGTAGGATATACTCTGGCTAATAAAGATTAGACAAAGAATGCCTGCATCTTAACATCTTCCCAATATAAGGATAAGACCATCTCGTTTTCACGCATTGGCAAAAATTTCCCATGGACGTTTTGAAGTGGCACTACGTGTATATTATTTATCACTTTAAAAAATAAATGAAAAAAGATAATTGCATGTAATATTCTTTACTATTTGTTTAAAAATAAAGCAAATTTATTCAAAAATCAAATTTAAATTTTAAATGTAAATTTAATACTTTTATCACGCTAATAAAAAGTATTTTTATGTCAGCTTTACTTTTTGTAAAGCATTGCCTTGAAAAATTCGTGAACATATTTTAAAAAATAAGGGTTTTTGCCTAATTCTACAAAAATGTATAAATTTTGTAATAATTTAAATTAGGTATTTATTAAAATAATTACAAACTGTCAAAAATTCAACACTCAAATTATTATCCCTATATGTTACCTGTATATCTTAAAAGATTTTTTGTATTTATCTACCTATAACAACATGTGTACGAAACATAAATCAATATATAGAGTTTGTACCTACCTAACCTCATCGTCCGCCATTTTGAAAGGTAGTGTTGTTCTAAAATGAAAAAATATAAAATTAGATATTGTTTTTTAAAAATTAAATACATATAAATACACTAAAGTATCCAACCTTACATAAAACATGTTTGCCAAAACACTAATAAAGTTCCCCTGCAAACATTTTAATATAAAAAGTTTGAACGAGTAGTCTCTTTTTCAAGCATCCGTTAACCGTCGGTACGACAATCTTATAGTTTTCTGATTGGTCAGAATATTTTAGACTTGTTTTTTATCTGTCAATTCGTATAAATTATCCGTCGACGAGTCGACGGATAAAGTAAAAATAATTTTAACTTTTTCTGTCAAAACGTCAGACTTTAAATGATTTCACCATTATTTTTGTAAAAACGTCAGTATTAATAAATGTTGTAGGCACTTTACAAATAAAATGAACTTAAAGCAATTTTTTAGAGGATTTTACATGAATCGTTGTGAGCGTCAGCTGCGTCTCCGATGGTGCAATTGTACAGGGTGCTCAAAAAGATTCATAATAAAATTGTGTTTATATAAATGCAACACCCTGTATATTAGTTCATTTTTGGATTTTAGCAATAAAAATAAAGTTAGATTTTACTCAGCGACACCTATACAAAAATGTAAGGTTATTAAGATATTTAGGATTTTTTAAAATTCTTGACAAAAACAAAATTTTAATATTTCCTGCCTTACTTACGCTTAACTTTATAAATTATGTTACATTGCTAGAATATTAAGTGTAAAATCACATGCATTTAAATTTTTACTAGAAATGATACCGGATGTCCAGAAACTAATATTTAATTTTATATTAATTTCTGGGCAACCTGTATAATTTCTAGTAAAAAAATTATATGTAGGTGATGGTACAGTTAATGTTCTAGCAATATAACATAATATATAAAGTTAATCGTAAGTAAGGTAGAAAATATTAAAATTTTATTTTTGATATAGGTATGGGTGAGAAAATTTAGGTTATTTTTATGTCTACAATTCAAAACTGAACTAATAAACAGGGTTTCCATTTAAAAAACACAAGTTAATTATGGAACTTTTCTTTGGAGTACCCTGTATAATTCTACCATCGGCGCCGCAGCTGATCCTTACAACGATTTATGTACAACCCTCTTGAAGCATTTTACGAGTTATGGACTGAGAGGAAATTGGTCACGAAAATATGTTGCTGGCTCACGGACCAAAATTACTTTGCTGATCCTATTTTAATACTTTTGATAAAACAATAATGAAAAAAAACAAACATTGGGTAAGAGTTATTTATAAACACCGAAAGGATTGAGACATGTACTATAATATCCCGCAAAAATGCATTTTTGCATTTTTCCGAACTAAACCAAAAAAAAAAATTGTCAAAAATATTATCTAAACAAGCAGGAATTCTTTGTCTAAACTTAAATTAAGGCTATACTGGCCGTTCGTGTTTGCAAGTTCGACGGACGGTCGAATACGTCGAAACGGTTCCATGTAAATAGCGATGTTCTTGAAATCGAAATTTTATACTTTCGGATAACGTATCGACGGACGACGGATGCATGAAAAGGAGGCTTTAGTCGGAAAATAGGCCATTCAAAATAACTCAATATTTTGTCTTTATTTTTCACTGGTATTCTAGCAGGATTTAAACTTAATATTTTTGAAAAAATATATGCCTTTGCTTTTTCTAGAAAAAAAACACTTCCCCCAAATTTCAATACAAAAATGCTTTAATTTAAATGGTTATATCTTTTTATAAATCAAGTTATCAAAACAATTAAAAAAGAAAATGTTAAAAAAGGTTAAGGTATTATTTTGGTATTACCGTTGTTACTTACTATTAACAATACATCCTACATGGTGATTAAATTTAAAAAAATAATCTCTGATTGATTATTTGCAAAAAATTATACCCTTACTCATTTTCAATATTTTATAGTCACAAATTTGATGACTCCATTTCAACAGAGAATTATACTGGAAGGTTTTTTTTTAAACTTTTAATGAACCTGTAGAATATATTGTAGTAGTTAATTTTGCCTTTTATTGCCATTTTTTATCTTTTTTAAATTTTGTTAATAAATTAATTAATATAATAGATACGTCCAGTAAACTTTTTTTTGTATTAAAGCTCACTAAACATATGTAATCATTTTTCTGGGAAGTATGGTAGTATATATTTTTCAAACTTAAGATTTATTTTTGAAAAATAATAATTCCTTGGTTTTCTCTCGTCATGGATTACGCTTAAAAAGGAACATTTCTTTGCATGGTCGTATGACTATAAACTGGTAATTAATAGAAAATCCATTTTTGGTAATTTGAAAAACGTGAAAAAGCAAAAGATTTAAAAGACTGAGTCCTTGAGCCGAGAGTGTCTTTAAAACACCAAAAGTTATGCTTAATCAATTACCAATTCATACCACATGACCATGCAGACAAGTGCGTCCCATTTTTTTACCCAAAAACCATGAAACCATGTGTCGAAAAGGAAATCGGAAAATTAGGAAGTCAAATTTGCTCAGAAGTGAAAGTATGTAAATAACATTTTAAAAAAAAAAAAACACTGTAGTGTCATATTTTTTAAATATTTTCTTTAAATCCTGCTCTAAAGAGCCCTGAAAAAATAACCTAAGTTGTTGGGCATTACAATAATGTCTTTAATGCATGTTGACTGTGTACCTAATTTCATTAAAATATTTACGGTGGGATCACAGATAAAAAGATATACATTTTTGAAAAATGTTTCACCCTGTATCTCAAAAGGTAAAATATTTAAGACATAGGTTTATTTAAACTTTTCTTCCCAAAATAGCCCAGAGATATACACCATAATTCTAAAATACTCTGTATATTTAAAAAATATATATTTTGTCGAATAATATATGTAAGTATTTATATTTTGTTTTCTGTTTAGACACAAGTGACATCCTGTACAGAGTAATTTTAAGTAAACCTTTTCAAATAATCCAAAGCAGTTATTTTCTACGAACTATAACCTATTTATAGCGGAATCTAAATATGAACAGTACATCAACTGAAAACTTTGCAGGTCTAAAAATAGAATCCTGGAACGCATCCAAGATTTAGGCAAATAATATTGGTCTTGTGCACACGGTCACCTAATTTGGTTTCTCGGCATTTTTCGAGTGTTATATTACAAAATTCGGTAAAATATACAGTGTCGTCGTAAACTAAAAAAAGTTATACAGTTTTTTAAAGTTACGTTTTAGTGAGAAATTAGTTTTTAAATATTTTTGTATGTTAAATACTAAAGTTTTAAAATAATTTACCCCGAGGTTTTTTGTCTAGTATATTTTATAATGTTAAAAGTATTACTAATCTTCACCTCTTTCAAGTACTATTATCCATGTTTATCATGCTCGATCTCGCGAAAAAAGTCTGTCAATTTCTATTTCAAGATATTATAAATTGTGTTATTCTGAAAATAGGGAATTTATTTTAAAGGTTGTAAAAGTTACTTTTATTTAACTTCATGGCCATATTACATTCATAGCTTCTAAAAGGTTTAGAATTTCCTTTTAAATTAAAAATTATTTTCAGTCTTAAATCTGTACAGGTTCAGCCAACAACGACCATAGAGGCTATTATTGTGACTTGAAATTTATATTAAAAATAAACAAGTAGATAACAATTAATACCTGAAGCCATAAAAAAGTACTTTGTCAAAGGTTAAAGTTACATTATAATAATGTATAATAACACGTTCGATGATTATCTTTATGACGGAATACGAACTTTCTGTGTTTTGACATTTTAGGTATTTTTCATGCTTTGTTTGTGTTACTATAATATAATGGAATTTAAATCCTGGCGATTCATTAAAGATAACGGGATACTGTTTTTAAATTATTGCATCTTCATCGGTCCTTGACACGTGTGCAAAGTTTCAAAGCAATCGAATAGCTGGAAGTTGGTACAAATTAGGCTCAAAGATTCCGTTACATAGATAGATAGATAGATAGATGGATAGATTACAACGCACTGTTTATGCCATAAAAGCGTGTTAATAAAAAGCATTTTTATCCAGCTAACTCTATTGTTTTATGTATGTTCATCAACTTGATTAAATAAAACAATTTTTCTACTTATCTCTGTTTCTTTTACCCAAATTTTAAGTGTAGTATAGGAAAAAATGTGTTACCTTATTTGTAAAGGTTTATTTTAGGCACAGCTACGGGGTCATTGCTTAAAAAATGTACCAAAAAAACTACATAAAAAGCTTGAACTTATAAAAACAAAGGTTTTTAAATAATTTAGAGATAAATAATTAAGGCCCCTTTTTGCGGTAAAACACCGCACTTCTTTTAGATTAGGAGAGTTAAGAAACGTTAGAAGCACTGTTAGTAAGTAGTTAAAATGGTAACATAAATATTGCGTGTTAGCTAAAACAATGCTAAATTTTTGGTCATCAGTTTGGACGCTGGCTTGGCTGAATTTATGAAGCGGCAGTTTATACGTATTGTTTACGATGGATGACCACTTCATAAATTCCACGAAGCGAGCGTCCAAGCTGATGACCAAAAATTTAGCATTGTTCTGGGTGTCTATAGTGAAACTACAATTGTCTTTGGTGTTATGTAGCTCGGATTCTTCGACGCCCCTTTGGATCATATTACTTAGATATTTAGGAGTGTTGATAATACAGTTAACTGGGACCTACAGTAACTAGTTTGAATTTATTGTATATAGATTATTCATACTAGCCGTTAAAGTTGTTAGAAAACGTCAGATTTTATTAGGTATCAATAAAATTCCTTCTTGTTGGCTTTAATCTAACTTTTTAGGAAATAACCTAGCCGAATACCATTTGACTTATATTTAAATCAATTAAACCATCCAAATATGTTTTGTATATTTGTGCTTGGCAAATGGTTTTAGAGAAAACCCTTGATTGCCGTTTTAATTAAATTGTTATACATTTAACTATTATGTACGCAAAATAATGCTCAAAAATGTATTGGATAGTGTAATTAATTAAATTTAGAGGTCTCGTAATTGGGCTATAAGTATGAATCTTTTCATCTGTTAAGTGACATTTTTTTTTACTTTCACTAGACTGTGAATAAAAATATGGATGTTTGTTGTCAAGTTTATTTAACTTCCAAGTCCTAATTTTAGCCCCAGATAATTAGTAAAAAAATATTAATAGAGAAATATTGCACAGTAAAATAAGGCCAGGCACTAATAATACCGGCCTTATTTTAACATCTGAGCTTGCGCAGATGCATGGTGGGATAAGGACTCCCTTAATAAGGATAGTTCCTGGCTTTGTTTATGTCGGTTTTGCGTCGTGCCTTAATTTGGTCTTATTTTAACTTTGGAAATGTTCGTATAACCGAACGGCTGCCGACCACAAAATCCAAAAGTTTTTGGAAGTAAAAATACCTAAAATCCTGCTTTTTCAAATGTATTTTTGTAATTGTATAAAACAAAACCCTACAACACAAAATAATAAAGAAAAACTACTAAAAATGTTTTCCCATTTTTTTAGGTTAATGGCACTGTCAACATAATTTGCAATAACTCTAAATTATGGGTTCTCTACTATTAGACTACCTTTACCTGCCTATATTTAGTGCCTGATCAAAAAAATCTTTTTTAATTACAAAAAATTCAATTGTATAAAAATGTATTAGAACCCTTCATTTTAAGTAAAATAATATGTAACACACATTTTGATGTTATAGAGACTTATACTAAAAGATGATTGCCAAATCGTATTAGTAACATTAAATATATATTTTTGGATCTCTCCTGCATAAGGGTAAGTTTTATCTAAAAACTGTAAACGAAAACACTCAAATTCTCTTATACCATACCAAAATCACGTCATAAATTGAAAATCACTCGAAATTAAGCACTAAAATTCACTGATTCACCACTCCATCACTGAAAATTCCAATATGGCGACGGTCGTTGCATAAGACCATTTTTTAACGTACCTGCTAAACGGTGGAAAATATGAGCAGCTTCTCAGGGGGCCCTGTGCTGACTGTCTAATTTTCCCCCTGATATTTTCACGAGGCGTCAGAGGACCCCCACTCTGGAAAACCACTATGTTCGTGATTACTTTGGTACGCGCTTAGGTTTAAAAATAGTATTAAGCGCCTTTCTATTTTATATCTATACAGAATGTTTCTAAAAGATCTGTACAAAATGCGACTGCAAACTTCTTAGGCCAAACTAAAATGATTTAACGTTATTTACCTTATTTTAAAAGGTTATTGTTTGCTAGTTACAGGTTGTAAAAGTTTTAATTTTATACTCATTTTTAAATATCTTTTACATTATTACAATTTTGTTTTCATACTTTACATCAAGGGGTTTTTCAGGGTAAGGAATCAAAAGCTGTTTACGTTTTTGTTGTATAATGTAGAGGAGCCACCTGCATTGCTTTCTTTATGTTTAAAATGCCTTACCTTTTTTGCCTCAGTTTTCTAGGCGCTTATATTTTCTCACTAAAATGTAACCTGGTAAATTATAGTTTTTAAAATATTTCACTAGAGTCCTAATATACCTAGATACAAAAAAGCTATGGCATTTTAAACATAAGCAAAGAACAGCAGGTAGCTCCTTCTACGTTTTTAAACAAAAAAAAGAGTAGATTTCGATTCTTTACCCGGAAAAAATCACTTAATACTAAATTTGGAAACACTAACAGTTGCACCTTGGACATATTTGTGTACCTGGGTAATATAGGGCAAGGGGGTTAGTGACTGACTACAGCTTTATTTTGACGTAGACACATCCATTATCGACAAAATTATTTAAAACAACCAATACCAGAATAAATGTTTGACACCCTGTATCTCCGAAATTGTCCATTTTTGGACTAAGGCATGTTGGGTTAGATCGTCATATTTTAACTCCAGGAACCTGTGGTAGCTTTTCTCCGCACCTTTTAGACACACCCTGAATAGTCCCTGGACCAGTAATGAAATGGACTTTATGATAAAAACAATTTTAAAACATTTTTAGGGAGGTTCCTTTTGACGAGTCTACTACGAATATTCATACCGCCATGTATGAAAGCGGCGCTTTAACCCAGCCTGGCAATGTAAAATATTTCGGGTGTCGGACTGGGCAAACGCGTTAAGAATATATTTGAAAATTGTATTGCGTATGCCTGGATCATATAATGATATAATATGAATAATTATATAACTACAAAAAATACTAAATTTAATTTTATTAACATTTTAGTAAGCAATTCTTCCTGAATTAAGTGTGTTTAAAATAATCCTAATTTTCTTGGGTGGACAAATAAGCGATTCTTTTTCGGAAACTAAGCAAAATACGAAAAAGGTGTATTTTTACTTTCTTATCCAAGTAAAATAAAAATTTTACTTTTTATCAAAAAGTACAAAATATGCGGTAATTTGTAATATTCACAAGTTCAATTTATTCCTTGAATTCTTAAGCAACAGTAACATTGCTAGGCCCCTGTAAAAAAAATGTGTCTTATTTTTTTTAAATCAAGTTTGATTTTGTAAATCCTTTTTAAAATATAAGTAAAAATTTGTAATCTCAAAAACGTAAAGGACTTGTCCATTTATGTAAACCAAATAAAAGAAAATCTGCTTTCTATTTTATGTTACAGAATCCGTACTGAATTCTTGAACGTAGCTTATAATACTGAGACATGGGATAACCAATAAGGATCCCACCCAAAGACGAATTTAGAACGTTTTCTCCGCTCAAAATAGGTTTTTTAGTGACTTGATACCGAATATCGGTACACAACAGATACAACTTAACTCCATTGTAATATATTAGTATATTCTACGTAGGTTTAGTTTATGTAAAAAATAAATAGGATTGAGTCTAATACAATATTTTCAATTAGAAAAGACAAAAGATTTAAAACACTAAACAGTGCTCAGTTTAATTTTTTTAGGACATAATAATGTTCTCTGTAACATAAAAAAGCTTGCCAATACTTATCCTTATTAATATTAGGGAATTATTGCACAGTGAAATAAGGTCAGGTACTAATAATACCGGCCTTATTTTGATATCTGAGCTTGCGCAAATGCATGGTAGAATAAGGACTTCCTTAATAAGTATAGTGTCTGGCTTTATTTATGTCGGTTTTAGGTCGTGCCTTATTTTGGTCTTATTTTAACTTCGGAACTGTTCGTCTAACCGAACGGCTACCGACCACAAAATCGAAAAGTTTTTAGAAGTAAAAATACTTAAAACCTTGCTTTTTAAAATGTATTTCTGTAATTGTGTTAAACAAAACCCTACAAGGAAAATTTACTAAAATTGTTTCCTTTTTTAGGTTAATGGTACTGTCAACATGATTTGCCATAACTCTTAATTATGGGTACAAGCACTATTTAAATAAGGCCGGTATTAATAATTCCCGAGCCTAATAAGACAACTTGCAATAATTCTCTATTATGGCTTAACCATGATACAGAAGAAGTATGCGAAACGTTTATTTGTTTTAAGCGCAATTATACTTTTAAAATACTAATTACCAGGTATTTTAATTACATATACATATTTCAATTCAGAAGATACGTATTTTAATTACGTTGTTTCTATTTGTAAAATTTTTACTTTTAACTTATAATAAACCAAGTCCTATTTTCTGAATAACAAAAGTTGTTGCATTTACTAGAATATGTCTGCTACGTGTTTAATACAAATCTTTTAGAAATATCTACAGGCTGTTACAAATTCGATGACCACTATTAGAATCTCGGGAACGGTAAGAGATATAGGATACAGGGGCCAACATAAACTTTGCTTTTTAACTAGGCAAAATATTTAATATTCAAATTTTAATTCTAAATCCAACGACATATTATACTTCACATTTATGCGGCGTTTCTAGCCGAAAAACCATTATTTACTATTTCGCCATTAAAAAATACGATTTTATTCCAAACGTTCGGGGAAATTTCAATTTAAGGTACCTAAGTATGCCTCCATTATTTTTATTACCACCTATTTTTTTTTATTTATTTCTATTGTTTATAATTAACCCAAAAAGCTACAATGTAATTTACGTATATACGTTTAGTTATACGTATTAAAATAAAGTATTTAATCTAATCAAACTCAAACAAAAAAATCTACTTCATCGAGGCTGTCATAAAAAATTGATGCATATTTACCTGCAACCGAAAACTTCCGCGAGGGTTTGAAATAAAATCGTAATTTTAAATGGCCCACTAGTGAATAATAATTTTTTCGTTCGAAACGTCGGATAAATGGAAAGTTTGATAAGTCGTTAGATTTAAAATTAAAACACCAGTTTATTGAGTTTAAAATCAAATATTCCACTTAAAAAAAACAAAGTTAATAATGGCAGCGGCGGCTCAATGACGAAACGTAGGATCTTAATGTATTGACATCATTTTATAGAGCTCCTTAAATAAACTGAGAAAGAAATAAAAAATGTTTTGTAAAATTGTGTTTTTTTTCGGATAATTCTGAAACAGAATAGATAGACAAAAAATAAGTAACTTGCCTCCAATTTAACCAACCAATCTCTTACCGTTCCCAAGATTTTAATAGTGGCCCTCGATTTGTAACAGCCTGTATACTGAGTGTACCGTGACGAACTGCGGCGATCTATTTTTTGAAAAGTAAGCTCTGGAAAATTTTGAAAAATTGGTAACGTGTTAAGGAACGATAGTGGGGAATACAGCTAAACTATTTTACAGTTCTGGCACTTGAATATAACTATAACGGAAGTTGACGTTTACTTCCTTATTTTAAATGGCACACCTGTGTATTATTCATATTCAGAATTTGCGTAAAATTTTAAACATATTTTATACATAATGTCTAATATACCTAACTCAAAGCGTTTTTGATTTATTTTAAAATTGTATGTAAAAAATGTGGTTTGCATTTTTTTAAACAAAACCCTTTAATTCACAATCGGCACTAGCGTAGCTAGGCATTGGCGGTGTAGGCGGTCGCCTACGGCCTCCTGCCTGGCAGTCCTCACGGCTAGGAGGCCTAGCACAGTTAAAGGTATGAAATGTGACATAGACATTGGTATACTAAAAATTCGGTACAGGATAAACAGTAGCAGGCGTAATTAATGTATAGAAAAGATGTAGTTTATTGGACGGTCTTTTTTCCTCTAATTGTAATCTTTATGGAAAGGGGTCTCACAGGTACATGTTTGCCTACGCCTGTACTGTACTTAAAGGTAGGGACCTTTTTTTACTTTCTCTCCAACTTTAATTTTTCAATAAAGGGGCCTAGCGGATACGACTTCGCCTACGCCTGTTTTTGTCTAAGCTACGCCACTGGAAATCGGGTTGGGTTCCTCATAAAGCACAAACTTCTTAAGTGGACTATTAGGAATTTAAATTTAGGGATACAATGTTGCAATACGGTAAATCAGCTGATAAAAATGGTCTAATCAAATCTAAATCAAATATGGCAAAACATATTTACCATATGTATCTACAGAAATTATCCGAGTAGTTACCACTTCACGTTTTGTGTAGTTTTATAATACGCTACAAAACGCAAGTTCTTGAAAGTTTACACTTAAACTAAAGACACAACAAATCTGACTTGCTTTTACTTTAGTGTAGAATTTTTAAGGGACTCCATGATGACAACCACTAAAACACATAGCACAAATTGTAGACTAATTCTTCTTGTATTTTTTATTGCATTTATTCAATAGGTAAATCATTAAAAATATTTACAAAGTACGATATTAATTGCAACAACAGCAAGCAAAATTTTACCATAAAATGTCATTTTTTACTAAGATAGTTAAAAATTATTTCGATGAGAGCACATAGCATTATTCAAATATATAAATACTAAATAGTCAATACTTCAAAGACTATAAACTCTTGGAATAGAGATCCGTTTCACAAACTTAGCCTTATATTTAATGCTTGCTAAGATGAGGTATTAAAAGATAGGTTTCCTATTAAAATAAATTACCAAGGTATTGTCAATATAACGGTTATTTTTGACCACCCTGTATTTAATAACTGTCAACATATCAATACAGTACACTTTAAAATTTCTTTCTCTATAAGAAACTCAGCCCAGATTCTTTATTGAAAAGTTATACAAGTGCAAAATTTAAAAACAACGGCTTTCTTATGTCTTTTAGTTTACCAAATAAATATTCTTTTTAAATATAGCTCTTTATTATTATATACTAAATATTTAAATAACCATTTATTTAAAATAAAAGCGAATAGATTTTGATAAAATAAAAACAGCTAAAAATCTAATAAATAAAGACCGTATTATATGCAGTTGCATATGCAATTTCAGATTTAAGCCATTCTCAGACAAAAAAACGTCGAGCGCGCCAAATTAAGTCTTTCCACTTATTATACACGATGGCAAGATATAACCGAAATAATAAAAACTAGCACAAAATACCGCCACTCGTTTTTATTAAGTTTGTCAAATTAATAGTTTTAATAATGAGACGGCAGAACATTTTCCAGAAACTATAACTGCCAAGAAAGCAACCAAGTAGCTACCTCGTGGTTGTGGAGCGATCGTTTTTCAGTTATAAAAATATTTTAATGTTTGAAGACACAATCTTACTATAATTCGTTCAGTATAAATTGAGAAAAACACCTAGACAAGAAATGTATTTGATTGGTTTACAAAGTCAGTAACCACAATAAAAATGTATTAAATAATAATAAATATTAAATTATACACGTTCAGCTAACTCAAGAAGTTCATCGGCAATGTGTGGAAGGAAACACTTGATTTACTAAAATTGGTTAGTTTAAATGATTATTTTGTTTGATTTAGTACTTGTTGGTATTGTTACATAAATAAAAATAAATACTATAAAAAAATAAGTTCCAAAAGAAAATCTTCCTTTGTTTATTAGGTAGTTTAGGGATATGCAATTTTATTAATTTTATTTTTGTTTGCGTTTTAACTTGCTTAATTAGGAAAAAATATAATAATTTAGTTTTTATATGTTTTTTACAAAAATTCAGTGGCATACTATTTTTTTCTTAATAATATGAGGTATGGCGCGCACTGCGACGCCACTGGACCCAACAATCCTAATCTAAGTAGAGTTTTACAAGCGTCTTATTTTATTAAGGAAGGGTAACAAATTTTATCTTAATCGGATAAAGGTTTCTAAGATATTTAATTAATACCAAAAACTTCGTCCTGTATCTTAGAAATGAAGCAAGTCCAGGCCGTAGTTAGGAAACATCCTGTATATTTGATATGATAGTAACACCAACAATAGAATAAACGTAATGAAAAACTGTTTGCCGAAATGATTTTATAGCTTAGTGACTTAAGGGTCCGATACTTCGGTTTTTGAGTAGAAGCAAATGCTTTAAGTGAATAAAGTATATGAACATTAGTAGATTTTTGAACAGACCCACCTCAAAAAGTCCTGCTGGCACCCCCAACCCCCTCAAAGTTGGTTAAGGGATTGATATAGTTTTTTCTAATATCTTCAAAACGGTATATAATAAAAAAGTGACTTCGGTGCTGTTAGATAGAGCACAAAATTCTGCATAATAGTCACAATAAAAAAATTATTTTTGTTTTGTTTGTAAGAATCTCCAATATAAAAAAGTTGGAGGGAGCATCCACAAGGCAGTTTTTACGATATATCTTCCAAACCGTCTACCAAACAAAAAAATATAAGACATAAAAAATTAAGGCCAAAGTTTTTCCTATCGAATGGTTTATAACATTACAAAAGTAGCACTACACCAGTATAGTAGGTACTTAAAAAAAAATTAATGTTATACATTTATTTATTTTTTTAGAATATTTTTCACTTTAGTTATATTAATTGGTAATATTACCTTATTGCGCATAATAGTAATGGTTAAAATAATATTTTTGTTTTTTTGGTAAGACCCTATAATAAAAAAAGTCGAAAGGGAGTATCCATACGGCACTTTTTACCATATACCTTTTAAACCATTAACAAAAAACAATAACAACATAAACAACTAATCCCAAAGTTATCATTTAAACTATTATCTTTTAAAATAAAGCTACCAGTGGCGTACCAAATTAGTACTACACCAGTAAAGTACCTAGAAATCGAAATATTTAATGTTGCTCTATTAATTTAAGAAGATTATTTTTCACTTTAGATTTATTAATTAATAATTATACTTTACATTTTATTTACTTATTTCTTTTGTTTTATAATTTGATTCATTATATTTTTAAATAAATAACAACAGTATTATAACAACAAATATGGCTTATACAGTGTGTCCCAGGATAGGTGTTACAAGAGGACAAATTCACCAAAAATGTTGGAATTTTTAATCGTTCTTTTGGGAAAACTGGTCGCATGGTCCAAAACTAATTAATACAAAATTTTATTTCAATTGGTAATATACAAGGCGAGTTATAACTAAAAATATAAAAAATGACCAAGAGTAAAGTACCTTCATTTTTAAAAATAGGACAAAATTGTATAGGTAAATGTTGTAGAGAACTAAATTTTATGTCAAAATTTAAAGTTAAACACGTTAAGTAAAAAAAAATTGTCAATTTTTTAACTCGCCCTGTATAATACCAATTGAAGTAAAGTTTTGTATTTATTAGTTTTGAACCATGAGACCAGTTTGCCCAAAATTTCGTTTTAAAATTCAAAAATTTTTGTTCCATTTGTCCTCTTGTAACACCTATCCTGGGACACACTGTATATAACATCAATAAAAAACAAATACACTATAACACAACCTAAAATACCTAATTACAACATTCCACACACTGTAAACATAACCTGGTACATTTTAAATTTTTTAAAAAACATTTACAATTTTTGCCACACATCTTACATTTACATTTTAATAGTGTATCAGATGATATTTTTTCATTTTTTAAAGTGGTCCACAGTGGTGTCCATTTAGTATTCTCTAAAATCCATCCCCATTCAGATGGACATGGAAGTTCAACCACTGGTTGGCAGAGATTACCCCAAACAAATCCTGCTTGATAAATGCATCTATTAATGTGAAGTGCTAAAGCATTCATTGTTCGGGGTAAATTCTCAACCGTTCGGTTTTTTGGGCAAAAAGTTGCATTCGACAAATATCAATGTTGCTACTATCAGAATGTTTATCGTAAATGGTTATAACAAATTTTGAGATCACACTTAAGTGCTGAGATGAAGGTTTTTTTGAATGCTGCATTAAATCAATGAAAGTAGCTGTAACTTCCGGAAAAGATTCCCAAGCTTCCCAACACTTTTTTTCCTTTTCCATAAAAGGAGGACGTGGTATCGCAACCGGTTAGTGAATGAAAAAGTTCTTGCCCTTGTTTTTTATGTCATGTAATTTTTTCGTTAAGTGAACGGTTTGGAAGATATATAATAAAAATAATAAAATGAATACTCCCCTCAAACTTTTTTTGTTGTAGAGTCTTACCAAAAAGACAATAATGTACACGGAAAAAATCGAAAGGCGTTGTGTGCTATAAGAGTGTAGCACAAAAATTGTGTTAAATATGTTTATTATTGATGTTCTAAGTATAATTTTTGTCATTAATTTTCTGTTATGAAAACCAACGAGTCCTAAAGTGTTGTAAGTGAATGATAGTAGCTAACAACAGTAACCAAATATGAATCTTGACTACATTATAGTAGTATTGAAAATGTTGTAAGTAAGTTCTGCTACAAAAGTATTAAAAAGTAATAAACTTTAATATTAAATACTGCACATTATTTGCTACAAAAACGGAGCGAGTTTTACTGCTACGTGTACCTGGCGCCTATAGTGCTACAGATTGTAACTGTGTAGGTTACAATTGCATGAATATTTACCAGATTTTTTTTCCGTGTAATATTTATTATTACTAGTATGCAGAATTAGAAATAATTATAAATTAATAAAACTAAAGTAAAAAATATTATTAAAAAAATTAAAAGTATAACATTAAAAATTTCTATTTTTAGGTACTATACTGGTGTAGTGCTACTTTTGTACGCCACTGGTAGATTTATTTTAAAAGATAATAGTATAATGTTATACACCATTCGATAGGGTAAACTTTGGCCTTTATTTTTTGTATCTTATATTTTTTTATTTGGTGGATGGTTTGGAAAATATATCGTAAAAGTACCGTGCGGATGCTCCCCTCCAACATTTTTTTTGTTGTAGATTTTTACTAAATCAACAAAAATACAATTTTTATTATTATTATTTTGCAGAATTTTGTGCTCTATCTAACGACACTAAAATCAGTTTTTATCATTTACCGTTTAGAAGATATTAGAAAAAAACTATATCAATCCCTTAACCAACTTTGAGGAGGGGTGAGGGGTGCCAGCAGGACTTTTTGAGGTGGGTCTGTTCAAAAATCTACTAATGTTGATACACTTTATTCACTGTATAAATCATTTGCTTCTACTCAAAAACCGAAGTATCGGGCCATTTTTGAACAATAAGTCACTAAGCTATTAGAGTTATTTCTAAACTAGACACTGGCGTAAATAATTTTATTTTTTGCGGTGGAGGGGAGAGGTGGGGGTAATGCAATGGATGAAGTATATTTCAACTTCGTTTTGGTTGGTCGGCAAAATTAACAATCGACAAAAAATTTTGAAGAGCAAAAAATGTATCTCACCCTCAAAAAATATATTTACTGATTTTATTTCTACCAAAACATGTTATATTGTGCATGTGTGTGCAACTACTACAGACAACGAATAAAAAGGTCTTCCAAACCCTACTTTACTTTTCAATAACCCTTAAAACATTTTTCAAACCTTCCAGGGGAGGGGTAATTACTTACCCCCATTAGCTCGCCCCCTATCTACGCCAGTGAAACTAGAGATAGTATGTAGGAATTAACCTAATATTTCAAGCATTGACAAATATATAAATAATCATTTCTGTCAACACAATGAAATATTTGCCAGAGAGTAATGATAAAGATACTTGATGTTTATCAAAACAATATGAAAATAGAAGCCCGTAGTTCAGATTCTTTTAGCTTGAAATAGTGCCAGACACACATTGTTTAATTATGAGCTAAGAGTTGCTTGATAAATTATTGGGTATAGGAGAATAATATTTTTAAATACGTTTAAAGTACAGGGTGTCCCAATTTTTACACTTTGCATCGATGTCGCACCCAGCAGCTATCTTAAAATTTTTATCTGTCAATTTCGTTTTAAAATATAGTATTTGGGCATGAATTTTATTTTCCATATATTGGTTTTTTCTTTTAAATTATTCCGCTCAAAAAATAAAGGAAGGGGAAACATTAAGGTTCAATGTACACTAGTCAGGGTCCACTCAAGTCGTCGGCGTCGGCGCGGTCAAATATGGTGTGCATTACGGACGTATTTATGGCTAATTTATGGGGATGGGGGTGGGGGTTTACACCGAAGAAATTTGTATTTAAAATTTTTAAAGAGCAAAAAAGGTTGTCACTTTAAAAATTCATACAACTTTGTTATTTCTCTATAAATGCTATTATAGCTAAGGGGGTGGGGGTCCACATAAATGCCTTAAGAACACAACAAAATAAAGCTTTTCTTACATGAGTATACTTTCTTACTTATGCTAAGGAGGGAGGGGGGCTTAAATCTTTCCCCCTTATATACGCTTATGACGTGCACAAATTCGTCAAAATGTAGGTAATAATTTCTGATAAAATCGACGAAACCCCTCATGCTTTTTTAAATTTTCAATTTTCTGACACTTTTTGAATTATGCAGGGTGTCCCGAATTTGGAACGACCTAAAACTTCCGTTTTTTTTTTAATTAGACCTGTATATGATAGAAAGTGTCTTTCTTTTACAAAGTCCAAAGGCTTAAATATTATAAGAGTTTAACATAACATACCTTAGTCTCAAAGAGAATGATTTCGAAGATACAGGGTGTATGTAATATTAGGTAAAAAAGGTAACCCCGCAAACACTATTAGCCGGCAATGTACATTTTTCATATTGGCATTGATGGTAAAGCATTGGCAATTGGTGGCAATATTATGCCAACATCTAATACGCACTAAAAAGTTAACACTAAATAAACACTCAATTGCCAATAAGTTTTACATGAAGGCGAATTGCCGGCAAGCATACAAAAATGGCGGCATACCAATCCTGATTAAATAAAGCATACCTTTTTGTTGCAGGCAAATAAATATTGGATTTTTGAAGGCAAACCTTCAACGCATATTTATACTTTTTAAACAACATTATTTTATGTTTTTTTACATAATTTAAAGGAAATGGCCTTTTCCTAACATTTTATTGATACAAATCATGCAAATAAAAATTAAGTAAAAAAAATGTTTATTGTGTATTTTTGAGAGAATAAAGATAAAATGATAGTAAAATTGGTGGTGATAAATTCAAATTTCCCGCTTAGCCGAAATACAAGATTTGACAATTTGACAGATGAGGCAACCTTGGTTTTGTTTGCCCGCTTTGTGCAATTGTTTTCTACGTGGTTTTCTAGCTTTTTAGTTTCTTTTTTAAAGAAAAGAGTTTTTAGTAGACATAATTAAGTGTATTCAATACCTAATTAGTGTGTGTTGTGTAATTAATTGGTGATGGCTAGTCAAGAAGGCGGGTTATTTAAGTAGACTGTTAGGAGCTGTAGGCATTTCGTTTAAAACCTTTTAAATTTGTAGTTACCTAAAAAACTATATGAAATCAGGGAGTTGCATTATTAAAAGTTTTAAAGACGTGTTAATAAAAAAATTATATATATATTTAATAGTTTTTTTTGACATTTAACTCTTTTAAAATATTTCTCCCTATGTTTTGGATCTGAAAATTGAGTGTGAGTGTCCCTTAAATACTTACTATTTTAAAGTGTTTTCTTTTGATTTACTATCTTTTTTAATTTTATTACATACTTTTTATTTATTTTTTTTTTTGGTTTATTGTTACGGTATAAAAATTTATATTATGTAATTTTTTT
Source organism: Listronotus bonariensis (assembly GCA_014170235.1). Taxonomy (NCBI): domain Eukaryota; kingdom Metazoa; phylum Arthropoda; class Insecta; order Coleoptera; family Curculionidae; genus Listronotus; species Listronotus bonariensis. The sequence goes on from JACEGR010000678.1 coordinate 162,760, forward strand.
ATTGATAAAGTTTTTCTGCCTTTTTTTCATGTTTTTTCGATTACAAAATTCTAAATATGTTATTTAACTTTTGGGACATTCAACTTATAAAACTTGCAATACTTATTTAATGATAAATGCCATTATCCTAAACGTATTATTTTGCCAATAACTTATTAATGATGGATGCCATCATCCTAAACGCATTTTTTGGCATAACTTATTAATGATGGATGCCATTATCCTAAACGCATTTTTTCATCATAAATTATTAATGACGGATGCCATCACATTATCTGCAACACGTGGCCTAATAACGGCCAATTGCCCACTTTCGCGTCTTTTTGATACCTTTTTGCCAATGCCTTGCCATTAAAGAGTGTTGGCAATGCCAGTAAATTAAATGTACAACGCCGGCAAAAAATGTTATATGGGAAAAGTTCATTTAGGTAGCCATTTTAAAAAATCTGGACCTAATATTTAAAATATAATGCTCTTTAAGGATATGCTAACGACGTACCCTCGTTAGACTAAAAACCAGTTACAAAGATGCCACAAGCGTCATACAAATAAAGACGGCAATCAACTATCGCTGTCTAAACGAATCGTTTACATTGTGTGCGAGTAACAAAAAGGAGAATAATTGAAAGTGAGACAGAAGTGGTGACGCCGTGGCATCTTCTCTGCTGGCGAGAACTTTACCTTTAAAAAACATGGAGTTCTCACCAAAAATAGAAAGACGATTAATTCAATTTTTTTATGTCTACTTAACCTAATATTAAACATTTTAGCTTAATCATGGCAGTTTAGATAACAACTTAATAAAATAAATTTTTGATAGCATAAGTGCCAAAAAATGACATGTGACGTATCAATATATTAAGATTAAGTGTATTTTTATGCTCCAATTTAAAATCTGTAAAAACATATTTTTTTTGGATAAAATGTCAGATGGGAGATATTGCCAGGTCACCCGCGATAAACTATCAAAAAGGGATACAATATACCGGTAATTCTATTAAAAATTTGAATGAAGCAGCCATTTTTATACAAACCAGTATTGATAAAAAAAATTAATAGATATACCAATTCATATTATTTATGTCAAATGAAGACATATCAAATTTCATTTTTTCTATTTTAAAAGATAAAAAAGTTTTAGGGAGGAACAATCGAAATAGAAACGTTTTTTTTGGATTTTTCTCAAAAGAATCCGACAGCAAAAGTTTTTGGAAATATTACATAAACACCCTGTATATTTTCTTGTTAAATATTGTAAAAATCCTCTAAGTATATATATTGTTACCTTCTACCACATTCTTCTGGTATAATAATATATTCGATATAAACTCTTGCATCAAAGTTTTCATTGAATGGGGATAAGTTTTCCAGCCTTTTTCCAGCTTCTCATTTCCATCCTGTAGTCTTCTCGCAGGGAGGTTTGCCATTCGTCCAAAAAGCCAGAATGAAGCCCATAGAGCCATGTCCTCGAACGCTAACCGGGGCATCGCACCCTGCCTGACCTACTTTTCCCGTTCGCAGCAAGTAGTGACGTCATGCTTGCGTCATTCGGGCGGCCGATTTCAGAATGAAATATCGGTCAGTGCTTCTCAGTAACGAATCGGGATAAAGAATTTATTCTTGCTGGTTTTTGGTTTTAAATCACAAAGTAACCATGCAACAAATTCATAATATGATGGTGCATCCCAATTTGTAACTGACTTAAAAAGAAGGAGGAAGTTCTATATTCGACTGTATAGGTACACAGGGTGGTCCCTAACTAAGGGGCCAAAACTCAACTGGAAAATTATGAAGTTAAAATATTGTGATTTAACTAAACTTACCTAGTACAAAAGTTGAAAATAACTGAGGTACAGGATGTCAAAGTTCAAATAATATTATTTAATAGGTTTTGAATATTGTGATAAAATTCGGTATCTAAAGGTTTCTGACAGGAGCTATTCATATCTGATGTTAATGTTTTAACTAGTTTACACTACTCTGAATTTCTCCAAAACATATTAACTTTTTTATGCTACTCTGTATGTACTATCTAAGTAAATCAGTAAATTATCCTATGCTTTCTAACAAAAAAGGTGTATCTTTGAATGTAATACTAAAGGAATTTCGGATCTCCATTGTCTTTATTTATAACTATTCATACAACGTTTCGGGCAGTCCTATCTTTGTCCGTTTTCAGGTGTAAACTACAGTCTTTTTAGTTTACACTTAAAAACCGACAGAGATAGGACTGCCTGAAACGTTGTGTGAATAGTTATAAATAAAGACAATGGAAGTCCGAAATTCCTTCAGTATTACTGATGAAAAAAGGTGTCCTTTGTAGGAATGGCTCTGAACCACCGTTTTCAAGATATTTGTATTTAAGTGCTTTAGGGAAAACAAAAATTATCTAGATAAATACATTAAATTATTCGTTTATGATAATGCAGTTTATGGCCTATACCCTGTTTGGAAAGGCATTTTTAGATTGCACTAAATAACTTAAACGCGAACATCTAGGAAACAATAATTGCTCAGGGCGATTGATTTTACATGGATGGTACATACAGAAAGGCAAAAAAAGCGTCGTTTTAGAGAAATTCAAAGTAGTGTAGGTAGCGTACCTCTAGTTAACACCTAAAAATTTACATCAGATACGAATAGCTCATGTCAGAAAACCCCTAGATTCCGAACTTTATCACAATATTTAAAACGTATAAAAACGAAATTTTTTAAAAATAATGTTTAAATTGTTTGAACACCCTGTATCCTAGTTAATACTATACCAACCTTTGTGTTAACGTAAGCTATAGTTACATCGTAATATGTTAACTTTACAGGGCCGGCTAGAGGAAAAGTGCCGCCTGAGGCGGTTACAAAAAATTTAAGTTCACAATTTTTAAGGGCAAAAAAAGGTCCTCCACCTCTATTTATTACATTTTTTTATTTCTACAATTCTACATTAATTTAACCCATTGATCTTCTTTCATTCTTTACACATATTTTTAAAGACCAAAAAAAAGAAAGTCCCCACTTTAAATTTCCACTACTTTTGCATAAACTTAAGTACTTGGATACTACTAGAGGCAGCATAGCCGCTCTGTAGCGCACAGCTCTACGCAAATGGAAATTACAAGTATTAGTATATGTTTTTATTGTATGCATTACCGATTTAATCAATATGATCAATTTTAAAAGTGAAATAATATAAAGGATCCTGAAAAAATGAAACAAACGTTAAACAACGTACAATAATATATTAATCCACTTCAATATCATAACAAAGCTTGTCAAAATAATACGTGAATAAAAGTTTAAAAAATGAGGTAATAACATATCGTGGATGAACATGGCAATACCTTCTTATCTAGCCATTTTTTCCAAAAATGTTACATTGGTACAAATCTATATTTGTGGCATGAAAATAGTCCACTTCTATAAATACTTTAGCTTACATACTTTAAATACTGACCCAAAAAAATAACATAATAATTGAATGAGTAGCAGATTCAACAGTTTTTTGTTCCTTTTGCAAATAATGTTCAAACTAACTTAGGAGGTTTTGCCTGATCACCTGCGATATATGTATGCATATTAAATATTAATAACATTATAAACAAAAGTGTTTTTTATACTTTAATAACATAGTATAATACTAATGTAAAAGTAAGTCACATTTTTTTAAATATGTCTCTTTCTTGTGACGATATACGTAATCTAGAAATTGAAACTTACTAACTTCTTAAACAGGCCGATTGTTGATAAATTTAGTCCTTTAAGGAAATAGGGCTAAAGTCTTATAGCTGCTTAACCAACAATACCAGGTTTAAGCTATTTACCAGTTGAGATATTTACCCAAAGAATAGAATAAATTCAGGATTTAAATAAATATTAAATATAAGTCATTAAAATGTTATGCGGCATAAGATTTTAATGACTTTTACTTATATTAACATGCGTAGAATCAACTTATATAGCTCCAAACGTGTCATATTTATTTGTGGTAATTAATAATAAGCAAAAAAGACAAACAAACAAAACATATATTTTTTAAAATTAAAATTGAAATAACTCGGGGTAATAAAAAAATTCATGGCCACAATTAAAGGAATGATTTTTTGAGTCATTTAAAACAAAAGTTTATTTAAACATTTATCCTTCGGTTCTGATGCAATTGTTTAAAAACTGCATGATACTATAAGGATAGTTTCACCTGAAAAACCTGCTGCCACATGTCACAGGTGCTTATTTGTCAAAGTCAAAAATTTTAAAAATACGGCTTTTACTCTTTAAAGTACTTTTATAATGGGGTTTTCATTAGAGTTATATTTTGAAGCTGTTCTTCTGATGAAAACCTTATTATACAACGACTCAAAATAGTAATAAAAGTATTTTTATAAACTTTTAACTTTGACAAATAAGCACCTGAGACCGGTGCATCAGAACCGCAGGAAATAAACCCAGCAATCCCTATATTACCGAATTCCCCGTAAAAATATCTATCCAATGATATAATGATATACAGCGTATTCCATTTAAAAAATACGTCACTCGTGCTGTAACGTCTTCTTGTTTTTGTTTAAAATGTTTTTTTCTGATTAGATTATTGAATTTTACGGGAAAAAGTACACAAAATGGCTATATTCATTTTTTTTAGGTACAAGGAAGTTCAAACATAAGGCCTTGTTTACTTTAAAATGAATAACCCTGTATTTATACATAAAGAGGATGTCCGGGTATATGTGGGCAATCTTTTGAATTCATATACAGACTATCCACGGATGTGGTTTACAAGAGGACAAATGAACCAAAAATTTCATTAAAAAAACTCATTCTTTGTAAAAATTTCTCATTGTAAAAAAAGATTTAAGAAGAGACAATGTCATTTTGTGTACAGGGTCGCAAAAACTTAAAAAAACATAATTTTTCTCCATGAGAAAATTACCTTTATTTTTAATTTTTAAGCAAAATGTCATAAAGAAAATTTATTTGGAAAAAAGTTTGTAATCGACAAAAATAATAATACAAAATTTTATTCTACTCCATAATTTGGCGAAAATGCCTTGATCACAGTCGTTTAAGCTAAAAAATTGTGATGTGTAGGAATTTGAAGGCAGCATTGACAAGCAAATTGTTAGAGGTTTTTACGTTAAAATTTAAGTAAAAAAATTAAAATATCTAATTTTTGGTAACTCAAAATCAGTTTCATGAAACTTTTTAATAACCCTGTAACATTATTAAATTTATTTAAAATGCTATTTAAACTAAATTTTCTACATGATATTTTGCTCAAAATTAAAAAATAAGGGTAGTTTACTCTTGAAAAAAATTATATTTTTCAAGTTTTTGCGTACCCTGTATACAAAATTAATATTTCCTCTCTTCCTAAAGCATGTTTTCTTACAAGCCAATTTTTTTATAATAAGTTTTATACCAATTCGGATATTTTTAAAAAATTTGAGGGCTCCCCTTTGCATCATTTGCAACATTTTTTGGTATACAAGGCAAAAATAATAATTTTTAGCAGTGTCGTCCATGAGGGGTGTAAGATAAAACTGCGTTTTTCTAAAATAAAAATATTTTTAAAATTCTCCTTTAGTTTCAAATGTAATCTTTTTCGCGTAAATAAATTAAAACCATTTCTTAAGTTTTTCGGTTGAGTTACTAGAAACCCTGTTTATATATTTTTTTAAATCAACACACTCATATCTTGCGAACGACAAATTTGCAGACCCATATTTATATGAACTTTTGGCAGCTACGTAACACCCTGTATACTGCTATTAAAAGGATACCCATTTTTTTATGTGAAATAATTTTTGGTGAATATTTTATTACTCCTTACGTAGTAACATCTAACATATTTTTATACTAAATTTAAGTAAAAGACAATAGGAAGCAGGTTTGTTTACAAGTTTAATGGTTTTTTAAGGACCTTTCATACTATTTTCTTTTTCAAACTGATAAATTAAATATAGGTGTTTAATCATAAAGAATTTAGGATCCTTCTGCCAGAATTAATAGCATTTGTGTGACCCAAAAACTTTTTTTTTTGTATGCTTAATTAGAGAAAATATTAATGAATTATTTCTTAATATATAAAAAGTACAACTGTAGGTAATAATTTATATACGCGAGTTATTTTAACAATGTTCTAATAATCCTTCGGAAACAACAATAACAAAACATTCTTAGAGCATATTCAACCCATAGGCTCTGCACAATACAATCCTAAATAAGAGCCAACAATTTCGAACTGGCGAGGTCATAGAACTTTCAACTCCACCCCCACCACTGACCTAATTTCCTGTTGACACATTTTGCAACAAGTATTGACGCATCGCCCCACCTCCGGAGAGCTCAATGACGTCATTCGGACGTTTTAGCCCCCGAAATCCCTCTATCTCCCTATTTCTCCATTAATGCACAGTTTTCTGCATTAGAATCTTTAAATAAGACTTTGTTATATTTTTAAAATAATATCATATAGCGGCTTTTAAGCATATAGAAATATTTGGATATTTTAAGGAAAGAAAAAATAAACTTAAAATAAAAAATGCTTTTAACTATATACTTATTTTATTGACAGCTTTAGTTAATATACAAGGTGTCTGAAAAACTGAATTTTTTATTATCAAATAGATAATATATAATAGTACGTCAATTAGGCTGGTTTTTAGGTTAAGGAAGTAAATATAATATATCTAAAATAAAATAATTAGCTAACCCACCTATTAGTAGTTCTTACAATGGAAGGTAATTAATTACATGTTACCATATTATTTGTCGTCCTGACACTAAAATATATATTTAGAAATAGTTGGAACCAAAATATTATCTTCTTTCTTCACTTTTTACTCTTTATAAGTATTTTATTAACGATGCTGTTGATATCTTTAGAAACCAGCAATTATTGGCGTATGATTGTGTGTTTGACGTAAAATTAAATGGGGACTCAAAATGTGTTAGTATACAGGGTGTTCCATTAAAAAACACTACTTGACAACAAAAATTCTGTTTATGAGACATCTTGTATATTAACTAATACTGTTAATAAAATAAGTGTATTTAAATAAACATATTTTATCCTAGGTTTATTTTTACCTTGTACAGGGTCGAGGATATTTCGTGTATAAATAGAGTTGAGACACCCTTGTATAGTGTGTCCACAGTTGGATTAAAGTTTTATTTTTATTATAAAAGAATCTTTATGAAAGCTATCTCGCTTTATCTTAACCAATAAAAGTTTTTAAATAAATCCCCATAAGATATACAGGGTGAAATAAAAATTGCTGAAAACAACACAGACGTAGAAATTTTTATGAACAATTACTTTTCGTCGTCGTTTTTTAAAATAAAGTTCTTTTTAGACATTCGTGAACACACTTTATACAGGTTGCTTCTAAACGAATGCGAGAAATTATGGGAGGTGATTTTTATCAAAAAATAAGAAAAAACTTCATACGAACATATGTCCTAAACGTCTGAGTTTATGAACAACAGGGTGTTAAAATATCAAAAAAAACTATTTTTTGAAATTACCCAACTATTCTTTACCAGATTTTGTTTTAATTTGGCAATATTATTAATAAAATTAAGGGGGTTATTTGTCACTAATTTTATTACATTTGGTAAAGCAAGTCCAGTGGCGTCTCGAGAGGAAGGAATATTTTTAACAAAAAAACGGTACACCACTGACTGTGTAAATGTGTGTAAAATGTTTGTGCTTTCTTTCGATTAAGCAAATAAAAATACTGTTTTTTGTCACCTAATTGTTTTTCGTGTCTTGTTTAGTTTAAGAAGAAAAAATCACTTAATTGCATATTTTTAGACCATGAAAGAAGCATTGCGGGATCTTTTCTTTTAAAAATTGGGTTTTATAATTTTTAATTAGCAATAATGTAACAAAATACTAAATACTTTTTAAAATAGGTTTATATCTAGTATAACAGTTTTTACTAAAATAAAAATGTTTTCAAAAAAATTTTGGTTTCTTTTTTTTGAAAATTTTAACACTATATATCTATGTATATAAAAACTAAGACGTTTAAGACCTATGTTTATATGCAGTTTTTTCTTATTTTTTGATAAAAAAATTACCTCTAAAAATTTATCGCATTTGTTTAGAAACACCCTGTATACAGGGTGTCCGGTAAGTATATGTCCTAAATTTAGGAGCGTGTAGGAGACTTCAAAACTACACTAGTTTTTCATATAAAAAAATGTTCCTAAGTTGCCACATAACGGAAATATGGGCCTTAGAAAGAGGGCTCCTAAAATTGCTTTTTAATCCGTAACTTTTAAGTGGGCCTGTATATTTCAATCAAATTTTAGTATGTCGTATAAGCAATAAAGACTCACAAATTCTTGTTACAAACTGTATTTGACTGCATCTGGGATGACAGGAATGGACTTGCTAATACACTCTACTGCTTTAAAACCTAATTTTTATATAGACTGGACGTTTTTATAAAAAAACGTACTCTACATTTATTTAAAAAAACAACCCTTTTCGAGAAAAAAAACTATTTTTGGTAGCAACTTCGCAAGGTTTGTTAATACAGATACCTACATTACAATAATATCAACACCTAATATTTTCAATTACTAACCAGAACTAACCAGAACAAAATTTTAAAATATGTATTTAAAAAAAACGATACAACCGTGTGCAAAATCAAAAAACAAAACCTTTTTTATTTTTGTTAATTTGTCAACAAACGTCAAAATTTGACACAAAAGTATCGTTTAGAGTGCAGATATCAAAAAATAAACAGGATGATTTCTGTTCGTTATGATAATTTCTCTCTTTAAGGGTATTTTTAAAGTATACAGGGCGCGCGTGACTAAAATATTGTGTAATTTTAAAAACATGTGGATTTTTTTAAATTATGGTTTATAATTGCTTATTATTATTTATAAAACAACAACCACAAATGCAAAAATTAAATAGAAACACTTCTACTACCATCGAAAGTAAAGAAATATTATATATTTAAAATAAAGTACTCTGTGTTTTTTTTTATTTAAAATATTTAGGGTGTTTTCTAATATCCTCTATTGTAATATTATTATACCGGCTGCCCACGAAATAACTAGCAAGCCTGTCGTTTTCTTAAGAAGTGGTACACGATTTTGATATTTTTGGTCGGATATATAGTTGGATAGGATGCAAATTTCTGAAGTTTTAGAGTTTATGTGGCACATCCGGTTTAACCGGAAGTGCTCTCAACTTTGCTTTTTAAATAGAACACCCAATATGTTTTTCTAAAAATCAATCCTACAGATTCTAAGAAAATACAAGTACCACATGTTTTACCTATCCTTATTGGTTTTTATGAAAATGACACTCGAAAAAGTCATCTTAACCGCCATTTTTATGAATTTGTTAAAAAACAAATGATTATAGAAAAATAAATCGCATGAGTCCTTTTTTACCTTTTTTTTTTAACAAATCGATAAAAATGGCGGTTAACATGATATTTTTGAACGGCATTTTCTCAAAATCAAATTAGGATAGGTAAAACATGTGGTACATGTATTTTCTTGGAATTGCCTGTAGAATTGATTCTAAGGAAGATACATTTTTTTATCTTTGGACAATCCACCAAGGCTAAAAGCCTAAATACTAACGTACCGAGGGTGTCTTAAGCAAAGTAAGAGTTAGTTTGTTGACACGGGACTTAAATACTTAAAGATTTGGGGGAAACCTCAGCGGGCAGCAGGGCAGTTGGACCGTATAGGAATGCATACGCGTGGCACCATGAGTCTCTCTGTTGGGAACCGTGAGTGAAGAAACTATACTGGGCAATTCTAAGAGCAGAAGCCATGGAAGTACCTATAAAAGCGATAAATTCCCCACAGCCCGACGATGGGAAAGAGAAGGAAGCCTTTCTGTAAGTAAAGGATCATTAATGAGACAAATAGCTCTTGTTTGAATGGAATCAAGAATGCTTAGGATTGTGGGGGACGCCATGCCCCATATATGAGAGCAATATTCCAAGGGAGGTCGGATTTGGGACACATATAAAGTGTTTAAATTAGAAGGTGAAAAATACGGCAGTTAAGGTTACTTTTAAATGTGATACCCACAAGATTGAAGGTGTCTTTGCTCTGTAAAACTTGACCGCTTATAAGTAGAGGATGAGTATTTGGTAACTCTTTTCGCGACAAGGAACATGATTGTGTTTTGGATGCATTAAAATGGACGAGATTTTTGGCGCCCCAAGCCAATATTAAATTAAGATCCTGAGAAAGAGATATCTGCATCGCTGTGCGTTTGTTTTCCAAATCAGGTTTAGTGATAGGTTTGGGAACCTGAAAACTGAAGTGAAGGGTACTTTCGTCGGTGAAACTATGAATGGAATTAGTGGTGGACGAGAGAAGGTCGTTGATGTGAAGAAGAAACAATGTTGGTGCCAGTACTGAGCCCTGAGGCACTCATTTACTTGGTGAAAGCTTAAAGAATGGCCGCCCACAATAACTGATATACGTCGATCAGATAAATAACTAGAGAGCCAAGTACAGAATTTAGTTGAAAGACCATAAGAGGAAAGTTTATTAAGAAGTGCCGACTGCCAGACCTGATCAAAAGCTTTGGATATATCAAGGGCAATGATCTAGGACTCACCTAGAAACTCAAGAGACTTATTCCAACAGTGTGATACGAAGGAAAGAAGGTCCGCTGTAGATCTTTTGTGGCGAAATCCATACTGCCTGTCACGCAAAATTTTGTGTTTTTCTAAATGTAAGGATTTGTAAATTATTGAATTTTTCCATTACTTTACAAAGAACTGAGAGAATTGAAATTGGTCTATAGTTAGATTACGGGAGGGTCAAGGGTTAAATTGGCAGCAAATTGTTAAGCAAATAGTTCTGCCTTTTCTTTAGTGGTAGAAATAATTTCATCTTCTAAAGTTAGTGGTGGAAAAGAACTGGTATAAAAATTCCTACTTATGTTTTTCGCAAAGGATCAGAAAGATTTGCTGCCATTTGAGCAAGAAAGAACTGTGTTTCTAATACGATTTTCGAAGGAGTCTTTGGCTTCAGAATTGTTTGATTGTAGTAGTTTTTGGCTTTCATGCAGGCCTGTCGGTTTTCTGGACTGAAATCCTGTAGAAACTTCTTGTGAGCCTGAACTTTTAAAATTCTAACTTTATCACAAGATTTGGAAAACCAGAGTTTAATATGGGATTGTTTAAGGGTTCTTGATGGTGTGTGGAATATAGGTTTTAATGCCCAATTAAACTGATTTAGTTAGTTAACTGCAAATTTTAAAAGGATCACGAGAAGAAAAGCAGATGGAATCTCAGGGGTAAGTTGCGAAGAAGTCCCTTCCATGAGTTTTCAACTCCGAATGTGGCACATAAAATCTAAAACATCAGAAATCTGCATCTTATCTAACGACACATTCGACCAAAATTTAAAAATCATGTAACACCTCTCAAAGAAATAAGAGGCTTGCTAACAATCTCGGGGCACCCGGTATGCTCGTCTGTGTAAGTTATTGAAAAAATAGCAATTGACAATGTCCAAACGACCACACATTATTTGGTTGTGCGTAGAAAACAAAAGGGTTTTATATTCAAAAAAATCCAAAATAATAATAAAAATAACAATTTCGACCATAGTAAATAAAGAAAATGATCATTTTTAATAAAACACCGCGCCTTGATATATTTTAAAGCGGTCAACTTTTCATATTTTTTTATATTATTTTGTCTACAGGTACTTTTTTGAATAAATTAAAGTGGTTTAAATTTCTTCTCGAATACGAAGTAAGAAACGAGAAAAATACATAAGACTTAAAAGCATTGCAATTTTAATTGCTTAATTTGAAAAAATATATAAACCTCACTAAAAGTCAGTGGCGTACTCTTTTCTCAATAATATTGGCTGTAGTACTCACTGGGACACCACTCAAGCCAATAATCATAATACAGGAAAAGATTTACAAGCGTGTTATTACATTAAGCAAGTGTACTAAATTTACACCAAATCGTTTAAAGGGCTATTAAAATATTTATAAAGTAATGCCCAATTTAAATATTTTTTGCCCTGTATCTTAGAAATGAAGCAAGTTCGAACAAATGTTTATAAGACCAGAACTTTTTTCATAAAATTATATCACTCTCCAAGGTTTCATAAGCGTAATTAGAAAACATCCTGTATAAAGTACTCCAAAATCTATACTAATATTGTAAAGAGGTAAATTTTGTAACTTCGATTGTTTGTTTGTGAGGGCTAATCTTTGAAAATACTGAACCGATCATAAAAATTATTACACAATCAGAAAGCTACAATACGAGTGCTATAGGTTATATTTAAATTATGATTGAACAAAACGTTACAAGAAAATAATATCATATGTATATCAACTTAGCAGAAAAATATAATTGACGCCCAACGAAGTGGGCACGGATTGGCTAGTTTTTAACTGTATATAATATTATTAAACCGGGTGTTTCTTACAGTTGGTTTCCCTATATCTTTTTTACCTTTTACGATAGAAAAATAAAATTTGGTATGTGGGCACCTGACATAATTTTAAATTGGTTGATAAATTCAATTTTTTTCTGGTTCTTTCGGTTTAACCGGAAATTACTGCTACCCTTAAATTTTAAATGGCACCATTGATATATCTTATTCTATTTAAATAGAATATAAAATTCTGAATACAATGACACCTCATATGTAATTTTTTTACACTTCTGCTGTTAAAAATGTATTTTTGTAAATTACATTCTAAAGTGCCATTAGACTAAAACGGTATATTTTAAGTCAAATTGCCATGAAAAAATAAAATTAATCGTCTTTTGTTTTTATGACTATTCAGGGCGAAGCCAAAGTTTGCAAAATCCTATTTATGATCATAACTTCTTTTTTCTTAAATAGAACGAGGGCGGCTCATCCGCATATCCTAAAAAAGTATTTTATTCCGATTAATTTGGTACCACATAGGCAGTGTATAAGCGTACCAAACAAATGTTTTTTTATGGAACACCCCAATTGTTTTTAAATTTCAGATAAGAGCTCGTTGTAATTCAAGTAGTTTCAAAAATATATTATACAATTTTTTAAACATTTTTGCAATTTTAAACCACCCTGTATATCATAGAGCAATTATTATAGCTTTTAGCATTTTAGACAAAGCAATTTTTTTTTATATATAACTTTTTCTGATATTTCTAAAAAATATGAAAAATAAAACAAATTACAGGTAGGTATAGTTTAGTTGATCCGTGTACACGCTGTATGTTTTTCCTGCAATTATAATAAAATCGAAATACCCTGTACAGTTTAAAGTTATTTTAAGTTTAATTTTCTAAATGAAATCGGTGTAGGAGTCAGCCATAATAGGAACAACGTCATGTTGAAACGCTTGTCTGGCTATATTTAGCACCTTTTTATCCAATAAACTGGTAATATAGAATTGTGGTGTAAACAAAATTACATAAATCATAAATGTATAATCTACATATGTCTTATAATTTTAATATGTTGGCATCAACAAAAAGGTAGTTTAAATAAAAGTCGACTTGAAAGTGATGTCAGGGGGTTAGGGTAACTTTATTCTGGGATTTTTTTATTTTTTTTATTAAAGAACAGCAGATCTTCTTTCCTTCGTATCACACAACTGAAACAAGTCTCTTGAGTTTTTAGGTAAATCCCAGATCGTTGTTCTTGATTTATTCAAAGCTTTCGACCAAGTTTGGCATGACGCATTCCTCAATAAACTTCTCTCCTATGGTCTTTTAACAAAACTCTGTTCATGGCTCTCTAGTTGTCTTTCTGATTAAGAAATTACTGATTGGATTAGGGCGCCAAAAATCTCGTCCAATGTAATGCATCCAAAACACAATCTCGTTGTAGTATTTTTGTAAAGCATTTTAGAAAACCTTTTTAATGGTGACATAATATACATAATGTTCCATTTAAAAAAGTTTACTTTTTCATTCTTCTTAAGTTTTTGATGTTTATTTCTTTTTTCTGTTATGCTGTAAAGATAATAGATAAAAAGTATAAAACTCTAATAAGGTAGTTGCCGCTTATAAGGCATAGCTATTGAAGATTTAAAATAAAATAAAAACTGTAAATTAAATTAAAGAAATTTTATTGTAAATCAAATCTATACACTAATTACTATAAAATATAAACAAAGTATGTCGAGATTTGTCGTACACAAAAACAAAATAAAACATTTTTGAGAACCTTGTCAATAGGCCTTATTTTAATATAGTAGGGTAAAAGGGGCTAGAATTATAATAATCGGACAAAAGTAGAGCAACAAAGTGTTTTTTTGTTTCGACAAAAAAAAGTTCTCAGGTGATTTCTGGATACGTTTAATGAATAAGTATTATCTCTAAGATTACAGGAATACTTTACAACATTATGATAAATTTTAGATAAAATTTTAGATCAAAAATATTTATAATTATAAATATTGACGAAAATCAGTGCGACAAAAGTAAAGCAACAAATTGTATTCAACGATTTTTTATTTTAGATATTACAACAAAGAACATTTAACACATTTAATTATAATAATTACTAAAAGTATTATGTTAATAGTTAATAGAATATCCATTATTATTTATTACTTTCTGGCAACGTCGCGGCATTGAGGCAATCAAATTTTGAATAATGTTTTCCGGAAGATTTGTCCAAACTTGGCGGATTTTATCTATCAACGATTGTTTATTCGGAAACATTTGTGTTCGAATACGACGTTCTACTTCTTCCCACAAGTTCTCAATTGGGTTGAGGTCGGGGGATTGTGCCGGCCACTCCAAAACTCGAACATTGTTTTCTCGAAACCACTCTTGAACAATTCGCGAAGAGTGTTTTGGATCGTTATCCTGCTGGAACGTAAAACGCAGTGGCATTTCCCACTCTGCATAAAGGAGCATGACATTTTCCATTATATCCCTATAAATAAATCGATCCATATTTTCATTAATAAAGTGTATAGGGCCTACCTCTTTCCACGAGAAACAACCCCATAAAAAAACACTGCCTTTACCATGTTTAACTGTTGGTGTTACGTACTTAGGATTAAACCTGCTATTTATTGGTCGCCGCACACGTTTCATTCCATCGGAATTAAAAATTTTATATCGCGTTTCGTCACTAAAAAGAACTTTTTTCCAATCGTCTACTGTCCAGTTTAAATGCCGATGTGCAAATGCAAGTCTTGCTGCTCTATTTCTTCCCGAAACTAGCGGCTTTTAGCGGGGCGTCTACTAAACAACTTTGCCTCTACCAACCTTCTCTGAACAGTCCGTGGACCAACCATAATTCCTGGAACTTCAGCAATAATTCTAGGTGCAGACTTCAAGGATCATTTTGAGAAATTCTTTTAATGCGCCTGTCGGTCCATATTGTTGTTTTTCTTGGTCTTCCCGATTTTGGTAGATTCTCTAAATGTCCCCTTTCATTATAGGATGAAATTATTTTAGATACACTGTAACTGGGTAAATCAAATTGTCTTGATATATGGGCTTGCTTTTTACCTTCCCTGAAAGCATTCACAACTCTCTGCTTTAAGTCTTTTGAAATTGGAATACCTCTCGGCATAATTAATTCAGCACAAAATGTTCAAAATATAAAAGAACTAATTTTACAGAACTATTTTGTCTCTACTTTCACCGAAAACTTATCATTTGATGAATTGAATTAAAATGTTGCTTTCACTTTTGACGCATTACTTATTTTACGGTGTAAAACTTTATGACAAAATGACATGATCTGTGGCTTGATCATCAAAGCGCCGTTGTCGCCGATGACAGCAGCCTCACTTTGATGTTTTTAAAACACAATGTATTTAAAAGCGATATCTTACATTTATACCTAGAACATGAGACATACCTGGCACATTTAATATAAAGTACAATTCTGATCTAACTATTAATAGGAAAACCTTGTGTACGCTTGAATTTTTAAAAATTAAAAAAAAATGACCTTTCGTAACCTTGTGAAGTGATCATCAACGGTATATTCTTAAGCTTTATTGCTCTGGCCGGGGTTTATAAACTTAGCTTTTATTCTTGATATTTGACTGATGGTTTTCGGTAAATGGCTTAGACCAGTATTATCAGAACTAACCAGCAATGCAAGCCTGCCATGGTTGATGATATTCTTGCAAAATTTATAGATCAAGCATATTACAATCCCTGGTAAAATTCTATTTAAGCAAACCTTCGTTAACGAAATCTGTTTTATTGTTCTCACTAAGTAAGGATTTTAAAAAAGTTTTTTAAACTAATTATTATATTTTTAAACCTTTAACTTTTAGCGGCTTTATATGGGTTCCTATGCTGACTCGAGGTTAGTTATTTTATGCTTGCTTTGCTTTTTTTGGTAGATATCGTTTCAAAAAATATTATTTGGCTTTTCTTCAGAATAAAAAAAATAAAAAATAAAAATTCTGGAGAAAAGCCAAATAATATTTTGTAGTCAGCTTTTAACCACAATGCTTATTTGGAATACATTTTGGTTGTAGTCACTAAAAATAACAATAATTCAATTGGCAAGTAGTTTTAAGTACTTATTTAATTTCCTAACGTTGTGAAAAATAAACATAAAGTATATTGTAAAAACAAAAACATGTTCATATAAAAGGAGGGGGATAATAAGGCCTATATTCAAATTTGGTAGGCCTTAATAACTGCCAAGAACGTGTGCAATGAAAAACTAAAAAATGCATATTTGGACCAATACACTTTTTTTAAACAGCAAAATATCTTAAAAACAAATTATAATAGAAAACTATATTGCAAATGTATTAAAGTAGGTGTGATATTAAAAAATATACTTACCCTAAGTCGAACCCTTTTTATTATTCGTGCCCCACATCTACCCGTCGCTATAAATTGCGTCACAATAGTGACAACGAGCAACCTAAGCGCGACTACAAGCCTAAATCACTATCTGTGAGTGTGGTTGTAATTTATTTCATATATTTTTGTGTAGAATCACCCCTTAAAATTATGTGTACAGGGTGTCTCACGATCGATAGTACCTAAGGCGTTTACGTAAAACGTTTTTTTTTTTTAATTTAGCAAGATCGGTAATGGCTTGTGATCTAACGATCTAAAATATTTTTGACAATGCAGCGTTGCCGCCTATACCAAAAAGTGGCAATAACTTTGATATTTTAAATAGAACATTCTGTATATTTTGGTATTTTTGGATCCGCCACTACTTTTTAAACATTTTTGCCTGATAATATCCTATACTATCTTTAAACAGTTTTAGAGTAAATAATAATATTCCATATTTTTTGTTCAAAACATGTCTTTAAATAAAAAGCTGTTATTACTCTATCTGCATTTGTAGACAGTTAAAATTTAGGTTGTAGGATTTGAAGGTCCTCTAGTACCTGTATTCTGTAACTCTCGATAAAAAGAAATTTCCTAAAATTGCCATATGACTTACATTGCATAGAAAGGAAATTTCTTCTCTATCGAGTTACAAAATCCGTCCGCCGGTTTGCTTTTCTATGGAGAAATTTGTTTTGAATTATAGGGTCGCTTAAAATTCGTGATTTTACCTCTATATATGAAAATGTTAAAAAGTCATTTTTAAATAGAACACCTTGTAAATTATCAAATAATCTAAAGGATAATTAAAAAAGATTTTTTAAATTACATATCATATTTCTATATCTAAATGTTAAGGTTCCGGAGATTAGCGCAAATTTTTGTAAACATTGAATTTAGCATAATAAGTATTATTACCGTAAATAGCCATGATATGTCGTGACTAAAAATAATATAAATATTTTACAGTTTATGTGTTAATATTATTACTTTACATACATATTTTTTACGCAAAGTAAGTAAAAATCATTTAAATAAATTAAACGCAATAATTATTTAAATGAAGTTTTGATGAAGTTGTTTATACTTCATAGAAAATGTGACCAAATTATAGCATGAACATGAAGAAAACTTGATGAGATGTTTCCCAATAAACAACCAATGAACAAGAAAAAAGTTTATACGATTACAAAATAACAAATAACAATACAACACACAATAAAAAAAATAGGATATTTATAATAAATATTTAAAATGCCGGCCGTTGCCTTCCAAACATTTTAGAATACGTATATTCGGAGATTAAGTAGTGGCCTGCCTTGTCTCTCTGATATCAAGCTCTTCAAAACAAGTAATTACTCGTTGGCGGAGGTCTTCTTTGGTCTGTACTGGTGTACTGTTTATTTTTTTTATTACCCCACAAATAAAAATTATGGGGAGAAAAAATATGGTGAGTAGATTACCCAGGCCAATCCCATGGTCTCACATGTTTTAGCCAACGATCATAAAACATCTCTGAACAACTCTCTTGTAACTGCCTCAGTGCAATGAGCTGGTGATCCATCCAGTTGAAACCAACTAGTACGATAATCTTCTTCGTCGTCTTTCAGAAGGCAAAAAACATTGAAACTGAAGCTTTTCCTTCACAATGTACGGATTGTGATCAGCCCAAAAATGCGTGTTTCTTTTAATAAAAATGCGTTCCTTGGAAAATTCACCTTCATCTGTCAAAATATATATTTTTTAAAATTAGGATCTTCTTGAATGCGAATCAGAACTGTTTCACAAAACTGTATTTTTACGTTAATATTCATCCGGGTTTAGGGCTTGAACTTTTGTGAATTTGTATGGGTGCATAAAATGATTATTAAGAATCCTTTGAACAGGGGCATGGATTAAGCCTAAGTCATTTTCTACACTTCTAGTGGAAGCTTGGAAAAGGCGTGAAAATAGGTAAAACATTAATCATGTTTTTCACGCCTTTTGATTTCATATTTGACCCATAATTAATAAAATTATTTTGTATTTGTACAAACGTTCTCTTGTTTATTCGTTGTTTATCGGGAAACACCTCATTGAATCTTTTGCATGTTCTTGCTATAATTTGGTCGCATTGTCCATGAAGAATAAAAACTTTATTAAAACTTCATTTGTTAAGTAATAAAATTAACACATCCACTGTCAAATATTTATATTATTTTTAGTCACGACATATTATGGCTATTTACAATAAAAATACTTATTATGCTAAATTCGCTGTTTACAAAAATTTGCTTTTATCTCCGGAACCGGTATTGAAACATGATATATAATTTAAAAAGGCGTTTGATTGTTCTTTATATTCATTAATAATATACAGGGTGTTCCATTTAAAAAATAACTTTTTAACATTTTCATATCTAGAGATAAAAGCATGAATTTTAAGCGACCCTGTATATTTCAAAACAAATTTCTTCATACAAAAGCAAACCAGAGGACCTTCAAATTCTACAACCTAAATTTTAAGTGTCTACAAATGCAGATAGAGTAATAAAAGTTTTTTATTTAGAGACATGTTTTGAACAAAAACATGGAAAATTATTATTTAGTCAAAAGCCGTTAAAGGTAGCTATAGGATTATATTAAGCAAAAATATTAAAAAATTAGTGACAGATCCCAAAATACCAAAATATACTGGTTGTTCTATTTGAAATATCAAAGTTGATGCCACTTTTTGGTATAAGCAGCAACGCTGCATTGTTAAAATATTTTAGCCACTACACAAGCCATTACTAATGTCCAAAATGCCAATTTTTTAAAAATACAATGTCCTGTTTTTCGTACCTAGATACTAAGGTACCATCGACCGTAAGACACAGTGGCGTAGCACGTGCCTTGGAGGGGCCCCGTATTACAATGAGTTCGGGAGCCCCCAAAATATTTTTTTAAGACAAAGAAAAAGGTCCCCACCTTCTCCTTTTTCCTCCTTGCAGGGGCAATTTTTAAAGACCAAAAAAGAAGGTCCCTACTTGAAAAAACAACATCATATCATTGAAAAATTGCGAAAATATTTTTTCAAAGAATGAAAAAAATGGATTTTTTTAATGCTAAATTAAAAGCATTAAAAAGAAATTAGGAAAGTCTTTTACATTTTTTCTTATCGCTTATTATTACTTGGAAAAATTAGGTGTAAACTAAAAATAAATGTTTTTTTTTAATAAATAATTTATTTTACTTTTTATCTGCGTGCAATATCAAGTAAAGTTAAAGTGTATGTAAGTAGTAACACAAAAATAACGATTTATTTAACAAGAAGCTAGGAATATTATTAATTTTTTACGCAATATAAATAAGTAGTTTAAAAATATTTATAACTGATTTTTTTATTGCGAATAAAAACATTTTCGTAATTTTGAATCATCCTGTATATTAAAGGGTGATTCTTTTTAACGCTTTTATTTATAGAAAATTACTTTAATAAAAATATATTTTTTTGAATCATTAATTGTTTTTTTTTGCTTTTTTAAATTTTTTAAAGTAATATTTTCAGCGATTTTGAACCACCCCTGCATATCCTACGGTGAATTTTATTATACCTTTTAGCATTTTAGATGAAGCAAATTTTTTATGAAGAATAATTTTTTTGTTGTATATAAAATACAAATTTTTACAGTATATTTAAGTCCATCCGTGGACCCACTGTATTATAAAAATTTACTGATTTTAAATAAATTAGAACATATCCGGGCGGGAAAAATAATTTATAAAAATATATAAATATACGAAAAATATTTATCTGCTAACACCTATTAATGCATTTGTAATATTTCTTTTTTGAAATTACTTGATGTTTTATACACAATACTCTTTAGATTTTTAGGATAAAAATTACTCTTATTTTGAAATATCTAGCTTATGTTTTCTTTTGACCCCATGTATATGAATCAAACTACCCTTTATTTAAAATAAAAACCGACAATTCACAGCTACACATTTTTGAGTACTGTGAACCTGAATTTAACCTGCAACATTGTGAACGCAAATTATTTGTGCAGCGTAAGTTGTTTAAAACAATTTTGAATATTACTATGAAGTGTTGGTTTAGTTAATATACGTCGTTATTAGAAAAAAATATGCCGCAACGATATACAGAAGCCGAACAAGCTATTATTTTAAAGATGGTAAAGTATTTTCAAATGGATATGGAGAAAAAAAGGTAAACTCTATTACCCGTAAGTGCGGTATTTAATGTAAGTTACAAATATTTTAAGTCCTATTTAAAGTTTTTTAAATCAAATAAAGCAGTTTGATAAATATTCTAACGTCAAAACTTTAACGTCATTTTTTTTCTATTTGCTGTAATGTATGCCACAATATACGACGTGCCCTAATTTTATGCTTTATTTGTTTTCTGGGATATTAAATTTAAACAAAATATTATTTGGCTTTTCTCCAGAATAAAATTAAAAGTTTATTTAACATTTTATGAAAATTAAAATTTTATACATTATGCAGAACTATCTCTGCTCTTACACAATATATTAAAAGTTATTATTACTTTAAAAGAAATAAAATAATTAAATATTTAATATTAAGTTTATTACCTTACTTACTTAACCTTTGTATTGTAAGTAACTTAATATTAAATATTAATTATTTTTTAAGTAATAATAACTTTTAATATATTGTGTAAAAGCAGAATAGTTTTACATAATGTATAAAAGTTTTAATTTTCATAAAATGTTAAATAAGCTTTTAAATTTTATTCTGGAGAAAAGCCAAATAATATTTTGTGCCCTAATTTTGATATGACGTCACATAATGTGACGAAACATTAAACATCCTTGAAGAGATGACTGGAATTATCTGGGATTTTGACAATGTATCTCATGTTAAGAGAGCTCGGCAGATTTTAATAAAAAAATATACCTATTACCAAATATTGAAAAAAAAAAGCTATCAGAAAACTAGTAATGAAAAAAAGTCACAGGCCAGTTCCGTAATAAAAAAAAGCAAAATACTATTGTCGTTTTGAAACACCCCTGTATCCGCAATATTTAATGAATTAACCCGGGCGTTCACAGAACCCTTCCAGAGAATTTTATGACGTCATTCTGCATTAAAGGGTGGGGAAACTGCATCAATATCTATTGCAAATAAATTTCCGTTATAAATACTTTATAACATAAATTTATTTTTTACAGAGTAAATAAAGTATTAACACTGATACTAAATTTATTTTAAAGTTTTACCGACTACTTTTTAGTATATGTTACAAAAAAATAAAATAAAAAGTATTTTTACAAAACCCTAATTTAAAACTTAACTACATTACTAGAGTTTCTGTTTTCGTAAAATGTAATAAAAATTATTTCAAATATCGTAAAAAAAAGAAATTAAATTGTTAATTATTAAATTTTATAATCCGGTTCGCAAAAATAATGGTAATATATTTACAAGAAATCAAGTTTGACTATTTTTTTACATTCTTTTTACAGTAATTAAAATAAAAACAATTATAATGTAATTAAATTTTATGTTTTTTTTTATTTTAATTCTTATTTGATAAACCTTTTCATACTTTTAATTTAAACAAAATACATGTAAGTCTAACCTTGGTAGATATTTTTACATAGGTACCTTTTAAAATAATAATTATTGTAACAAGTTCATATTTCAATTATTTTTTACAAATGGATTAATGGCAATCCCATAAGTAAAAAACTTTATGTATGTGCTGCATACTTTATCTTTTGAATGACCTTAAAAAATGCTCCTTTTTTATTGTTATTATAAACATAAATTTCTTCATTTTAGTACTCTACCCACACTGTTAAAATAAAAAAAAGTTTTTTTTAACAGTTCGATGCTTTTTTATATTTTAAATCAGATTTTTATTTTAGAGCTTACTAGAACTTATTTATTGGGCATTTCTGCAACAGTCAACGCAACATCAACTAAACTAAAAGATCATGTTATTAAAAATTCCGTTTTTCTCTTTTCTTAGCTCATGTGTCAAATGTATGTGTTTTTTTCAATACATAGATTGCTTAAACGAGAAATATACTGTATTAAAAAGTAAATATAAATTTAAATATGGTGTAAGTAATTCATAATTATTTAAATATTAACATTTTTCTATTCCTGGTATAAATTCTATTCTGGGCTCCTCTATTTTTATATATTTGTATGCACCTATCTAAAAATAGCAAATTTGCAGGCCCTCCTTTTAAAACAGGACAGTTACCTGCAAACATTATGAATCCGCAGAAGCACGTGAGAGTTTAACAATCAATGTAATGACGTCATTCGCGACGGGCCAATCCCGAAGCGCTTCCATTCAGTTTAACCGACTAGCCTGCTTTGAGATTCATCTCGGCATTTTCACAAGAAAATTCTGTTCAGTTGCGTGCTTGGGACTGCAGCTGCAAGAACAGCTATGGTCCTAACACAATGTGTGCTAAATTTGATGAATAAATAAAAAAGTGCATCAGTGTATGATATGCATTTCATCATGTTTTCATCCTCACCATTCCATAAACTGTAAGTTTATGTATAAATTTTAATGCATTCACCTGCTTCACTTATCGCTTAACTAGATTTTTTTTAAAATTACTGTTTTTATTTTCTATTTTTATATTTATAGCAAGCTAATAAATCCAAAATATAATATCTCTTTTGGCCCATTTTTAAATATTAATATCAAATATATTATTTAGGATTATTATCAACTTTTAACTTTATCTTTGATAATAGCATGTTTATTTATCTCGACCTACCTTAAGTTAGTGGTTTTTATATCACATGGTACAAGTTCATGCGTCCAGAAAATATGTGTGGGTGTACCATGTGACGTCAGTGTTTTGGCCACACAGCTGTAAATTCTACGGAAGCTGAAATTCCAACATATTTTAAACTTTTAATATTTTTTATCATAAAAGGCCTCAATACCTAATTACATTTTAATCTTGTCCAGTAAAAATCCCAATTTACTTTGTTCTATATAATACTTTTATTTTAACATTCTTACAATTTGTTAATTTATGATGCTAAAGTCAGAAAAAATTTAAGAAACTAGAATTCGTTTGTAATTAAGATATTTTTACAGTATTTACAATTCTGGAATAGTAAATAGTTTTGGTTTTTGCTTGTTTACAAAATTTAACAAGCATTTTATAATTTATTACATTTCTGTTATTTCGTAAAAATAATAATATTAAAAATATCCAGATACAAGTAACCATTTAAAAATTGTTATTTAATTCACAATATAAAATGTTTTGACATATGTTTTTTAAAATTTATTATACTATGATGCACATTTTTTCTTTGTGTCTAGGATATTTAATGTGAGAATAATTCGTCTCTTATTTAAGTCTGCGAGAGATAAATATAACTTACAATATTTTTGACTATTGATTTTTACACTTACTCGTAAACTAAAAACATCCTTTTACCGCCTAACAATAGTAACGTGTCAAGAAAAGTAGTTTTTTTTTATTTAACGATATACAAGCTGTCCCAAAATATTTAAGAAGTCTCCCAAGTTCCTATAGAATACATAAAAATAAAATGATTAGGTCATATAAAGCCCCTTTTACAAAGAAATGTGCCATTAAAGGCCTCCACTAAAAATCGTTTTTTTTAATTACAATACTTAGTAGTATAAACTAACATGGGTGCCGGGAGGGGGCTACAAGGGGTACATTTGCAACTCCCTGTTATTTTTGGAAAAATAGCATCCATTTAATTTTTTGTTTTGATTAGCAAAATGTATTTAATAAAATAGCAGTGCCATTTGGATACAACAGTATCATAAGTATGTTTTTAGGTGAAAACTTTTTGCTCTTCCAAATTTTTTCACGCTTATATGAGATGGAATGTATGTAGATGCAAATGCACCCCTAAAAGTCATAATCCTGCCGACGTCCATGTGTACTAAGTTTTTATTACGATAAATATTATTTAGGTTTTCCTAAAATGGTGTACTTGTAAAACATTTGCATTGTTTGCTTTGCCAGGACTAACCTCAATATAAAAGTACCTTCAATTTTTACATTCTCTATAATAAAGAAATAACCTAAAAAACCCTAAACTAAAAAGCAGGTGCTCTTGTTCGATGTTGTTAAATTAACGCATTTTGACAAAAAACAACTTTTACTTATTTTATTGCTATTAAAAATAATTTTTTATTTGGTTAGTTTTAAGCAGCGCTTATTGTAACAGAATACACTAGTATTTTTAGATATTTCCACAAAAACTGTTATTAGGCTAAAAGTTGCCTTGCTAAAAACATTATAATTTATCAACATCTAACAAGAGTACCGTTTTTTAGCTTAGGTATCCTGCTTTTCCTAAATACTAGTTAAATTTCTTTATTATACAGGGTGCAAATGTGTTACACCATTTTAAGGAGTCCTAATGAATATTTATTATAATAAATAATTTTACCAGTATACCAAATACTATAATGACAAAGAAAAAAATTTTAAGGACGTTCTTAAGGGTACATATTTTTGTAAGTGGCAGCTTTTAAAAAAATTAACGAAGTTATATCATTTTCATAAATCTGGACTATTACCTCCATATTCTAAGATACCCTGTTTAGCATTACTTTTATGTTCAACACTAAGTTTTAAAAATCTAAAAAGTAAATCTTGTTCTCTAATATTATTAAACAACCTATTAATTTGGTACATACAATGTGTCTAATTCAGCTCGTACCATATGGGAAACCTTTTTTAAATTTTAAGAAAAAAGTTATTTTTATAAAAAATTCTAAATAGTCCAAGACCTAAAATTGAACCATTAGATATTATTTTTTAATGGTATATCAGGTATCTATCAAAAATGTATTCTGCTTAAGAGAAAAGTACCGCTATTTTGGAAAATATTTAAAAAATATATACATATAATAGAAACATTTTTGGGATTAAAAATTACTTTTAAATGTGAAAATTTTTCATTTACAAGAAAAAAATGTTTTCAAAATTTTTCTGCAGTGACTAAAAAAATTACTTTTGTACAGGGTGGTTTTTTTGGTTGGTATTATAGGGTACAGGCTAAACGATAAGAGATACAAAAAACTAAGATACGTGTCCCGTCCTCTTATTAGTGTTTAGTTTAATGGTGCAATTAGATCCTCGCTCACTTGATTGGTTTAGAAGATACAGGGTGATTTTCAAAATTCGTCGATTCTTATTACGTCTTAGTACTCGGACATTTATGGCGATAGAAGGAACTTTGAATACAAAAGTTTTATAACTTTTTAAGTAGAGTCCAGTGGCGTACGTAAAATAAATATAAATGTTTTAGTTTTTGAAATTTAACTTAATTTTAAATGGAACACCTTGTATTTGAGTATCTCAAAAAATTTCATTTTTTTGCCAATACAACAATATATAACACCTAATATTTTGCATTGTTCTAAACAGCAAATCTAACAAGAAAATTTAAAAACATAGTTGGCCATGGATTGAATTACTTTTCATTTATTTTTAAAGGGTGTGTATACAAAAACCCAATTTAACAAGAATACTTAAACATTTATTAACCAAAACAATAACAACTACACAAATTGATTCATTTATAATAGCAACAAAACATTTATTTTAAGTACTTAATATTTTTTTGCGCTGATGTTTAATCACAAAATGTGATAAAATGCTTTCCATTCTCTTCGATGCATTTTCTGACTCAGCTTGTAATTAAACTAATAGCAATATAGATGTAGTACATACTAGTTCAATTACAAGCTGGCGCCAAAAAGCATCAAACGAAATAGAAATCGTTTGAGCACATTTTTTGATTCAACACTCGCACAAAAAAAATATCAAATATTTCAGATAAATGTTTTGTTGCTATTGGAAATGAGTTAATTTTTGAGGTTGTTATTGTTTTGGTTAATAAATGTTTAAGTATTCTTGTTAAATTGGGTTTTTTTTGTATACTTACCCTTTAAAAAGAATAGTAATTCAATCCATGGCCAACTATGTTTTTAAATTTTCTTGTTAGATTTGCTGTTTAGAACAATGCAAAATATTTAGTGTTATATATTGTTGTATAGCAAAAAAATGCAATTTTTTGAGATACTCAGATACAGGGTGCCCCATTAAAAAATAAAAGTTTGGGTTATATCTCACAAATTAATATATTTATATTTATTTTAGGTACGCCACTGTATTCTACGTAAAAAGTTATAAAACTTTTGTATTTGAAGCTTTTTCTTCTCTATGAATTTTCGAGTAATAAGATATAATAAAAATCGTCGAATTTTGAGAATCACTTTTTATCTTCCAAAACAATCAAGTGAGCTTGGATCTAATTACGCCATCAAACTAAACACTAAAAAAACGGGACACGTATCTTAGTTTGCATATTTAAAAGTTACTTTTAATCCTAAACAACTTTTTTATAAAATTTTCGATATTGAAAAAAACCGTACTATTCTCCTAAGCAAAATTGATATTTTTGTAAATACCTGGTATAGTACTAAAAAGAAATATCTGTTTCTTCAATTTTATGTTTTAAGCCATAACTGTTTATACAAAGTTTTTTTCGAAAAATTAATTATAAAAAGTTTTCCATATGATACGAACTTCAGTAAACACTCTGTATATCCCCTTTCTAAATTTTATTAAAAATTTAAAAGTGTTATGCAAAAACCCCATAGGTCAGTTATTTTTAAAAACAATATTCATAAAATTTGTTGTGAAAAAAACAGTAGTGGCATTACAGATAAAATAAATAATATTTATACAAACGTTTATTTCAGAAATTTTCGGTCTCACATAAAAACTTCACTCTTTAAAAATAAAATAATTTGCACATATACCCATATTTAAATTATATTTTTTTAAAACCAAAAGAAAAAAAACATTATTTTTACTTTTTATAGTTTTTTCTTTTCTGGGAATATAAATTTAAACAAAATATTATTGGGCTCTTTTACAAAATAAAGATATTTCTTAAATATTTTAAGAAACTCTTATGAGGAGCTCCAAATCAAAACGCAGTTTTTGATAAAACACAATGTTTGGAATATCTAACTATTTTTACTCTGCTTATTCTATTAATAAATTTTAAAAGGAATATATTATATTTATACATTTAAAATTTATTATATTATATATAATAACAAAACACGGGGTAAAAATTGTGAGCAACTCTTAAAATTGTTTTATCAAAAACTCAGCATATATCTTTATTCTAGAAAGAAGCCAAATAATATTTTTCTAAGCTAATTTTATTGTAAAATATGTCTTATCATTTCAAAAAAACTATTATTGTAAACATAATGCCTTAATTCGTTGTATTTTTTAGATTAATGTATGTAAGGATAGTAACGTTTTATATATTTTTAGTAATAACAACAAAAAAATGTAAATACATACGTTCCAAAATTTAAAATTGACAAAAAGGTATTTAAGATCTGAATATAACTTAAGGTGTGATTTTTTGCGATTATCACACATTTTTTGTGAGATAATGCATTTGTGCAACCCATCTGTTTTATTAAAATTATACATCTTCTGTGAAAGCGTTGAATTTCTAGTCTCGTTTGAGAGTTATGTGCTTACTATTTACCATGACCTATCTTAAGCTAGTTGCAGTTAGAAGAACGTGCGTTCAGAAAATCTGTGTGGGTGTACCATGTGATCGTAACAGTATGAGCACGTGGTTCCGCAAGTGCATCCTATTTATTATTTGGAGATTTTGCTTCCTCAACAGAATAATAAAAAAATAGCTTTGCGATTTAAATAAACAAGACGCTAATTATACATGGTGTCCACTGATGGATTTAACTATAGCTTATACTTTTTTATCTGGAAATAAGTTCATTTTTGTAAAAATTTTTGTTCATTTAAAATGCTTAAAGCTATAACAAAAATCACTGTTGAATATACAGGGTTTTTAAAATCGTAAAAATATTACTTTTATAAATAAAAATTAATAAAAATATATTTTAAAAGTTCTTGATTAAATAGATAATAAAAAAATCCAATAATTTTTTATTGCTTAGAATTACTTGAAAATACTAAGTATTACCTTAAAAAAATATATAAATATTTTATAATTACTCAAATTTATTTGCAAACATTATTAAATTAAGGTAACATTTAGGTAAGCAGTAATACAAAAATTAAAGAGTTATTTAACAAAAAATTATAATTTTGCACACTTTTATAGCACCTTCATAATTTTAAGTTTCCTTGTATATCGTAAGGTTCAATGTCAAAAAATAGTATAAGCAGTCAAAATGTATTTTTTCTATTAAAATTATGATACTAATAAAAATATGACAGATATCTCATTTCAAGTAAAAAATTTAGGATTGTTTTTGGCTACCAAGAGTGATAGAAAAGAACTAAATTTGTAAAATATTGCAAATTTATGTTATATGTTTAAAAAGTTATAGGGGTAAGTTACCCGCGACAATTATTGTACCGATTTTGACAATGAACTTTCATGCCCAGTTGTACAATTGCGAGTTTAGCTTAAGTTTAGTTGAACTTAACAGGTAGTTGAACCTGCCCATTTAAAATATATTGCTGCCAATAAATTCCAAAAGTGATAGCAATATATTTTAAATGGGCAGGTTTAACCACCAGTTGAGTTCAACCGATTCTAATCTAAACTCACAATTATTGGAAAATGAGGTATCACTTTACCTCTCTTTTCATTTAATTTTTTTGACTTTTGTGTTTATCTTTGGACAATCCACGAAGGCTGAAAGCCTAAATACTAACGTACCGCGGGTGTCTTAAGCAGGGTAAGAGGAAGTTTGTTAACACGGGACTTAAAAACTTGAAGATTTGGGGGAAGGAAAGACCTCCGCTGGTAGTAGGTTCCACAGTCTAGAAACTCTAGGGATAAAAGAACGAACGAAATGGGAAGTTCGGGGTCTGTCCAATTTGCCCGTATAGGGATGCATACGTGCGACACCACGGGTTTCTCTGTTGGGAGCTGCAAGAGGAGGGACTATACTGGATAATTCGTCGGAGCAGAAGCCGTAAAAGTATCTATAGAAGAGCGATAGATCTCTCACAGCTCGACGATGGGCAAGAGAAGGAAGTCTTTGAGTAAGTAAAGGATCATTAATAAGACGAACAGCCCTTCTTTGAATGGCATCAAGAATGCTAAGGGGTTGTAGGGGATGCCATTCTCCAGACATGAGAACAATATTCTAGAGAGGGTCGAATTTGGGACACATACAAAGTGTATAAATTGGAAGGAGAAAAATGCTTTTTGGCTCGGAAAAGAAATCCAAGCTTTTTTGAAGCCGCGGTGGCTATAGATACAATGTGTTTATGCCAGTTAGGGTTATTTTCAAATGTGACGCCAACAAAGTTAAATGTGTTCCCGCTCTGCAAAACCTGGCCACTCATAAGCAAAGGGTAAGTGTTGATGATTTTGTTCGCGACAAGGAACATGATTGTGTTTTGGATGCATTAAATTGAAAGAGATTTTTGACGCCCCAATCCAATATCAAATTGAGATCCTGTGAAAGAGATATCTGCATCGCCCTGCGTTTCCCTTCCAAGTCGGGTTAAGAGATTGGCTTGGTAACCTGAAAAGTGGAGTGAAGGGTACTATCGTCAGCATAGGTGCAAGTTCCGGGGCACATTTTTTTAAAACGATTGCTGGTATTCCATCTAGCCCAGACGATTTCTTGGTGTTAAGAGAAGAAAGGATACGCTTAATGTGTTTTACCTTAAAAATAATGTTGGGCATTTTGTGAGGATCTGGGGGAATAGTTGGAATTGGATGATTGACAGGTGGATGAAGGGTTGAATTGGCAGCAAATTGTTTAGCAAATAGTTTGCCCTGAACAAGTATACTATGACACAAAACTGTGTTCTTTTGAAAAATAAAAATTGAATCGTTTTATTGAAAAGCACTGTGTTTATAGTTGTATCCTGAAAACTTTACTTCAATAAAGTGAAACTGTCCAAAAAACTTATACATAAAGAAGGTAAATTAAAAAAAAATGTTTAGGTAAATGGGTAAATACAAAGACATGGGATCCTAAATTTTAGAGTTTCTGTCTCATTATATTGAATTAGGGGCTTTAAAAATTATGATAGGTTGGATATTACAATAATATATGTTCTATTATTTTTTCCTGTTAAGTTTTGTACTACACATGCCCCCCAAAATAAACGTCGAGCTATCATCTGACACAAGAATTTGTTGCAAAATTGGACCATTATTAGGGAAGCCAAAGAAGGGGATTTCGGAATTAGCTATAGCGTGGCAGATTAACATACAGGAAAATACCTTATAACCGGTTAAGTACCTCCACTAAATATGAGCCCTGTATATAAGGCTGTCCGTCAAGAAGGATCAGATTAGTAAAAGAAAATATATTTATTAGAAAGTTTCGAGAGCATGAAATTAAAATAGGGCGAGTTAATTACATGCTTAAAAGTGTATATTCTACTTATTTGGCAATGAAAGCGATGTAAGGAAAGCGAAGGGCTACAAAATTGTAAAAAAACATCATCTTGACATTTAAGATTGTGGCTATTTTCTTTATTTTAAAGCAAATAATTCAAGGATAACGAAAAATATTTAATCTCACGATTTTTACAAGCCAAAATAACACCAGCATTTTATTGACATATCAATAGCCGCTTTTCTCATCGATTAAAAGGTATACATTATACAGGATGTCCAAGAATATATGGGCAATTCGGATTCATATAGAACATATGAAAAAAATGTGACAAGTTTTTCTGGAATAATTTAATATTTAAGAAATAGGGTTGTATTTAATAGGTTGGTTTGTTGGTTCCATATAGACTTCCTCTTATTTATGCATTTTCTAGCTTTAACTATAGGAGGTTATGGGAGTTCCCACAATGCTGCAACATTATTTTTTAGTGTCCTGAAAATAAAAATATTTTTTGATAAGTTTTTTAAAACCATTTTCAACAGAATAACCTAATGTTTTTGGATGTCTTCAGAAAGCAAAAACTTGTTTTTGTCGAAAACGCCTTAATTTATCAATATCGAACAGAAGTTCCTTTTTATTTTTTTTTATTATAAAATAATTATCACTATTTTGTAAGGGTTAGTCCGCCCTCGAACTAATAAAAGTAAATGTTTTATGAGGATACCATTTGAAGCAGTACTAACTCGTATTCAGCGCGCTCGTGGCTGCTCCGGTTGTCTCGGCAAGCGTCGATCTCCGGAGTTAAGCAGTGAAGTGCGCGCATAACTTGGATGGGTGACCGGCGGGTTTTGGGCAACGGCACGCGGTGTTCTGCTCGGGGGTGCGAACGGACCGAGCAACAACCATCCAAGTTATGGAATGAATGGTGTGTGAATGGGAAGGAGTAGGGGTCAAGGTACAATAAGCCTTCAGGCTGCAGTGCACCACCAGTCGGGCCTGGGTGGGATGACCCCGAAAGGGCGAAAAAAAACTCGTATTCATCATATTAAAAAAATATATCATTATACCAAGTACTATAAAAGTTATTTAAGAAAAACCGGTTTTTAGTGACGTCCTTCAAGAGCACATATCTATGGAAAGAGGGGCTTTAGAAAAAATGTATAAGAACTTGTCACATTATTTTCATGTGTTCTATATGGATCCGAGAGATTGCCCACATATTCTTGGACACCCTGAATACCATTTTTTTTCTTATTATCTAAGCTTTGCACTCCAATAACGCTCGAGTAAATCCCCATTTAGCATCGTGGACTCCCTCACTACATGTTCTAGATTCAATGATGATATATAAATAAAACAAAACTGGGTAATTTGGATATACACAATATTTTGTTTATAATTTTATTTCAAAAATATGATACGTATATAATATTTTATGCGGAATCCAAAAGAGTATTCATAATATAAGATTTTAGGATACTCGTTTTCTCATAATTTTTATATTATGATTTACAATTTTTTATAAAAAACAAAAAATTAAATAAGTAAGAAAATGTGTTTTATAATTTATCGTGTCACATTTATTACAATTTGACCTACCTTGTTCATTTGATGCCAGACTGTGGATGGCAGACCCTCAGTATTTTACTAAAGCTCATATTATAATGACTCTCCCATACCTACCTTACATGAGATGGGGTCTCACTAAGCCGAGCGAAGGTAGCTTTGAGATCACTCAGGTAAGGCAGGCACCTAAATTTAACAAAGTTTGGCAGTATTTAACCAAAGCTGCCCTTTAAACACAGTGAAGAGTATAATAATGCGACAAAAAAATATTGGCCAACGATTTAGCTGGTTGAAATTTCTTGGCAGGCTTTTTTAAAAATTAAAAAAAAGCAATTTCACAAATCTAATTGTTTAATATGTTTTTTGTAAGTGTATTTGTAGCCTATTTTTAAAAGGGCAGACATGTTTTCGGGTTATAACATTCCGGCATAAGACAAAATATAACGCTATGTCCTAAGTAAATACGATATGTACGGTGCGTGCGGTGCGGAAATCGCACGCATCGCAAATGGATGCGACAATTGCAATCAATGGCCAAAGTAAATACGATAAATATTTCAGTATTAAAATGGCTTCAAAAGAAACAACACGTAAAATATTCCTAATGGATAATGCTTTGGCAAAATTAAAAATTTTAAAGATATTACAAAGAAAAAGGAAAAACAAACATGTAATTTATAGAGATAGATTAAATTTCGGAGAATTTCATCATCTATATCCACAGCTACGACTAGATAAAAATGCCTTTCGGCAATATACAAGAATGCTTCCAGCTACTTTTGATTATATAGTTGAATCAATTCGTGAATCCTGTTATCATTGTCCAACTAACTTTCAAGTGCCCATTTCAATAGAGGAAAGGCTTTTTCTAACTTTAAGGTAAATAAAAACACATTTCAGTTATTTTCAAAAAATTTAATTATTGAATTAAACTATTATTAAGATTGTGGGTAATGTATTGGCTCAAGACCTGTTTCGTTATTAGGAATATATTGTTGTATAGGATTGTTTGAAAGAGGACTTTGAAGTGAAACGGTAGATTCTGGGGATGAAATGCATGAGTAATTTGAGTTTGGCATTACATAATGAATATTCGATAAACCGTCCGCATTATTAGTGGCAGATCTTGCAAAAGACCTTTGGGAGTACTCTGTGACAACCGATGATGCAGAAGAATAATTTGTAGTAGGCTGATTGATCATTACCATTGGCATTAGCATTATAAGTCAATTCTTTTATAATAATATCTTGAAATTGATTCCTTATGCGTAATTTTTGTATGGGCTTCATTTCCTTGAGAAAAGGAACTAATGATTTGAAAAACATCAAGTCATCATCGTCATCTGGTTTGCCGAGAAATTCAAGTTTCTTAGTTTCAATATCTAATAACTGACGTTCCACAGAATATTCTAGTTCCTTCTTTTTTCTTTTTGGATGAGAAGGTGTTGAAGTTTGGGTAGACGATTGTGTGTTTGTCTGCAAACGCTGAGAAGTGGGCGTTTTGGCACAAAGTAATGGTGTATTTGACGAATGTCCTACTGCTACTGAGCTTGAAAAAGTTGGTGCTTGTTCGATGTTATTTTGATTTTCGGTTTCTTCATCGCTCGATATATCACTATTTCTATTATCCAGGTCAGATTCTGAGCCTATTGTTGGTGCATCTTCGATAGTTGCTTGAAGGGGTCCTATATTTGGTACATTACTCACTGTATCTCTGGGTGTAAGTGTGTCTTTTAAAAAGAGAAGAGCCGTGAAATACTGCCATTTTCCTGAATACTCAGGAGCAGGGTCGCCTGATTTAGGTTTCGGTATTTTTTTAATTCCTTGGCAAATTGGTCTCGTAAATTTCTCCATTTTTTCTTCGCTTCGTCCTCTGAAACAACGAGTTAATATTTAATGCTAGCGGGGGCTATAACACAGGGTAAAACAAGAACCCGTGCATTAAAAAAAGCAGTGTCTCCCCATTTTGTAGGAAGACTAAAAATAACAAAAGTATTTATTTCAGATATCTCTCAACTGGAATGGCATTCAGACAGTTGGCGTTTTCATTTCGGATATCTAAATCGTCAGTTGCTTATATTGTAATTGAGGTGTGTAAAGCCGTTTGGAACTCACTTCAGAAACAACATATGCCAATACCAAATCCTAACGGTTTTAAAACCATTGCAAAAGAATTTTACGATAAATGGAATTTTCCCAACTGTGTTGGTAGCCTTGATGGAAAGCACGTAAGATTAAAATGTCCATCGCAGTCGGGAAGTATGTTTTACAACTACAAACAGTTTTACTCTATAGTACTTATGGCAATTGTGGATGCCAAATATAAATTTACGATGATTGATGTGGGTGCATATGGAAAGGATAGCGACGCAGGAGTATTTACCAATTCTGCTATTTACCAAAATCTTAGAAATGGAAATATTACTTTGCCAGAAAATATGCAATTACCAAATTCCCATGTAAAGGCTCCTTTTGTGTTTATAGGCGATGAAGCCTTCCCTTTGCGGACTTATTTGATGAGGCCTTTTCCCAGACGACGAACTCAAGAAAATAGTATGGCTTCATATTTCAACTATCGACTTTCACGCGCCAGAATGACCGTAGAATGTGCTTTTGGTATCAGCGCAGCAAGATTTAGGATTCTATTAAAAGCTATAGAAACTAAAGTTGACAATGCCGTTCATATAGTAAAATCCATTTGTATTTTACATAATACCATACTAGACATGGAAAATAATTTATTTATTAACGTTTCGGAAACTGAAAATAACATACAAGAAAGAATTCCTAATTTAAATGTATCCAGGTCAAACAACCGTTATCCAAGAGAAGCCGAAAACATAAGAGAAGTATTTTCTCAGTATTTTTTTACCAATAAAATTTAAACCTTCAATTCAATCTACTTATTATTGTTAAACGTTTAGTATCGCCATAATTAAATGAAATTAAAAAGTAATATATTTACTTACTTGTAAATCCTACTCTTTCAGCCACATAACCCCATTCTCTATCAACCACAAGTCTGTCTTTGTAGCGCGAATTCCGCTTATTCCACAAAACATTTCGTTTTTGGACCTCCGAAATCAAGACTTCCATCGTGCGAAGATCAATGTCAACTGCGGGCAATGCGGGTGGAAACAAACAAATTTGATTTTTAAACACGGCGTGCGATGCGGCAACGCATATTCGTTACAACCGCGTGGAATTATTTTCTATAGGTTTTATTTATTGCGGGCAACGCATCGCACGCAACACACCGCACGCACCGTACATATCGTATTTACCTAGGACATAGCGTTACTCATGGTACGAGCATACAGGGTAAGTCAGAAGTCTGACAAAGCTCATCTACTCGTTATCCATAAAACTAATAAAATATCTTTTTTGTAGATACCTATATAGCCGAGCATAAACTTGACATTTTAAAAATATTTTAATATATACTGGGTGCTCATAAATGCGTGAGGGTATAAGGTTATGTTTTTAAAATACATGACCCTGTATTTTATATTTTTATTAAATTTTTCTTTACAGTTTAACACCATTTTATTGGGAAATATATAGGGTTTAATCTTTAAATTTAGGAAATTATGTAATTTCTTTTGATAAAGTAGAAAATTCAGCACATTTTTCAAAAGGCTACCATTTTTCTAATTTTGAATATTAATAAAGTTGCCTAGACAGGCAATTAACTAATAATTTTTTTAGTGGCAAATTTCGAAAAATTGAAATCTACAAAAATTTCTGTATTTTTCAATTCAATCAATTATATAGACCTATTATTACTTATACATTTTCTAAAGGTTGCTCTATATCTTAGTATATATAGCTTTTGCAATATTTGTAAAAATCCCCATTTAGCATCGTGGATATATATATATATATATATAGGGCAGGTACCTAAATTTAACAAAGTTTGGCAGTATTTAACCAAAGCTGCCCTTTAAACACAGTGAAGAGTATAATAGTGCGACAAAAAAAATATTGACCAACCATTTAGCTGGTTGAAATTTAAAAAAAAAGCATTTTCACAAATCTAATTGTTTAACATGTTATTTGTAATTGTATTTGTAGATTATTTTTAAAAGGGCAGACATGTTTTCGGGCTATAATATTCCGGCATAAGACAAAATATTACTCATGGTACGAGCATACAGGGTGAGTCGAAGTCTGACAAAGCTTATCTACTCGTTATCCATAAAAGTAATAAAATATATCTTTGTAGATACCTAGCCTAGCCGAGCATAAACTTCACATTTTAAAAATATTTTAATATATACAGGAGCTTAAAAATGCGTGAGGGTATAAGGTTAAGTTTTTTTAAATGCATCACCCTGTATTTTATATTTTTATTAAATTTTTCTTTACAATTTAACACTATTTTGTTGGGAAATATATAGGGTTTAAGCTTTAACTTTAGGAAATAATATAATTGCTTTTGATAAAATAGAAGATTCAGCACATTTTTCATAACGCTAACATTTTTACAATTTTGAATATTAATAAACTTGTCTGGGCAGGCAACTGCAACTAATAATTTTTGTATATTTGATTAATAAAATGTATTTTGAGTAAATAGGGTTTCAAAAAACCAGTAGCAAACTTAGAAAAATTGAAACATACAAAACTTTCTTATTGTAAATGGAGCACCCCGTATTTTTTAAAATAATTTATATAGACCTATTAATACTTACACATGTTCTAAAGGTTGCTCTATATCTTAGTATATATAGCTTTTGCAATATTTGTAATTTTCCTTTTTTTTTAATATGTGTTTTAAATATTTACTATAGTGTAGGTCAAGCAGTATTTACAATATTTTTATATAATTTTGTTTTTTTTTCAAGAAAATGTTAGTTTTAAAGTAAACTATGGTAGCGAGTGGAAATTATCCAAAGGAAAACAGTCAAATTAGTCAGAGCTTGGGTATAAAGTTTTTAAACATTATTTTTAAAGTAAGGTAAAGCATTAAAAATGGTATGGAAAATCATTGAGCAAAATGTGAGCTTCGGTAAAAACTGAGGGTCTGCCATCTTACTCTTAAACTTTATTGTTTAAAGGCATAGCTAAAGTTACTTGAAAAAAGGAGCCAGCGTGGGTGGATTCTTCTAAAGTTCTAATTAACTACCACCCACTCGAGTTTCAACAGTTACAAACATGAAACTCTTATATATACTCTGAATCTATAAATCGCGTAGGTTCACACTAAATTGGAATTACTTGAACCGCGCCTGAACGCCCAACAACTAAAGGTAGTCACCACTGGCGCACTATGGGATAGAAATCCATTATCTTGGCCAAAAAGCAACTTTGAATTTGTAATGGCTTATGCTGTGTATTTTAAAGAAGGTACTTAAAACTACATGTATATAAAATTATAAAAGGATTTGATGACTTCTATTAGGTTAATAAGAAACTTAAAAAGGTATTTCAAGAATAAATGAAAATCATACAACTAAAAATAATTAAGTATTAAATGAAAAGTGTTTTAGCTTTGTCGAAAAATTTGCAATAATTTTTATTTTTCTTACCCATGTAATCATAAATATACAACATTATTTCTACTAAGTTTATTATGAGCCTAGTTTACTAAAAAAAAACTAAAAGAATTTAAATAATTAGAGCTATTGTTGTGTTTCCGATGCAAAGTCTCGCTACTTTTGTCAAAGATTTTTTTACCATTTTCTTTATCAGGTTTTGTACTAACCTTGCTAAGCCTTGCGACTTTTTGCTACTTCTGAGTGTAAGGACAGATACAATTTTTTTATAATTTACAAGGTTTTCCATTTAAAAAAATAATATTTTTAGTCCTACACTGAATATCCTTAAAGATAAAAGCATTCTGATGAAAGATACGGACTCTACAGAATCTACCCAAGAAAACACTGTTTTTATTTACGTACTTAATACGTTAAAAAATAAAGAAAGTTGGGGAGATGTAACTTTATTACGCTTCTAAGGATAATTAAAAAAATTTCTTCAGATTTGAATGATCATATTTCCGAAACTAATTGAGATAGACATATTAAATGTAGTATTTTTTAAAGCTTTTTAAAAATCTTTTTGGTGGTAATATAATATACAGGGTGTTTCATATTGACGTACCTTGTATATCATATGAGATAATAATTATCCAATTACTAATTAGAAAATTACCGAATTAACCAAACAAGCTGATATTTTAGTTTATTTTTGTACAATAAAAATTAATAATGTTAAAGGGGTGTAAATTTATAATAATATATGTATAATAATATACATATAATAGGTTTTCGTTCCACAAAAACCCTCTGAAATAATGCATAATATTTTTTTAAATATTTTTCCAGTAAGTTTGATTGGTAAGTTTCTGAATTTTGGCCAAAATATTTAATTTGTATCCCATAGTGGAGCGGTAGTATGGTCAAGAGGCAGTGGTTACGTGTATTTATTAAAAATTTTCGTTTTTTTTATCCTTTTTAATCGACCAGGGTAAAATGCAAGAAGGAATAGAGGCCACCTCCACATGTTAACAAAAATAAAGAAAAATTGAAAAGTTCTGCCGGTGTGGTATGCGGTTTTGAGTTTTTGAGAAAGCTGGACTAATATCTTAAAATTTATTTGTTTCTCTATGTATGTGCCCACAATAGGTATGATGACTGATTCTAAAAAACTTCGATTATGTATGCACTAACCAGAACTATTCAAAACCATGTAATAAATATATACAACAGCTTTAGGAACTGTAAAGGTGTGAAATTACATCGACCAGAATGTAATCATTTATTCAATTGACTATATGTCTCCTCGTCTTTACGCAGTCAGTAACGCAAAAAGAGAATAAACAATATTCCTGATTAAGTTTTATCATTAGTGCAATAGGTTTTAGTTTACTGCTAAGTTTTGCTAACAAAAAAAACAATTTCGAAGTGACCCAAAAATTTGGTTTTACAAGTTAAACCAAAACTTATTACTGCTTAGTTTTTTAGTGTATCAAACTTTTAGACATTCTAAATAACTTTAATGGTATTCCCTCAACAAATATAAAAACCAAAAGTACTTTATTATAACATTATTTAGAACAATACAGGACTAGATTTTTAGATTCGATTATTTTAAGTTAAGAGTTGGTGCTCCTTTACAACATTGTGCCAAAAATTGTAAAGTTTACAGTCACGTAACCAGCCCAGTCCGATATCCGAAACATGTTTTTGAGTCATATAGTTTCATGACTGATACCTCTACCATTTTTGGCAAAGTGTTTAAAAATGGCATGTTAAACATTGTGGAAAATTTGTCCTACAAAAAAGTGACGCGTTCGCCAAGTCCGATGCCCAAAACATTTGACATTGACAGACTGGATTAAAGCGCCGCTTTCATATATGGCGGTATGAATATTCGTGGTAGGGTCGTCAAAAGAAACCCCTCTAAAAAGGGTTTTAAAGCGTTTTTATCATTAAGTCCATTTTATTACTGGCCCAGAGACTATTGAATTGACCACGGAAAAAATGCAATAATATTTATATTAATTCTAAACTTAAAATATAAGTATAGTTATTTATAAATTTTCAACAATTTCGAAAAAAAAATTAACAAGGAATTTTGCTGAAACCTACCTACAATAGATATTTCTCTTCTTTTTTGTTGTCATAGAACAACTTTATTGTCGAATTCCATTTATTTCTCTGTATAAAAACCTACGAAGGCTTTTATATGAAGTCCAAGTCCAAGTATTATACGTTTTTTTCTACACCTACACTCTGAGTAGGTCGAAATTTTTATCCTAACATGTTTTACACCACCATTTACTTCTCTTTGTAAAAAATGTAATTCCTAAACATTTTGGTAGAATATGCGTTTCTAAAAATTGAAAGCTATTGCAAACTTTAATTTATGATAAACAGTGTGTGCAATAACTTCACAGGCAAACTTTGGGGGCTAATTCTTTATTTAAAAATTTAAAATAGAAGCGCATGAATATACACATAATTTATTTTTTTTTAAATGTTGCTTTATCTAAACTTTTTAAAAGCTATAAAAATAATAATAATCTCTATGATATACAGGGTGCTTTACAACGTTATTTTGAAAACAAAAAAATTCTTAAAAAATATTTTAGGAACGCTATTTTTTCTACGAGTGTGTGAAAAAGTCAAACTAAACAACCATTTGATATTACTTATTTTTACCATTACTGTTTATTATTATTAACAACATTAATCGTAAAAGAACCGTGGTAGCAATTTGCAAATGAATCGCAGAAGCAAGTTGTTGTGGGTAAGTTGCAAAGTTGGAGATTCTCGTTGAGGTGCAATTAAACCAGTCGTCGTTACAGGTAACAGAGACACATTGTTGCTTGCTATAAGACGGTACAATGGTCATTGAGTGCGTTTTGCTGTGTTCAAAGGTAGATGAATTTTGGGATAATATTTTGTTTGATAGGTCCGTCTTGAAACTTGTAGAGCTTTCTAGGTAGCCTTCTGCAACAGATGATGACTTCCAACCTCCAAGTCTTTTATTATTCGTTATGCCTTTACCAGAATTAGCTAACATTGTAGCTGAGAAACGGCGAAAACTATGTCCCGTGTACAGTTCTGGGTTTGGAAGATGTTAATAAGCAGCAATTTCAGAGGGCATCTTGCCAAAAGAATTTATTCCGATGTACTAGACAGTATGTACGTCAATTTTTTATAATTAACAAAAAATCCTCTGTGTGGTGTTTCAGGCTTTCGTAAACTGAAATACTTTTCATACAAAGCTAGATATTTTCCATTTTCAATTTCCTCTAAAATGACAAAACTTCGGCTAGAATGGTTTTTGGAGTCTGGAATATTTACAATTAAGAGATTCCTCTTATCGTCAATATCATCAATGCTAATTTTCATCAATTCTTCTTGACGACACGCACCAGCTAGTCCGAAAATTGTAGCTACCTTTATCGCTAGATAGACATCATTTAGAGCATCATTAATAAATTTTGCTATTTCATCTTTCGAGAAAAATTTTGGCCTTCTTGGGTCTAAATCCCACATTTTGCTTCTTCAAATATGATGTAACTTTGAAATATTTGCTTTAATCCATGTTATGTTCGATTTTAATGACACACTTTTTAACATGGAATACCTTGACCATAAGGTATTGGGCTTACATGTTTTAGCAAATATGCAATAAAAACTCCTTCTTTGATACTTTTAATTTTTTTCTCGCCACACCAGCTTGTAAATGCTGTATATTCTTTCTCGTACCTATGCTTCTTGAACGGCAACCAATCTAAATTTGCTATTTCGGCTGCTTTTAGAATGGGTTCAGGTAATTCCTTGTCCAGACCCATGGGAAACGTTTTTTATTCAAAATCGACACTATTGATCAGAATGTACTAAAGAAACTTTTAATTATGGATGACTTTTAATGACTCTGATCTTTTATAATATGGACACCGGCACCTGTCAAAACTTAAAATCTGACAAGCAAATTTAATATATACCAGCATTTTTGAAACAATGTTTTTTAAACAATATTAATTTTTCGTGGATTTTACACCTAATTTGTACAAATAAAAGAATACTATGCCAATAATAAAATTATACTAAGTCAAACAACAGAATTAAAAACAATTTAAGGACCTGTTTAAGTGGGAAATTTGCAAGGGTTTACTTTTCCGAGTGCGGAAAAGTTATTATTTTCTGCACTAGTGCGAGACAGTGGCACTTTCCAAACTAAATTGCGTGCGGAAAAGTGCTGCTTTCCACACGCTAGTAGAAAAATTAATTTAACATGTAATAATAAAATGTTTTCCTGACTGTAATTTCCAGAAAAAATTGAATATTTTTTTACATTCTTTACAGATGACATAATAAAAACTCTCGCTTTAGCATAAATAAAGAGATTAATTATTGATAAAATGATATTTAAGCAAATAAAAAAATCGTAAAATATATAAATTATATAAAAAAATATATATTTAAAAAATAAAATTTGGTATAAAATAAGCTTTTTAAACACTTCATTTTTTCCAGTATTTGTAAGTTTTCTACGAAACTATATATCAAGTTTTTTTATTATATTTTAACGAAAAATCAGACGCCAAAGTTTATCGTTAATTATGGTAGGTTTACATCTGACATTTATTGCATGATATTTATGTCAGACAGAAATTCTGGCTTATGTAAACAATATTTTTTTTATCGGACATGAATTTTCGACCACAACCACTTGACGATGACTGAATTACACACACATTACGTGTAAATGCCAAAAACCGAAAATAGAATAGAATAGAATAAATTTTTGACCGTTAACATTAGTCAGAATTTCTGTCTGACATAAATTATCATGCAATAAATATCAGAAGTAAACCTACCATTTGGTACTAGACTCTCTGTTTAAAATAAAAGTTGTTTTGCTTGATTGATTGTCGTAATCACCAAACATTGTATGGAAGATTTAAGTTTTTATTTGGTATAGCTTAAAGATGTCAGTTAAACAAGAAACAATTTTCCTTAAAAACTGTTTTTATCTATAAACTAGTGATGTAACAAATGTTGAAATTCTCACATTCGCGAATGCGAATGCGAATGTTGACTTTTAAATATGGCGCTCACAAAATATCATATATATTTTAGGTAAAAGAAATTTCTTTTTTTTTTTTGTAAAAGAAATGAGAGCCTTTATTCAAAAAAAAGTAGTTATAATCTGCTACACATATACACCTTATAAATATAATAAATTTTAACTAGACTTATTAGACCTA
This sequence comes from Listronotus bonariensis, assembly GCA_014170235.1. NCBI lineage: Eukaryota > Metazoa > Arthropoda > Insecta > Coleoptera > Curculionidae > Listronotus > Listronotus bonariensis. Next base: position 206,231 of record JACEGR010000678.1, read on the forward strand.
GATATTCTAATAACCTAACTTGATTAAACCTCTCAACATCGTTTTTCACAAAATATAATATTATTTAAAATAGGTTTTTTTTAATAAGGATGGAAATTATATTTTTTGCCTATTTGTGGTTTTGTCTATATTTTAATCGGATTAATAAGAACAATAGAGACAGTATTTCTAGTTTAGTTGACTATTCCATATTAATTTGTTGTTTAAATGTTATGGGTAAATGAAAATTATAAATTTTATAAGTTTTATTATCATTCCTTATCCATTAAATCCATATACTGGTTAAGCAAATAGGTATTGGGATATCGGCGAGTAAAGCGACAACATAGGATGACTAATCGTCATCCAATGCGAAATGTTTACATACGGATATTCACGTTTGACTGTTTTTTTTCTCGCATTGCCTATGAACGACTTTATTTGGCCGATACTGTATGATTTTTTAGTTTGTCAAAAATATTCGCCAAACATTGGCATCGTTTCTGCAAATGCAAATATCAAAAAATATGCGAATGTTCGCGAATGTGAACATTCGTTACATCACTACTATAAACTATGCAGGGTTACTTACGGTGAGTGTCATATTAAAAGATCTAGAAAACTTTCAGTGATACATTTTTATTATTATTTTAGCGCTAAATTTAGGTAATATTGGTTTTTATAGGGCAAATACCTCAGTTTCTGAAATTACTTAACAACTTTCTTATTTAAATATAAAATAAAACATTTTAGAACAGAATAATAGGACTCATTTATTATTTTTTGTCTTTGGACAATTTACGAAAATTAAAAGTCTAAATACCAGCGAACCGTGGGTGTCTTAAGCATAGTAAGAAAAGTTTGTTAACACGGGAATTAAATACTTAAGGATTTTAAGGGGAAGAAAAAGAAAATACCTTCTTCCCGGGCCGCAGATTCATTATTTTAGAAACTGTAGAGATAAATGGAGGAACAAAGTAGACAAATTCAAGCAAATATTTCAAAGTTACATCATATTTGAAGAAGCAAAATGTGGGATTTAGACCCAAGAAGGCCAAAATTTTTCTCGAAAGATGAAATAGCAAAATTTATTAATGATGCTCTAAATGATGTCTATCTAGCGATAAAGGTAGCTACAATTTCTAGGAGCAATAGCCGTGAAGGTAGTGGGACGTATAAAAAAGTAATAGATCCCATACAGCATTACGATTGCTAAGAGATGGAAGCCTTTAATAAGGCAAACAGCTATCCTTTAAATAGAATCAAAAATTCTATGGGTTGAGATAGAAGAACAATATTTTTGAAAGATAAGGATTTGGAAAACATACAGAGTGTATAAAGTAGAAGGGGGAAAATGTTTTTGGCTCGAAGAACAACCAGCTTTGCTGGTAAAATTTATGTCACACAGAGAACTAGGTAAATCATGCTTTCCTTTGGAGCGCACCGTGGGCCTTTTCTGACGACACGAACAAATTTGACACTCAATAATGGTGATAAAGTATGACATTCGAGAAGAATGTTTCATCAGAATTTTAACACAAATATTCGACAGTAACAATTGTTCGGACGTGTCTCTAGAAGAAAGTTGAATTGCGGTGCCCCTCATAACTTGGTGCTGGATCATCCAGAAATCAAAAAATCAAAGTTCATTCGTTAGATAATAGTTTTCCCCAGGTAACGCTGTCGAGTTTTTTGTTTTCAAATTTTTTTCCTTTTTCGAACACTTTGAAGTGAAAAACACAATTTTGTGGGAAAAATCAGCTAATTGTTATTGCAAAATCAAAATTATGAAAAAAAACAAAAACTCGACAGCGTTACCTCGTAAATGATGTACAGAAATAGTGTTTTAAAATTTCAAAGGATCGGTGCAATAGTTTTGGAGTTATCAGGGGGCGCCGACTTTGAAAACGTGAGTTGTGAATTGAATACCTTACCCCCTTAAACCAATGCGCTTAAAAAAAACTCGACAGCGTTACCTCGTAAATGATGTACAGGGGAAACAGTGTTTAAAATTTCAAAGGATCCGGTGCAGTGGTTTTGGGTTATCAGAGGGCACCGACTTTGAAAACACGTGAGTTGAAATTAAATACCTTACCCCCTTAAAATTAAATAATAATCGTCTCAAATGGGGGTGACCAAATATGATTTTCCTTGGTGTAAAAAAAAATGTTGTTTGTTTATATTTTTTAAAATTTTGTTGTTATTTAACCAAAACTGTTTGCGTTTTATTTTTTTTATGGAATTTAAAAGCGATACAGTTTTAAAAGATAACAAACGAGGTTAGGTTCTGGTCATATGCTCAGCTGTCATTTTGGTACTAGGATTAAACGTGAATTAAATTGATCCATAAACTAAGTTGGTGTAAACACTAGTGAACTAACAAAAATAAGTCCTAGGTTTGGTCCACGGATCTAATTGGTCCTCGCGGTGTAAACTAGTCTATTGATAGTTTCGGAAATGTGGTCACATAAATCTCAAAAAATAATGTTTAATTATGATTATATCCACAGCTTTGAGTCACAATTTACTCTAAGAAAGCAACTTTAGATTTTAAATAAAGTTCCTGGTATTAAAAAGACACTAAAAAATACATTAAATGGAGCCTTTATATAAAGGGGTTTTGGCATTTTGTCATATTGGTGGTGGATTTTTGACCTCACCAGGAACATTTTCAGCCATGCTATTAAATGAGATACGTGGCAACATCAGTACCGGAGAAATCCAGTTTATCAAATTATTAGAACATTGACAATTATTATTTAGTTTTATTTAGTTGTAAGGTTTTTAATTTTAAATAAAAAATAATTATCATATACATAATTCATACATACATCTTTCAACAAATACATACAGGGTGTCCCACCGGAAACTGCTGCGATCGATTTCTCAAAAGTACGCTTTGGGAAATTTTAAAAATTTGGTAGCATTATAAAGTCAGTGGGGGACATACAACTAAAATATTTTGACAGCTCTACCACTTCCGGTTATACCGGAAGTTAATGTCAACTTCCCCATTTTAAATGGAACATGCTATATATTATTTATTTTTAGATTCTGAGTAAAATTCTAAACATAATTTATGTATAATGTTCTATATTTAAGTCCGACCTTTTTGACTTATTTTAAATTTTATGTGAAAAAAGACGTTTACAAGCCATTACATAACCATCGACTTTTTCTAAACAAAAGCCTTTAACATGAGTTTGGGTTGGGTTCCTTGTAGAGAAAGAACTACTTTAGTAGACTGTATTAAAAATTTGTTACAATTTACAAATACAGAGTGGTCAAAAATTATATCGACAAGAACCTTAAAAGTAATTTTTTCAAATGGAACTCGCTATTTTTTATTACCTTATCCTATTAAAGCATTAAAAATAAGGGTAAGTTTGTATTAGGATGTCGATTATAAAATTGATAGTTTCGAAATATTAACGATTTAATATTTATCTATTCTAACAATGCATTTAATTACAAGTAGGTACGGTGTAGTTGGGTATGACGCCGCATTTCGTTGTCAAGGCCAACTAGAAGCCAAACTAATTAAAAGCATTGTTAAAATAGATAAATATTAAAATGTTAATATTTCGAAAACTATAAATTTAAGGAACTGACCCTTATTTTTGATGCCTAATAAGGTAGAAGAAAATAGGGGTTTCTATTAAAAAATAAAATCACTTTTAACGTTTTTGTCGTAATAATATTTAACGATTATTTCTGATCAATCTGTAATTACCTATTAATTGTGAAAATATTAATACAGTCTACTATAGTAGTTCTTTCTCTACGAGAAACCCAATCCCAACTTATATTAAAGGTTTTTGTTTTAAGGAAATTAATGGTTATGTAATGGCTTACGAACGTCATTTTTGACATAAAATTTAAAATAGCTCAAAAACGCTTGGACTTAGGTATATAACATTATACATTAATTATGTTTAGAATTTTACGCAAAATATAAAAATAAATGATATATGGGGTGTTCCATAAAATAAGGAAGTTGGCATTACCTTTGGTATAATCGGAAGTGGTGGAGCTGTCAAAATATTTTAGTTGTATGTCCCCCATTGACTTTATTATGCTACCAAATTTTCAAAATTTTTACAAGCCTACTTTTTAAGAAATCGATCGCAGCAGTTTCCGGTAAGATACCCTGTATATCTTTCAAAATAACGCAAGACAAAAAGCACAAATTCTAGACCTTAAACTACCTAAAGTCAAGGATATAACCCTTTCCAATATACAGGGTGTTATAGAATATTATTAAGAAAATTTGTAGAATTTACTGTTGAATATAAAAATAAAAATCTTTTAAACATGGGTCCGGAAATGCATTGTTTTCCAGATACAGGGTGGTAATTTTCTTTTTAAAATCAGTTTTAGCTAATTCGTTTTAATTTCCCAAATATTCCTTATCCAATATTAATTAATTTAAAAAAATATATTTACACATTTAGACGCTTATTTATTTAGTTTTCTAACTTAAATAATTTTATTCAGGCCAGTGGCGTCCCTGAGTTTTAAACAAGTTTCATATTTTATTTAAACTTGGCAAGTTCAAATACAGCTGTTCAAGCTTTTAATTTTTACTATCTTGTTTAGTTTTTAGGAAAAAAATAAAGTCCACTTAATTGCATACGCCTGGACCACACAAGAAACAGAAAAAAATTTATTTTAAACATTATTTTGGCAATAATAATTATACATTTATACTGTCAAATTTTACCAAATTAAGTGTTTTTTTTTAATAAATCCCATGTTTTTCTGTGAATTTGATGGAAATATGAAATAAACTATTTTTTTTTAACTAAGCAAGTTGTGAAAATAGTTGAAGAGCTCCAAAAGATGTATTTTTGGATGCTCAATTAAAATATAACTTATAGTTTCGTGACTGTAACACCTACGATTTTTGGCACAATGTTGCAAATTGCTTGTAAAACATTGTGGTTAACTTGTCCGACAAAAAAGTGACGCGTTTGCCCGGTCCGCCACTTCCATATATGGCGGTATGAATTTTCGTGATAGACTCGTCAAAAGAAAACCCCTAAAAGGTTTTAAAAGTATTATTATCATGAAGTGAATTTCATTACTTTCCCAGGGACTAGACATCATTAAAAATACGTAGGACAATGATTCTATCATATCTAAGCGCTTGAGTATGAGTATGTCCATGCAAGAATATCTTTTTACATATTTAACAATCTATAGCCACTTCCCTCATCGATAAAAAGGTATACATTATACAGCGTGTCTCTAAAAGTGTTGTACAAAATGCTATCACAAATTCCTTAGTCGAAAAGTTCATCGTTTGCAAGATGCAGGGTGGCAAAATTTGTATTTTATTTTAGTTATTTTTACATATTTTACTTCGTGTACGAATTTTTTTTACAAAATTCACCATTGAAAAGTTTTTTAGATTGCGGAATCAAAATATACTAATAAGCACCTGCAGTCCTTTTCTTAGGTTTAAAGTGTCATAACATATTTTTTGCACAAAAACGTATACCTGATAAATATCGATACGAGCAACCGTTTTTGAAATATTTCAGATTAAATATTTTATTCCATACAAGATGAGTTTCCCCCTGCAATATTTCACGCTTTATCTAGGCCACCTGGTAGTGTCCAAAAGGTCTGTAGAAAATACTACTACAGATTCTTTGGTCCAAAATACAACGATCTAATGCAAATTACTTTAGTTGAAAGGTTGCTGGTTTGCAAGATAGAGGGTGTCAAATTTTCCATGTATTTTTTTACTTGTACACCCTGTATCTCGCAAGCGAATCGTTGTATTTTGGCGTAAGGAAATTGTAATACCAATTTATACAGGCTTTTACAGAAAACCGGGTGGCCTAATGAAAGCGTAAAACGCGTTATTTTTAGTCCCAAATAGACTAAAAAAGTCTACTAGTTTGTAAATTAAAGCAAATCTTTTTTTTTACTAGTTAAAGAGTCACTAATAGGGGACATTTAATTTGGACTCTGTACAAAAAGCTGTATTTAGCAGAATATCATGAATGCAACTTTTGTCATTTAATTTTTGCCCGGTAAGTCGAACAGTTTAACTGGCATATATTCCAAGGGAAAAATAGGTGATATACTCTTTATTAAGGCAAGTAAAAAATGTTAAGCTTTCTTAATAGAAAACATTTTATTTTTGATTATCGCGTTTAATTCTCATTTTAAATTATATTTTACTTTACATTTTAAAATTAAATACAGCCACAAATCTTCAAAATTTTTATTAAAAACCTCCTAATAATCCGGGATCATTGTACGCAATGGCGCTTTCTGGGGACACCGCGTGAAATATCTGGAACGAGGATGACGTCATAAACGCGCGCAGGATTCCTCAGTAACCTACATTTCAATGCTAAAAATAGAACGGCCCTGATCTAATAATAGAGCCGGGAAATGCAGGACATTACCCTCGCTCTATGGAGCTTTATTCCAGAATGGCTCTAGTTTTGTTTTTTGGCCAATGTTCTGGTAAAAAGGCAAATGTAATTCAACCATTTACATGTAGTTGCTGGTTTTTAGAAATTTAAATTGATCCTAGCTTATGATTTTGGTATCTTTTCAATTCAGGGTATATGGGTGACTAGTTTTTGCTTTTCAGTACAAGGAAAATAGCAATATACATAAATCGTTTTAATAATAATTTATCTCTTAAAATGTATATCGTACGACAAAAGTATGCTTTTTTAGAAAAAACACCCTGTATATTATATCACCAATACCAAACCTTTTCAAGAGTTTTAAAAAATACTACATTTCATTTGCATGTCTTTATCTGAAGACTAAATATAAATTTCAATAAGGTAGATATTATTACAGCAATAAATGCCTATTAAATTTTTCTTTTATGGCCATATTTCCGAAACCATTAAAGATGGACATATTAAATATGTATTTTTAAAATATCTTCTTAATGGTTATTCAATACACAAGATGTTCCATTGGAAAACTTTATACTTTTTGTTATACCCTGTTATCATAAAAGATAAAATCATTCAAATGATAAGATATGGATACTACAGAATCAACGCTACAAGTATTGTTTTTATTTTTATACGGTAAAAATAGGATAGGAGGATGAAAATTACTACGTTTCTTACGGATATTAAAAATTATTTTTCTGAAACTAATAGTAGATATATTAAATGTGGTATTTTTTAAGCTATTTAAATGAACTTTTTAATGGGTTAAATAAAATTTAAAAAATTCATAATTTTTGTCGTAGCCTGAATATCATAAGAGATAATAAAGATTTGATAACTAATTCGAGCACTACATAATTAACAAAATAAACTGATATTTTTATTTATTTTGTACGATAAAAAAATAAAAAAGTTAAGGGGGTAAATTTATAACTTGACACCCGGTATATAAATTTCGCCAAATTTACAATTTAAACATGTTTCATTTATCGATACTTATTTGGTAATTTTTTTCCAGGCTTAGAAATCATGACCTGCTTTTTAAAAAGACAATTATCTTCTTTAATTTATAACTATGCACACATATGTATGTTTAAAATTTAAAATACTTTGTACTTACTTTTTGTAGATATTACCCAAATAGTATAAATTTATGGATCATATAGAAAACAAAGTTGATGGTCGTCACCAATTTTTTGGATTTTGCATTATTGCAATTTGAAATTCACTTAATCGAAACTGCCATCAAATTTCTTATTTTAAATACATTTTGTGCCCATTTTTTCTAAATTAATTTTTTTAATAACTATGTTATTAAATGGTATATTACAAAATGATGTTTACATTTAAAAGGCTGTCAAAGATTACCTTTATAGAAAACCAAGTACAACCACTACCTCTGCTTTTAAATGCTATACTTGCTATAGGTATTATATCATAAACATTTTGTAGTTATTATTATTTTTTAAACATTTTAAATAGGGAAACCATTGTTTTCTTTTTAGATTATTTATTAAAATCCATGTCTATTATCTTATAACCTAATTTTCATAATTTTCAAATTGATGACCATAAATTATTTTGTCTTGTCTTATTTTGTTATGTGGATTGTAAAAACGCAAAAATATATTACTAATAATGAATAAAAGGCCTTCTATTTGGACCTCTTTATTTTTAAATCTATTTGTTATTCCAAAAAGGTATTTTTAAATAAAAATAATTTATTTTTGCTTCATATTTTCATTTGTCTACGACAGCAAATCTGTCGGAACCTTTTCATTGAATACATAATGTCGAGACATGAACAGGCCATCAAGAAACTAACCTGCGCTAGCGCATAAGGTTAAACGGTTTTCAAAATATTTAAATCGATAGATGGCTTTCATTGAATATTCTTGATGCTCTTTGTTTAGGAATAAAGCCATTTGTTATTAAAATTTTATTTAATTAGAAGCTAAAGCAACAATATTTTAGTTTCTCAAAAAATATATTTGAAATACAGTGTTTCCACGGCTGAACTATACCTGTAATTTTTTTTTTTTTTTTAATTTGGAAAAAAAGTTTATTCTTCATCATAAACATTATTGCTCTTCTAAGATGCTAAAAAGCTATAAATAAATTTACCGTAGGATATACAGGATGGTTCAAAATCGAAAACTATTACTTTGAAAAAAATATATATTCTGATTATTAAATTTCAAAATAGCTTAAAAAAGTAATCAAAAGAGTATAATAAATGTTTGCTATTGGTTATGGTTGCTTCAAAAAATTAAGGTTATTGTTACAAAAACAAACAAAAAAAAATATATTTTTAAATTAAGTGTAAAAATACATACTTTTACACTTAATAAAAGCTAAAGCACAAATTAATTATTTACAATAAATCGATAATCATTTTTGTCTCTGTATTTTATACCAAAAACTGTATTACAATAATTTAAATTAATAAACAGCTTATAAACAGCTGTATTTACAGTAACGGATTAAACTATAAGCAAATTAACCAATTGTTTAGAGCATCACGTTGTGGGGGCACCACAAAGGGGCAACCATCATAAAAATTAGAAAGGAAAGAAAATACAATGACGTTTAAACTCAAAATAAAATTCTTTGTGTTTTAAAGAGGTAAGAACTTTTTTTTGGTATGGGACACCACTGAAGTGGATTACCTAGGTCATCAGGTAGTGTTAATCCGGCGATGTGTATTTATGAAATAGTACCTATACTTACAGGGTCATCCAAATTAAGTGTCCGTTATTGGTAACTTCGTTATTATTTGAAATACGAAATAGTTTAAATTAGCAAACTAGCAGCATTTTGTAGTCTCTTTAAGACTAAAGATTAGAAAAACAATTGACAATAGGGTTTTTGAGTTATACAGCAAAATGCCCTTTTTTAAAATGGAACTTTTACGCATGTTTGTATGTATATTTATCACCATTAAACAGATCTTTTAAAGTCCTTAAAGAAAAGTCCACATGTGATTTATCCAATTTTTCATGGTTTCGGAAATATAGCCATCCTCAGAAATTTTATAGTGCACTGGTAATTTTTAAATAAAACACCCTGTATATTACATTACCAATAAATAGATATTTAAAAGAGTTTTAAGAAAATACCACATTTGATTTGTATATCTCTTATAGTTTTGGAAATATGGCCATTCAAATATAAAAATTACGTTAAATTTCCATTATATCACAGCTTTCAGCTATAAGCAATAAGTTTTAGTGTCAGAAATAAAACGGGAAAAATATCTACTATCTTTCAGATTTAAATGGCATATTCCAAAACTAAAAAGATAGGCACATCAAATGTGGTATTTTCTTAAAGCTCTTTAAAATATCTTTTTAATGATGATACCATATACAGGGTATTTTATATAAAAATCCAGTTTACTATTAAATTCCTGAGGATGTCCATATTTCCGAAACTATGAAAAATTGGATATATTACATACGGATTTTTTAAAGGATTTTGAAAGAACTTTCTAATGGTGAATTTTAAATTGAAAAAGGGGTATTTCGCTGTATAACTCAGCAACCCAGTTGTCAATTGTTTTTTCTAATCTTTAGTCTTAAAGAGCGTGAAAAAAAGCTACTAGTTTGCTAATTTAAACTGTTTCATATTTTGAGTATTAACGAAGTTACAAATGACAGACACTTAATTTGGATGACCCTGTATATTTAGGCATTGAGGATTATTTTAGCTAACTTGTAAATTAAATTTATAGCATATAAAAAGATACTTTTGGAAACGTGGCCTATAGTTTTATAGAGGGTGTCCACGGATGGACTTAACTATACCTGTATTTTTTTTATTTCGAAAAAAAAATTTATACAAAATTTTGGCTTATCTGAATTGCTTAAAGCTTTCAGAAAAATTTCCCTATGATGTACAAGGTGGCTGTTTAACAACGCAAAAATGTTAATTTGAAAGATAAAAAAATAAGAAAATATATTTTTAAAACAACTTGATTAAATACAAGGTTAGTCTTAAGTTGGTACTTTTTTTAACACTGTATAAAATGGGAAAAAATCAAATAAACCTATGTCCAAAAATGCTTTTTTTTCGAGATACGGGGTGTTAAAGTTTTAAGAAAAAATACCTTTTTTATCATAACTTTTCTCCCACTCCAGATATTTACACAAAATTTGGTAAACTTCATTTGACCATTTCATTACATTTTTGCTGTAAAAGTTTTTAAAATATTTGTGCCAGTAGCGTTCAAAAAGATTTGTATAGATTTTTTTTTAAGAAAAGATAGTACATCACTGCTTTTTCCATGAATCAATATTATTTTTAAAATACTTATTTATTTTGGGGTTAATTTAATGTCCTGATATTTTTCCCTACAACAAACAGTTCGTTAAAAAAATAAAAGTCATTTTGATGCACGACAAAATCGCTAAAATCTGATATGTTCTTCTTACAAAAAAATTTCATAAAACCAAATTAACCCTAAAATAAATAACTGTATTAAAAATAATATTGATTCGAAAAAAAGCAGTGACGTACTATTTTTTCTTCAAAAAAATTAAATACGAATTTTGTTCAAACGCCACTGGTAATTTTGTTAAAACTTTTAAGCAAAGAATGTGATGTAATAGTCAAAAGAAGAGTATCAAATTTTGTGGAAATATTTGGAGTGTAAAAAAATATGATGAAAAAGGCATTTTTTTCTTAAAGCTTTAACACCCTGTATCTCAACAAAAGTGGCATTTTTTGGCATAATTTTATTTGAAAAATGTTGTTATTTTCTTGCATTTTATACAGTGTTAAAAAATTGTTTCAATTTTCAAATACCCTTGTAAGGCGGGGTTGGTATAATTCAAATTATTTTCGAATTTTTTTAATCTAGAACAATATAATACAAATTATTTTGCTACTAATTACTTTACTTACTACTAAGTACCTTTATAGAGCTGCGCGCCGTGCCGCTCGTATTATTTATTGCTGCTCCAACATACACACTCCTTAAGGTGTGTCTTAACTATGGAACGTATACGGCGAAATGAGCAACACACTTATGTTCGATTACTGTAGACATAAATATTTATAATAATTTACGTCTTCACTAATCGAACGTTTGTTGCCCATTCGGTCATCATTTCCTAAGTGAAGACACGGGAAAAATTTCTAAACGTGTGACCACACTTAGCGAACGTATACGGCCGCAAGGCAACAAACGTATGCGTTTGGGTCTTGTAGACGTTGATTCGCTTGCTTGTCGATACTTCAAAGAAAATTCGCTACACACTGTAATGCGGTAAAAAGAAAGCAGGCAGCAAATAAATTTTGGGAAGAAAGCGAAGAGCGGACGTCAGATTACATGCCAAATAAAACGTATGCACATTTTTGGCGTATACGGTCATAGCAGCGCGGCCGCATACGTTCGCCAAGAGTGGACACACCTTAAAGTTTTTTTCTGCTATGAAAATCAATGAGGCTCGAAGATGAAAATACATACGTTATGTAAGAAAAGTAAAAATGATGCCTTTAAAAGAAAATTACTTAGTATATTAACGAAAATATTTAAAATATAATTTTACAAAATATGTTTTATTGCAAATTCGACCTACACCTTGTGTCGTACATAATAATTATGTTCAGTTAATCTATTTTTAGAAACAGGCTGGGTATCTTCTTATTTCGGTCAAGGTTTGCAGGGGCAAAATACAATGCAAGGGATATTCGCAGAAAAATACTTAATCAGCATGGTTTTAAACAAAACTTTAGTGACGTTATTAGTATGAAGTAATTATAAGTGTTTCCTTATATTTGTAAAATTATTTATTTACTTCCTAATAAAAACCCTAAAAACGTGTTATACAAAATATATGTAGTAGGGTGCTTCATTTGAAACGAATACTTTTTTCTGCTGCCACATGAAAATTCGGTTCTTCACATCGAAAAAAATCCCTAAAAATTTGAGCCCTTAATTTTAACTTAAAAAAGTTAATTAAAAATTTGTAGGAAATTTTAATCTTCTACAAAAATGCCTCCTTTCCATATTTTGCCAAAGTGCGCAGTTTACTAGATAAATTCGTGAATGTATTAAAAATTAAAAAAATTATTTAAATTTTAAGTTCTGTTGTATTATATCTTAAGATTAACTAATAATCGAAGAAGTTTATAATTATTTTCGATATAATTGACTTTATAAAATAATTATTTAATTTTTCCAAACAAACAAAAATAGATCTACGGTCATAGATAATAAAGTAAATGATCAATAGTTCATAATTCTCTTTATAATGATGATAAAATAAAATTTGAGACAAAAAAATTATATTATTAACAATTTATTTTATGAAATACAATAACGTAAACAATATATATTTAACACTCTGATAAAAAAGAAAACATATGATGATGATAAAATAAATTTCCTGGGCACAAAATTATATTATTAATAATTTATTTTATGAAATAATAATAACGTAAATGTTTAACAATTTAATAAAACATATCAAATTGTTAAATATATATTGTTTACGTTATTGTATTTCATAAAATAAATTATTAATAATATAATTTTTTGTCTCAAATTTTATTTATCATCATCATATGTTTTCTTTTATCAAATTGTTAAATATATATTGTTTACGTTATTGTACTTCTCATAAAATAAATTGTTAATAATATAATTTTTTGTCTCAAATTTTATTTTATCATCATTATAAAGAGAATTATATGAAATATTGATCATTTACTTTATTGTTTATCTATTGACCGCAATGCACTTTGGAGCAAGATGGATAATTTTTTTCTATGTTCATGAACGATCTGTAAAATACATTGCTTCTGATCTTCATCACGTGTTAAACAGTCGTTGTATTTTTGAATAAGAGCAACTCCTCTTTCTGCAGTATCATTAACTGTTTTTAAACAAGTAAATGTTTTAAGCATTTTTCATAATCAGGATTTGTTTCCCAGTAGTCAGGATCATTATTAATAAATTCATAAGACAATCCAAACGATTCGAAAATAAAAAGAGACTTTAGAGACGAAATCACCGATATCTTTATTAGCTATTGAATCAAAGTCTTTTTTATATTTAAGCGCTTGTTTTCGGTAGGAACAGATTCTCGATTTTAAGTGACTCCACAATCTTTAATTTATCTTCTCTAGCCACGTCAGGATCAAAAGAGATAAACAGCAAGCTGTTCTCGTAAGTACCAAATATGCCTCGATAATTTGTCAAGAGCAGCTTCTGCGATTTTGTTATAAATGTTTTGTACTGCAAAAGTTTTTTTAAATAATTTCAAATCACTATAAGGTGCTTTTATTGCACAAATCAAAAATACATATTTCACGTAAAGTATTAGCTTCAGAAGCTCTATTGAAAATTGGCTCCTAAACATATACATTTTCAAACAGTACAGAGCTTTCGCAAGCCATCTAGCATGATGCACGTACCAGGGACTTTAAAGTTATGACTTCATCGCTTGGTACACCGCCCAAAAATGTTTTACAGAGTGTCAAAACTCTTTATAGTCATCACGGGTTGGTGAATCTATAAAAAATGAAATTAGAAACGTTATATAAATTCGTTTGTGTCAGTTAAAGAGATTGTGTTTTAACTTTGTTCAAATTATAATACAAGTAACTGTACCTGAAACTGGCTTTCAATGAAAATTAGTTTCTCATTTTTTATTTCATCCAATATTATTTTTATATTTTCATCGTCTATTCCTGCTTCATACTTAGTTTTATCAACTTCTACCCCACTCATTTTGAAATCGTATAAAAATCGGTAGGCTTGGACTATTCGAAGCGGGCCAAGCAACTTCAGTCACGTTTTTCAAAATTATTTCTGAAGATGTGGTGACGACAAGCAAGATAAATCACATCTTTATTTAATTTTTTCTTTCAATGAAGTGCATGTGCCTCTCAAAACACCTACAATTTTATATTTAATAAAAATAAATGATTGCATTATAATTAAAGAATAAATTGATTTGTGGTCGACGAGCAATTAGTTTTTGAAGCAAAAAGTTTTTCATCAATAATTATGTACTGACAAAAAAATTAAAATTGACTGAAGAGAAGAAACATTGAACCAAGAATGTCATTTGAAAATGATATTCTTGAATCAAGAGATATAACTTCTGTTTGAGTATATTTTCTTCAATTTTTCTATTGACCTTCAAGAATATCATTTTTTTTAAAATGACATTCTGGTTCAAGGTTTTTCTCTTCAGTCAAATTAAGTTTTGTATCAGAGTGCAAGATAGTAACATGATTGACAATAATATTTAAATTATATAAGATTGATTTATTAATAGAGTTAATTTACCAGTGAAGTTGACGGCGGTTGTATCAAAACTCAATGGTTTGATTTTATCTAATAAGTCCCATTGATTGAGAGTCTGATAAATAATTTCAGCTTGATTAAAACCGGTAGCTGTATCAAGCATTGGTACACCGGGCAATTGTTCAGTATTTGCACCCGTAACTAAGATTGAAAGTCTTTCAACTTTAGTTGTTTTAGTACATTCAGAAAGCTGCTTGCCATCCCAATAAACAGTTAAATTTTCAGCAATGTCTGCACTATTTTAATTCTCCAATAATTTCTTGTCTGAATTGAATTCGGTTTGCAATTGTTGAATAGCTCAGGTTAAAGTCATCAATGTTCAAACCAAGACCTTTCAAGAAAGCAGAAAAAGGTACTTGGCCTGCCTATGAGTAATCTGAGTTCTATCTAATGTTGAAATTAAATCTGAGTTAATATATCAATTTTTTTTTGCCTGAGGTAATTCATTTTCAAAGTCTGAAATAGTCCTTTTCAATTTATTAATAGTTGAAGTGCTACTGGCTACTTGTAAGGCCTGATGAGGAAGATTGACTTAATTTTGGCTCAAATCTAAAAAATATAAAAAATAATTAGTTACATTTTGAATTATACAATTATTATTACAATTAATCAAAGACAAAGTTAAATTTTAGAATGCAAATTAATTATATAATTATGAATAACAATTGAATACAAAAGATACTATTTTAATGAAATATATGAAAAAACTTACTGTTTTTGTAATCATCACTTTCTGCTTCTTGCTTATTTATGATAAGTGAATTATAAAGAGTTTGTGGTTCATTATTGGTCTCATCTCTATTAACGACACACATCTATAACTTCCTTTTTCTTGACTTTTCATTAAAAACGATTTTATATTAGAGGTAAGTTGTCAATTGTATGGCAATTCTGCATAACAATAATGATTTTACTTATCTAAAATCCTTAACTTTATGCTGTCTAACGATTTGTCTGAATAATTCTTTCTTAGTTTTTATATTTGTAAATATATTTCCAATTTTTTAATAGAATATTGTGGGCGACTAGTCGGAATTAAAAATAAAGTCAAATATCATTTAATTCACTAATCACTTCAGTGGCACTTTGTCTGATAGTTAACTTCAGAAGCTGATGTTTATATAGAAAAAGATTTAATACTTCTCGATGTGGTGGTAATTTATTATTATTCAACTAACTAATTGCAAAACCGACTAAATAATTAAACGTTTTTTGTCCGATTTTCTTACCATGATTGTATAAACATAGGAAAAATACAATGAAATTACTGCTTAATTCAAAATTATTTTGGAGGTTTTGTTTTTAACGTCAATGACACATAAAAAGCACAAGAAGAAATGGAAACAAAAAATAGATAAAGGTAGTAAAAAAATGAATAACGTAGATTAGAATATTGAAATTTAATTGTTAAATATAATTTATTTAGTTTATTTCACTTTTAGTTTATTACCGCGAAGGTGAAATGTGTGTAAGTAGAACGTCCAATGGTAACAAAGCGTTCGAGATTAGGATAATTTCAATCAGAGCTTACTTCATGATTTCCGCGGTAAATTATGAAAGCTTTTGTAAGGTTAACAGTGCCGTATTAATTTTTTTTTCTAGAAAATAATTGTATATATATATATATATATATATATATATATATATATATATATATATATATATATATATATATATGTATTTTTTTTATCGAAAATAATTATAAACTTCGATTATTAGTTAATCTTAAGATATAATACAACAGAACTTAAAATTTAAATAATTTTTTAATTTTTAATACATTCACCCGAATTTCTCTAATAAACTGCGCACTTCTACAAAATATGGGAAAAGGATTTTTGTAGAAAATTAAATTTTCACAAATTTTTATTTAACTTTTTTCTGTCAGTTTAGCCGTTACCCTGATAATAAAGAAAAATGTAAAATTTGTAAAAATTTGGTTTTTGAGAACGATGCTGACGAGACAGTTCAAGCCACAGAAAAATGTTTGTAGATACTTCTTAAAAGTCTCTAATATACTACAGATTGTGACCGATCGCAACGCAAAATCATAAACCTAAAGTTAAAATAAAGGACTCAAATTTTCAGGGAATTTTCTTTCGGATAAACCGAATTTTCATGTGTCAGCGAAAAAATATTCGTTTTGTTGAAGCACCTTAATATGTAGATAATTGTGCGAAATTGATAATTTGTCGATATTTTTTTATTATTCACGAAAAGATACAAACAGACATTTTGTTTTGAGTCTTATATTTTTTTGCGAGTGGAGGGGGCTAACCAAAAAATAAACTTATTTTCTTTGATTACAAAAATAAAAATTTTCTTTACCGAAGTTTTCCTCCTTAGACCAATAGTATTCCGATATGTATATAGAATCAGCTAAATAAAGTCGTTTAAGGCAACGTGTGAAAAGGGGAGACGGTCTAACGTAAGCATGCCGGATAGAATGACTAATCGTACTTCCTTTGTTGTTGCTTTACTGGCCGATGTATCTTTAAATACAGTATATTTAGTGTGTGTTCCATGTCTGACTTTTAAGATAAAAAATAATTCAAAATTATAGGCACGCCATTAGTGTATAAAATTAAGAATGATAATTAAGATTTTAAACCTCTAAAATATACTGGGTGTTAAAGAATATTGTTAAGAAAATTTACGAGCAGATCCCACATCCGGAAATGCATTGTTTTCCAGATAGAGGGTAATAAACTTAAAAAAATTATTGTGAATATCTTTAATATCTCTTATACGATTTTAATAATATTGAGCAGTGTTATTTTTACATTTAAAAGGTCTATTAAAATCTAATTCGATGAAATTTATCTAATTCAGTAAGGCTACCTCAACGAATATTTTTGACAAAAGAATGCTACTGACTGCTGTAAAAGATTTATATTCTATTTGGAATATGCAGGTAAAAATACATCCGTTTGAGCTCTCGAACTTTTTTATATTTTGCGTAGCGTTTGAGAAATAAAATAAAATATACCTACTTAATTTCATGTCTCTGGCCCACCCAAAAACATGGAGAAAATTTAAAAACAGCAAATATGGGAAAATTGTATTGGTATTTAATATTTAATTTGGATCAGAGATATTTAAGATATTAATAAGAAATCGTTTTTTAGTTTAACTCCCTGTACCTAAGGAACAATGCCTTGGCGGACTCATTTTTACAGCGTGTCCGCCTAAGTTGTCTACATATGGGAAACTTTATTATTAATATTAAGAAAAAAGTAATTTTATATAAAAAGGTCTGCATTGTCTAGAACCTACAATGCAATCATTAGATATTCTTTTTTTTAGTGGTATACAAGGTATGAGGTATCTCAAAAAATATGAATTTTGTTCAAGAGAAAGATATCCTTTTTAGCAATATTAAAAACTATTATAAAGAAAAATATTTGGATTTTATTTATGCGATAATGGACGTTTCTGTGACTTTTCTGTTTTGACAGTTCTTAAGCTTCCTTTAGATATTACGTTTTGGCATAAGTATTAACTAATGTACAAATTTAAATTTTCATCGTTATCGCATAAAAAAATAGGAAAAAAGTTATATTGTAAATAACCAGTTTGCATATTTAAAAGTTATTTTTAATTCTAAACATGTTTTCTTTATAATACTTTTCAATATTGTCAAAAATAACAGTAGTGTAATCTTAAACAAAATTCATATTTTTTAAGATACCCCGTATACCACTAAAATAAATTAATATCGAATGTTTGTATTTAGAAACTTTGTAAAAAGAATAACTTGACACACTGTATATGCACTTTCTTAGATTTTCAATAGAAGAATCTGCCCTTAAATTATCTTAGCAACATTCTGTAACACCCTGTATAGAGTCGCGTAAATTAGGACAAAGTTGCGTAATTAAGATTTTTTTAATGTATCATTTTAAAATTTAAAATATTTTTAAAAAATTCTTATATTTATGAAAACACCAAAAATTAGAAACTTGCTTGTAGTTTAAATAACCATCATCAACATTGTTTTCTTTATATAACAAAATGCAATGAGGTAATCTGTATTTAAAACGTTTTAAAGGGGAAAATAATGGTTATTATTCTTATCTTAAATCTATCATTCTGAAATTGTTTTATGATACACGTAGCGCACAGTGCAGCGAGCTTCTGGGACTGTTGCACAAAATTAATATGTCCAAAACTAATTGACATATCAAATTTGGTATTTTCTAAAGCTTTTGGACGATCTTTATAATGATAATATAATAAACAGGGTGTTGCATTTAAATATTATTCTTTTTATCCTACCTTGTATATTTTAAGAGATAAAAAAAATTGATAATTGATTTGAACATAACACCAATAAACTAATATTTTTGTTAATTTTGTAAGATAAAACAGAAAAAAGGTAAGAGGGTGTAAATTTATAGTTGAACTTTAGGTAAAATTTATACTTACTATACAGGGTGATCATTTTTAAGTCGGCAGTATTGCTAACTTCTTTATTATTGGAGATACGAAGTCGGTTAAATTATTAAAGTTGTAGTATTTTTTCCGCTAATTAACGTGCTGCCAACAAAAGAAGAATTATACACCGGGTTTTCGATTTTTGCAAAAAAATACTTTTTTAAATGAAACATCCTGTATATTATATCACCATTTGATTAATCTAGCAAAGAGCATTAAAAAAATCCCCATGTGTTATATCCAATTTTTAATAGTTTGGGAAATATGGCCATCCTCGGGAATTTGATAGTAAACCGGAATTTTTAAAATGAAACAACCTGTAGATTGCATCACCATTAAATAGATATTTAAGAACTTTAAGAAAATACCACATATGATATGTCTATCTCTTATAGTTTTGGAATGACTAATCGTACTTCCTTTGTTGTTGCTTTACTGGCCGATATATCTTTAAATATTGCTTATACAGTATATTTAGTGTGTATTCCATGTCTGACTTTAAGGATAAAAAATTGTAGGCAATTTTTAATAGTTTCGGAAATATGGCCATCCTCGGGAATTTGATAGTAAACTGGCATTTTTAAAATGGAATAACCTGTAGATTGCATCACCATTTAAAATAAATAGATATTTAAGAGCTTTAAAAAAATACCACATATGATATGTCTATCTCTTGTAGTTTTGGAAATATGACCATTCAAACCTAAAAATAGTAGATAATATAATGTCTATTTTATCTTCGACTTTAAACTTAGTGCTAAAAGAGATAGTCATAACAAATGTGGTATTTTCTTAAAGCTCTTTAAAATATCTTTTTAATGGTGGTACAATATACGGGGTGTTTATTTAAAATATGCCCGTTTACTATCAAGTTCGTGAGAATGGCCATATTTCCAAAACTATTAAAAATTGGACATAACATATGAGGCTCTTTTTTAAAGCTCTTTAATAGATCTTTCGAACAATGATATAATATACTCACCGCTTCATTTAAAAAAGTATATTTTTTGCAATAAATCGAAAACCCCATGTTCTATTGTTTTTTTGTTGGTAGCACGTTAATCAGCGGAAAAATTACTACAACTTAACTAATTTAACCGGCTTCGTATCTACAATAATAATGAAGTAAGCAATAGTGCAGACTGAAAAATGATCACCCTGTATACAAAAACCGTAAATAGTTTTTATAATTAAGGGGTTTTACTAATTACTTTTGGATCATCAGGATCTTGAATTTTAAAGGATTTTTATTTAGTTTCAGCTTCAAATTGCTGCAAACTTGCCAGTCTTCAAAACAGTTACCGCATGACACTCTTGCAGAGTAAAAACGATCTGTTTTTAGAACTGTTGCAAATAGTTGCAATTTGCAACAAAATTGCAAAAAATTTCAAATATACGTTTTTCTACTAGCGTGTACAAAGCAGCACTTTTCCGCATGCAATTTAGTTTGTAGAGTGTCACTTTTCGCACTAGTGCGGAAAAGTACAAAAAATTTTAAACCAAATATTAGTGTGTCGCAATGTAGGATTTTCATGTATTTCATATTTAAAAGGAAATTTTGCTTTGGTATGGTAGGATATTAGGTAGCATTGTGTTAAAATAAAAATAAAATTTAAGTTTTTATGTTTTCCTTACGCTGGTAGAAAAATAGCGTTCCTTACACGTGCCGAAAGTGCCTTTCCGCACTTAACTGCTACACCGAACTCCGCTACGCGTCGTTCGGTCAAGAGTGGCACTTTCAGCACTAGTTAGGAAATATACTATTTCATACTTTTTTATAGCTTAGTAAATTTTCTAAAACAAAACAATAAATTGCTGTATCATTTCCTTTAATATGAAAAAAATTAAACATTAAATAATTAGATATTTAAGATATTATTTAGAAATTTACATGTATTTGTCGCCTCCATCATATAAAATTTATAAAAACACAGTTTTTTATTGTAAAAATTCTTGCAATAAGGCAAAATCGTAGATGATATGACTGCTAAAGATAGGTTTGTATCTGACATTTAGTGCATGATATTTATGTCAGCTAGATATTCTGGCCAGTGTAAACAATGAAATTTGTTTCAGATATAAATTTTTGACTGTTTACATTAGCCAGAATTTCTGTCTAACATAAATATTATGCAATAAATGTCCATAATAATATACTACCTGCAACTTCTCTACTGTATAAGCAATAGGTAAAGGTATATCGGCCAGTAAAGCAACAACAAAGGATGTACGATGAATTATCCAATCCGAAATGTTTACATGCCTGTATTCACGTTGGACTGTCTCTTTTCCTCACATTGTCTATGTGTTATGTTATTTAGCTGATCCGGTATACTTTAATGCGATAAATTTATATTTAGTATCATTTTTACTAAAAGTAAGACCAATGCTAAAAAAAAATAATAAGGTTTTTATCCACAGATCGCTGCACTGTATAGCGTTTTAAAATTATTTTTAATTTACAATACAGGGCTATGTAAAACTAACATATTGGCGCAAAATTATTTAAATCTCGTAAAGCGCGACATGCGTTCGTTCAATTATTAATTAAAGAAATATTCTAAACTGTATTTGAGAAAGTAATTTCGACAACACCACGTAGTTCAGGAAAACTGGCTACAGACCCCCTTGCTACAGACATTTCTGGTGGCGTAGCTAGGTCAGCAAGGGCCCTGGGGCAAGAAACTAAAGTAGGGGCCCCAAAAATTGCAAATGTCGAGGAGCAAAAGAAAATATGAAGACCAAAAACAAAAGGTCTTCACATTCATTCTTCACAGCATTTGTTTTCAGTATTTCACTACTAAGCCCGGGGTCCCTCTCAACGCCAAGGGGCCTCGGGGCACTGCCCTGCCTAGCCCTATATAGGGTGTCCCTTCGGGAACTGCCGCGATCGATTTCTCAAAAAGTACACTTTGGAAAATTTTGAAAATTTGTCATCATTATAGAGTCAGTGGGGGACATACAACTAAAATATTTTGGCAGCTCTACCACTTCCGGTTATACCAGAAGTAAATGCCAACTTCCTTATTTTAAATAGAACACCCTATATATTATTTATTTTTTAGATTCTATGTAAAATTCTAAACATAATTTATGTATTATGTTTTATACCTAAGTCCAACCGTTTTTAACTTATTTTAAAAACAAAAGCCTTTAATATGAGTTGGGGTTAAGTTTCTCGTAGAGAAAGAACTACTTTAGCACACTGTATTGATATTTTTACAATTAATAAATAACTAGTGGTAAAAAATAATCGTTAAAAATTATAACGATAAAAACCCTAAAAGTATTTTTTTAATGGAATCCCCTATTTTTTATTACCTTATCCTATTAGCCATTAAAAATAAGGGTAAGTTTGTATAAGGATGTCTAGTCCAAAATTTATAGTTTTTGAAATATTAGGTATTTAATATTTATCTATTCTAATAATGCTTTTAAATACAGCTTAGTTTGGCTTCTAGTTGGCCTTGACAAAAAATGCGGCGTTACAGCCAACTACCCCGTACCTAACCGTGCGGAACACTTTGCGCAAGTGTAGGAAAAATGTGTTTCTATGAGTGTGGAAAAGCAGAGACATATTTATTTTTATTCTAATATTTCTCAACATCAAATAGTATTTTTCAGTTTTGCCGTTTGTTTGTTGTTACTTGAACAGCCAATTACATTTTCTAACGTAGAAGTCAAATTTTTAAATAATACGTTTTTATAAAACATCTTCTAATTAAAAAAAAAAGGCAAAAATATAGTTATTATCTAAGAAAGTTACATGCTGATCGGACTTGACTAGGCATATTGGTATTAGGTATTGTAATTAGTGTTATATAACTAAATATATCTAATCCAATTAAGGTAGTATAAGTATATCTTTTTCAAAATATCAAGTTACATCAGTGGCGTTCAATAATATTTCTAAATTTTAAAATCATTTAGATAAAATATTTTAAATTGATTGGATTATTTTTAAATCTAGTTGGACTCATTAGTCTTCTTTTACTCAGTGGCTGCTTTGGGGAAACGGAATGCGGGGAGCCATTTTCATCTTCTATATGTCCATCAGTTTTCAATTTTTGTCTTGTCTCGTGTTACATTTTCCCCATTCATTAAAAATGGCATATTTTTCTAACCAAAACTAACCGAAAACATTTTATAAATTTTTCTCTATTAAACTTCTTTTACCAGCCAAACTGATATACAGCATGTCCAAACTCTACACGAAATAACTTCTGCCCCTTTTAAGATACAAAAATAAATTTAAAATAAAACAACATTTTCTATAAAGAGAGTGATGTTATTGATAGTATTAGTAAATACATAAAGTGTCTCAACTAGGTTATTTTAAATGAAACAACATCTATATATGAACAAATGTTGACTTTTTATTGAATTCTACATCAACAATGATATTGCACTATAAGTAGCTAAATATGAATCTTATATAAACTAAATAACTAACCTACCTATAAGTCGTTCTTACAATAAAAGGTAATTTATCACATTATATCATATTATTATTTCTCACCTTGACCAAAACATAAATATTTAAAGATAATGAAAAACAAAAACATTTAATTTGTTACCTCACCACTTTTTACCGTTAATGAGTATATCGACATGCTATGGATATCCTAAAACCATTATAACTGGCGCTAGTGTAAAAGTCAAAATTTAACAAAACTTAGATAGACGGTGTTTTATTATTAAAAAAAATATTGACAAAAAACTGGCTGCTTTCCTGAACCTACAAGGATAATCAAGAGTAATAAATTATCCAATAAATTTAAATTTAACATTAACCAATTCCATTTATGATATTTTAATTAGTTTTCTTTTTTTTTCAGATTCTTTACACTCTACAATTAACTCTGAAGAATAGAATAGAATATCAGTTACCAGTGTGTCGAATTTGAAGCCAACAACTGCTATGAAACGACCCATTTGGGTCAGATACTAAAGTTTAAAAGTTTCTGCCCATAATGGGTTCGTTTTATGGTAGTTGTCATCATCTAACAAAAACCAACTTGTAATCCAAATAAATTCATCCAGAACTAACAAAAACGATCAGCCGAGCTTTTATTCTTGAAGCGATAGACAAATACATTACGTACAATGGTACAATATTACATTTTTTTACCAAAATTACATCTCCTTCTATTTTATCATTATACAGTGAGGGCCAGAAGTCTGGAATAACTTGGATTATAATTAAACGAATAATTTTTTAGCGTAGTGCTCGGACCAGTCAATTTTTGTTTTTAATAGCCTATTTTCGGACATGACAGCCAGGCATACAGAGTTACGCAAGTGGTAGTTACATATCACTACCAATGTTTTTCTTTTGTAACCTTCTGTACATTATTTTAATTTTGAAT
>JACEGR010000679.1:0-230739 GCA_014170235.1 Listronotus bonariensis
ATATACAATGTGTCTTATAAAGTTGGAACCATATGTAAAACTTTTATTAAGTAATTATTTTAGAAAAAAAACTTATTCCTTTCTGCGTGGTCCAAAACCTAAAATGCAATCATCAGATAATAAATTGTCTTAGTCATCTACACACTGTCCACTGATGGGGTTAACAAGAGGACAAATTCATAAAAATTTCATTTTTCAAAAAAAGTCATTCTTCATAAAAATTTTTGATAGTAAAAAAATAGGATTGGCAAAGAGAAAAATGTTGATTTTGTATACAGGGTTTGCCAAAAACTTGAATTTTCTCCAAGGGTAAACTACCTTTATTTTTCATTTTTAGGCAAAATATCACTTAGAAAACTAATTTAGAATAGCATTTTGAATGACTAATTAATTTTACAGGGGTATCAAAAAGGTACATGAAACAGATTTTGGAGGTATTAAAGATTAATTATTTTAAATTTTTATAATAAAGTGACCTAAAAAACTTTTATAATTTGCTTTTCAAACACCTGCTTTTTTCAAATTCCTACACAACATAATTTTTCAGCTATAAACGAATGTGATCAAGTCGTTTTCTCCAAATTATAAAATTTTGTATTATTGTGGTTATTGATTACAAACATTATTCTAAATAAATTTTCCTGATGATATTTTGCTAAAAATAAACAAAAAGGTAGTTAAGTCTTGGAGAAAAATCATATTTTTTAAGTTTTGGGAACCCTGTATACAAAATCAACATTTTCTCTTGTGAATCCTATTTTCTTTAAGGAATGACTTTTTTCAAAAAATGAAATTTTATGGTCCATTTCTTCTTTTGTTAACCTCATCTGTGGACAGTCTGTAGGTACAACGTTTGGTCAAAAATTTATTTTTGCTCAAGAGTAAAGTACTTGTATTTTTGCTTATGTCGAAAATTGTTATAAAAAAATCATTCTAAGTATGCAAGTTGAGTTTGAGTGATAATCGAGAAAATTTAAGTTTGTCCATTAGTGCATTGTACATTCTTCTTGTTTTGGTAACAGTAAATTAAAAAAAGTATATATTTTAAATTATCTTATGAAATTTAAAATTATAAACTGTATTGCAATAAAGTACAACCATAACTTTTCACCATTTTCAATTAAAAATTAAAAAATATTTTGGTCAATAAACAAAATTGCATATTTTAAAGTAATTTTTAATTCTAAACGTCTTTTTCTTATAACAATTATTATATTAGCATATATTAGCAAAAATATAGGTACTTTACTCTTAAGCAAAAATTACATTTTTAGCCGAACCTCGTGACTGATACAATTAATTATATGATGGTTGCTTTTTAGTTTCTGGATCATGCAAAACTTTTAATAAAGCATAACTTTTTTTTGTAAAATGAGTAATAAAAAGTTTTCCATATAGTTCCAACTTTATTAGACACACTGTATATGTGATGTTTTTTAGGATGTGTCAATGTATGGGAAACCAAAGTTTTACGCAGTGCATGTGGAGCTCATTTTAAACTTCAAATTGCCAGAAAACCTGGATGGGATGATATACGGTCACTTATACCTAAAGAGGCTAACATTTTTATAGCTGATAATAAAACAGTAACATCTAAAAATAATACAGAGATTTCTTTAGGAAATCTGGTAGCGAATTTACCAGTTTTACCATATTTTTCTGTAAATTTTAAAATGTCAAAACATGTAGTACTTATTATAGGTAAGAATATTACCATTCATTTTTGAGATAAATTTTAAATAAAAGGGACAAATTATTCTAAATGTACAGGGTTTTCGTTTATATTTTGCCACCAGGGCCGTATTATCCATTAGGCTGACTAGGCTACAGCCTAGTGCGCCACGAAAAAAATAGGTGCCAGACAGGGAAGTAGGGAAGTAATAGGCGCTAGACAGGAAAGTTTTTAAAAAATAGGTAAATAGGCGCGAAGAGGAGGTCATGACCTTTTTTTTTTGGTCTTCAAAAATTTTTTGGTGGAAGAATAAAGAATAGACGTTCCGGGAATTGTAGCCTAAGGCGCCTCAAACAGATAATACGGCCCTGTTTGCCACCTAATTTTAACTATAACCAAGAAGGATAGATAAAAACGTCCTGTATAAAAGTTTCGTACTTCTTCATACTAACATCAAAAACGCAAGAAAAATTAAGGTTTTTTTTTTAATGGAATACCCTGTATATTATGACACCATTTAAAAGGTCTTGTAGACAGTTTTACAAAAATACTACATTTGATATATATCTATCTTTAATAGTTTTCGAAATATGACCACTTTAATCTAAAAAATAATAGATATAATTTCCATTATACCTACCTGTGACACTAAGCTGAGACCGAGGCTGAGACTGTAGATATAATAAAATTATATTCAGATTTAAATGGCCATATTTCCGAAACTATTCCTATTTTTTATGATGGTTTAGGATTCTACATAAAAAAATAACTCAAGTTTTTAAGAGTATCTAGTGTCTAATTTTATTCATTTTTGTGATATTTGATTTTTTTCAAAATGGAATAGTGATGTTGTGGATAGTTAAAGAAATTTTATTTTAACTCTATAAACTCTTTGAACTTCAAAATTTGTTACAAGATTAGAAAAAGTCTGCCTTATTATACGTAGGTCATATCAAGATCAAATATTGTACAGGGTAATCAAAAAATAATTTTAATTTTTCAGAAGATCAAATAGCAATATCCCTCTTATTTTAAATGGAACACTCTGTATATTTTTACACCACATCATGACAAATAAAATACCCTTTCAAATGATGTATAGGTTGTCTATACCTATCTTTTATACTTTTTTAGTAAATTCCGTTTTAACACATTTTTATTTCAAATGTCTATTTAAATTTAAGTAGGCTGTGATATAGCTATGTCTGTTTACTAAGCCATTATTGTAAAATGTAGATTTGCCAAAAAAATCACAAAATTAAAAGATTTTGTATTATCTGCCACTATATCTAAAATCCGCAGACAAAATTTAATTAGTTGTTATAAGGCTACTTGAAATAATACTTATTTTAGTTAAATGTGGTAATAATAAAACTTGTGTCTTAAAACAATCCTACTAATGCCTCTCATCACTTATGAAGACATTCTGTCACCTAAAACTGGATTCTACTATTATCCAAAATGAAGTAAAATCAATTTGTCAAATTTTTTAAAGGAACTATTTAGTTAATTTTTTTTTTTTTTTTTTTTTTTTTTTTTATCTTTGGACAAACCACGAAGGCTAAAAGCCTAAATACTAACGTACCGTGGGTGTCTTAAGCGAGGTAAGAGGGAGTTTGTTGACACGGGACTTAAATAATTAGATGGTATCTGCTGAAATCTTTTTAAGATTAACTGTAGATTAAAGTAAACCATTTTTTCACATCCTATACTATGTTCACTATAAATTTAGAAAAACACCTAAACCAAAAATGTATTTCATTGGTTTAAAAGTCAGTAACCCTAGGTAACACAATAAAAAATGTATTTTATTGGTTTAAAACTACAGTAACCGGAGTTACTCACTAGGTATTCATTAACAATTTATAGTGGCCAAAGTATAGCAGTATTATATCATCTTGTTTTTATAGAAAAAGGGTTTTCATTTAAAATCATTGAAATTTCTTTTAAACTGACTAAAATACTGGCAATTGGTAAATGGTCGATTGATATTTCCTTTAAAAAATATTAACGGCTGCTATATCACAGCCACCTTTAATTTAAATAAACATTTGGGCTAAAAATTTGTAAAAACGGAATTTACTAAAAACCAAGAAAGATAAATATAGGCAACCTATACACCATTTGAAAAAGTATTTTATTTGTCATCATGTGGTGTAAAATATACAGGGTGTTCCATTTAAAATAAGAGAGATATTGCTATTTGATTTTCTGAAAAATCGAAATTATTTTTTGATCACCCTGTACAATATTTGATCTCGATATGACCTATGCATGATAAGGCAGACTTTTTCTTGTAACAAATTTTAAAGTTTAAAGAGTTTACAGTGTTAAAATAAAATTTAATTTAATTGCACCATTCCATTTGCATTTTGAAAAAAATCAAATATCACAAAAATTAAAAAAATTAGACACTTAGTACTATTAACAAACTTGAGGTATTTTTTTATGTAGAATCTAAAACCATCATAAAATATAGAGTGTTCCATTTAAAAAAATATAACTTTAATACGTCACACATTTTTGAGACACCCTGTATAGGCTAAACTAATTTTATACTGTGGCCTTATTCTAATCCTATATGTTTCCCAATTCACTTTTTTCAAAATCCCTATCGTTACCCAGCTACAGACCGTGTCGAATATGGGCACCCTGTATAGGGTGTCCCATTAAAAAAGTTTACCTCTTCATATTTCTTAGTTTTTGATATTCATTTGTTTAGTAATTTAGTTAACTGTTTTTTAGTTTTAAGTTAGTTCACTCCAGCTGTTTTAGTTAATTAACTTTTTCTTCTTCATATCTTGTATTTTTAGGTGGTGAAACTGAAGGCATAAGTGAAGAATCCTACAAATTAGCAAGTGAATTTAATGGAGTAAGGTTAAATGTTCCATTAAGTAATGGACTGGATAGTTTAAATACAGGTACAGCACTGGGGATCATTGCATTTGAAGTTAAACGGCAGATAACATTAATGAAAATGGAAAATCTGGAAGATTATAAAGTTAGAAATATGAGTTTAAATACTTAGTTATAAAGTTTTGGTAAAAATATATTTTTTGTCCAGTATTAGGATTGAGTTTTTCTTCTAAATAAAGTTTTTTTATAAACTAAATGTTTTTTTACATCTGTAAACAGGGCTAGTAGATGACTATAAAGAAACTCTTTAGCCACCCATTTAAAAATTTTCCCCCTTTAGATTCTTTTAGTTTTTCGCTACTACCAAGCTACTACTTTTAAGATTATCAGGCCCTGTACTCTGTAACGCAATAGAAAAAAAAATCCTGAAATGTCCATATGATTTACACTGCATAGAAAGGAAATTTCTTCTCTATCTGCTTAGAGAGTACGGGCTCAGTTTTTTGATAGTTTACAAAGCTTTGAAAATTTTTGCGTTATTTTTCCTGTCTCCCCGGTGATATTTTTTTATTTTAAGTTTTTGTTTTCTGGGAGATTATATTTAAACAATATATTATTTGGCTTTCCTCCAGAATAAAATTAAAAAGTTTATTTAACATTTTATGAAAATTACAACTTTTATATACCTATTATGTAGAACTATTCTGCTCTTACACAATATAATAAAAGTTATTATTACTTTAAAAGAAATAAAATAATGAAATATTTAATATTAAATTACTTACAATACAAAGGTTTCAATCTATAAACAAAGGTTCATTAGCACGCGGTTGAAATTATTTTAATCTAATAAAATAAAATCTTAACAAGACGAAGATGGCTCTATCTTCAAAAATATACAATTCTTAGATAGTTTAAAAGACAAAATAATTGCAGAAAAAAAAACACTTATCTTGTTTTGTAAGAACAGGAAAAATAGTTTTTTATTATACAAGAAAAAACTTAAGCTGACTTGAGATATCAGTTTGAGGTTGTGTTGTGTTGAGATAAAAATCGAGAGCTAGAATCTAAAATTTTTCCCGTGTACAATAGTAAAAGTTTTGTCTAATAAAATATTCTAAATCCACCTTTACTTAGATGTATGTATATTCAGGAAAAAATACTCACTTTTTTCCTGAGAAAAAAAACAATTTTATGAAGTCACATTTTGGCACCTGTAAACAGAGATAAAATCTTTAGTTTAACTATTCACACAACGTTTCGGGCAGTCCTATCTCTGTCCGTTTTCAAGTGTAAACTAGTAAGTTAATGTGAATAGTTAAACTAAAGACAATGGAAGTCCGAAATTTGTTTGGTAGCAGACAACGGTATTAGAGATAAAACGTTTTTTTTTCCGTCACGGAAAAAATATTTTGCAACAATACAAAACAAGACAACATTTATACAACAAGAAAATTACTATTTGAGCACCCTATATTTATTATTAATTTTAATTATGACATGACCGCGTGTCAGATTTATGCCAAAAATTTTAAAGGAAATGAAAAAGCTTCAGTTTTTATTTCTTATATTTACTTGTATTAGCTCCATAGGTAAGTATAAAGTAAAATTTTGGAATGGAGAAAATCTTCAATCGTCAATTTGCTATATAGGTATTTAATATTCTTGTATTATATAGTATGTGACATCTACAAACCATTTTTCTTTAAAGAAGAGGAAGTAAGACATGTAAGAGATGTTTCAAAAGGCCCCTGTAACGACGATAAACTCGTAGAATTCCTAGCTGAAGCTCAGATAACTAACCCCGAGAGTATTGTAGGGATTGCTATCGCTGATTTTGAAGCAACTTGCAGGTATAATATTATCTATGAAATGTATTCACCATATTTTTACCCCTCCTAAAATACCTTTGCCCCCGCCCTCTAGCATGTAAAATGAAAAAAGTAAAGTTATTCTAAAAATTAATCCAAAGGGTATGTTTTGTAGACGTGGGGAGGACATTTTTTGTTGTCAAAATGTTGAAAGTAAGTGAGAATACATTATTCTGTATATATTTATTATTACATGTGAGGAATTATTTTTGCCTATCACAATTTTTTAAATTTTTCAAATTTTTAACAAGTCCATAAATGTGGCCACCTTTGGTCATCCAAAACAAAAAGGCTGGCGTGGCCACTGTTTCTATATCTTTGCTTTAATCAATTGGTCGTTATTGCTAATAGTTAAAGCATGTTTCCCATGCACTTTTTATATGTTCTAATTCATATTTGGCAAAAAGGTTTTCACATATTTCGGTAAACTTTTTGATGTTATTCTCCGTTATCTGACTTGGATACAAAACTGAAAGAAAAACTACATCATTTTCTTCCTTGGTAAATCTTAATATGAAATGAAAATTGCGATTTTGTAATAGTCTATTGATGTTTTTGATCGACAATAATTTCTATGGGTTTGACGAGCATTCATTCGAGGAACCTTTTTTTTCAGTTTGTCTTTTAAGCAGATAATTCGGCCTTGCTAAATATTTCTTGAAACACATTAACGGTATTTTCTCGAAAATTATTAAACATTTTAAGCAAAGCGTTTTTACTGTTTTTAGTTGAAAAGGTCAGTTTCTTAATCAATTATAATGTAATATTTTATCTAACAAGCTTTGCTGCGTTTTTGTTTGCTTATTTAATAAAATAAACACCTAGCATTAAAGTTGTTGCTTGTATTTTTGGATTGATTTTACCACACATTCACGACGAGCGATACTATTTGGGTTTTTCGTTAGCTATCAATAGTTAAATAATTTTCAAGTCTTACCTCCCTAACTACTTACTATGGATCACAAAACTCAAATAAACTACATTACTAGCTAAAATGGCTACAACACAAGCTTAAAAAAAAACTAAACAAATTAAAGTTGACCAATGAATAAAAGCACTTTAAAATACACAATTTTGAGAGTTAGAATAAAAATAAATTTAAACTTGTACAGTCTACGTTTGTACAAACATCTTAATTAATAATAATAAAAAGAAGTTTTATAAAAAGCAACCATTGTTTTTTTTTTTTTTTTTGAATAAGTTACGATTACCTAAATCCGAAGGGAGGGGAGGGGTCAAGCGCCCCAACCGGCCGGCGCCAAGCATATGAACATGTCAACTCTTAAGTAAAAACTGATTACACAAATATGCTGAACCATGCTAGATACTACTGATTTTAGGAGTACAGGAACAACACTTAAAAAAATTGACAAGTATTTAAAAAACTGTACAGCTTCACCCAGTCTCTACCTAAATTTGATAAGTGGATTAAGAACATTTGATGAAAAACTTTGTAAAAATAACGAATTTTATAAAAGTAAGTACTCATGAAAATGTTATTTTTATTAAAACCTTGTTTATTTATTGCATTACAAAAGTATGATTTATGTAAAAAAAAATGCATAACTTTAATTTTCTAGAATATGACATTTATGATAAGTGCATATCAGATTTGGATAATGACTATGATACATGTGATGGACCACCAGACTGGAATGAAAATGACGATGCGGAAAAAGTTTGCAAGTAGGTACTATTTACTTTTTAAATTATTTTTTTAGCAGATATTTAAGAAGTTTGTTGGAAAAAATTGTCTTTTTTTCAGAATTTACAAGAAACTTATTGACTGTTACTTTATTAAAACTGCCAAAGTTTGTGGCATTAAAGCTGCTCTGACTCTTAAAGAACTAATGGTTGAAGTTATAGAATGCACATTA
This sequence comes from Listronotus bonariensis, assembly GCA_014170235.1. Taxonomy (NCBI): domain Eukaryota; kingdom Metazoa; phylum Arthropoda; class Insecta; order Coleoptera; family Curculionidae; genus Listronotus; species Listronotus bonariensis. The sequence goes on from JACEGR010000679.1 coordinate 8,277, forward strand.
TCTGCAAGCTGTTCTGCTGGGTCTGATCCAAAAGTTGAAGATGCCATGCCTGATAAATATGTTGAAAGTTTAAATGGGGTAAAAAAACTCTTTTTGTAACAATGCTAAAATATATTTCATATAAGAGGCTTAAAATACATGTGGTGTATACAGTGTTTCACAACTTATCCCAGTGCCGTATTATCCATTAGGCTGACTAGGCTACAGCCTAGGGCGCCATGAAAAAAATAGGCGCCAGACAGGGCAGTGGGGATATAAATTAAATAAAATAGACGCGAAAAGGAGAGAACTTTTATATTTGGACTGAAATGGAGGTGAGGAATTTTTTTTTTTTGTTCTTCAAAAAATTTTTAGTAGGAAAATAGGCGCTCTGGGAATTGTAGCCTAGGGCGCCTCATACCCTTAATACGGCCCTGACTTATCCTACAAACTTTTAGGACTAATTCTACGATAAATAATAAAAACCTTTTATAAACATATATTATGTCCTAAACGTTTTAGTTTTTGAACTACGAGGTGTTAAATTTTTTTTTAATTATTGTTTTTTTTATCATAACTTTTATACCAATTCAGATATTTAAAAAGAATTTGGGGGACGCCTACTATGCACCAGAAGACAAGTAATGTCCATAAGAAGTTTAAGGTAAATATTTTTAATAATAAAATGGTATGCCACTGCATTTTTCTCAAATAAAAATATTTTATAAAATTCCCATTTAGTTTGGAACAAATTTGATATTTTGACTTTTTATATTTGATGTACGGTTATTTGTATCGATATTTTGTATCGATAATATCAAATTCTACAGTAAAAAATAACCTTTGTTATTTATTATTTAATTAGATAGAGATTTGACCATGCCAAGAAATGGTTTCTATTTATTACGCGAAAACCGCACATCAAATAAAAAGTCAAGAGATCAAATTTGTTCCAAACTACATGGGAATATTAAAAATGCAGGGGCATACCATTTTTTTATTGAAAAATATTTACTTTAAACCTCTCATGGACATGACTGGTAAAAATTATTTTTTTCTTGTATGACAAAAAATGTCTTCTGGTGCATAGGAGGCGTCCCACAAATGTTTTAAAAATGTCTGAATTGGTGTAAAAGTTATGATTAAAAACAATAGTTTTTTAAAATTTTTGAACATCCTGTAGTTCAAAAACTAAGATGTTTAGGCTATGTTCATATAAAGTTTTTTTCTTGTTTTTATTGTAGAATTAGCCTTGTTGTTTGTCGGATAAGTTGTAAAACACCCTGTATAAATGATGTCCGCAGTGTCTTTCCTTCCACTCCAAACCTTTAAGAATTTAAGTCTCGTGTTAACAAACTCCCTCTTACCTTACTAAAGACACCCACGGTATGTTAGTATATAGGCTTTAAGCCCTTGTGGTTTTTCCAAAGTAAGAGCGCAACTAGCCTCTTATTTTTGAAGGAGGTTAAGCCCTATTTTATAAAGCATATTTGCCGAAAAACATTATTATATTTTAAATGCCCTGTAATTTTAGAGGACTAATTGCCATCTTGGGAGGCTAAAACCCCCTCAAATGTACCTATGGTTGAAATGTAAAAATAGCCAATGCGCCTCTAGTATTTTAACATCTGAAATCTATTTTAATGCAAAAGGTTTCTTTTGTGCTAAAGTGTTACATTTACAATTATCAGTAGGTGATTTCTTGTACAAATATTAAGTGTTTATTTTTTTATATTTTACAGGGGCTGTCCATCAAAACAAATGATTTCTGTCAAAAAATTATAAGAAGTTTTCTTGCAATAGCACTATTTTATTGGGTATTTACTTAACATATTTTACACAAGAAATTAAATGTGGTCCAAAATCTAATAAAAACTTATTAACAATAGTGGTATTTCAATTATAAAACAATTAAACCTGAACAATGAAACACGTTTGTGATTTTTGTTTCATATTATCAATTATATTTAATACTTACAGGAAACCTTTCGTTTTATTGTTATTATTAATATTTTTTTTTAAATTATAGAGAGGTTATTGAATTTGAAATATTTACAGTCTTGAGAGGATGCCAAATATAAGGACACCTAACCTTTAGTCTATTTTATATCTCTACAATAAAGGTGATAATATTTCTACAAAATACAAATAATTATTATTTATTATGACTATTTACTCTTTTTAGAACCACCAAACCCAGAGAATCCCATAATGCTTGCTAGTTCACTTGGTACTTCAGATTCTTCACGTAATTCTTCTGCTTTTCGTTTTTCTTTTCTTTTTTCTCTTCTGTATTCTTTTAGTTTTTCTTCTTCTTCAGCAATCTCAGTTAATCTTGCCTATAAAAAAATTTCAAATTAAGGTAAATTCATTTTTTACTCATAACAATAGATAAAAAGTCAAGTGTTATGTTTATAAGTATTTTCAGAAATTAATTCTTAGGACAACTTTTTTTTACTTGCCTTCAACATTTTAGTTTAATTATAGTATAGAAATAAATCATAAACCTCAACTAGTGTAATATGAAAAGGAGTACTACACTTACCTGTAAATCATAATCTTTTTTCTTCTCTTCCATCTTCTTTTTGTTCATTTCAAATCTCTTTTTAACGGAGTCTAGTGAACTTCTTTCTATCTTCATGGACATGCCCAAATTTCTCTGATGCTTTTTTCCATTAATATGGTCCAAAAAGTTAATGGAATCTTTAACCACACAATCACAAACATTGCAATAGTATCCCCCAGATTGTGAAGTTGGTGTGTTTTTGTTTATCACAATGCTTTTGCCTAGTTTTGAGTCCAAATCAACCTAAAATACAAAAGTAAATTGTAATAAACAAATCTGCCTTATTATAGTAACTAAAGATTATGGTTTGGTCTGGATGGGATAGTGATTAAACTTAGTAGAACAGAGGCGTTGCATAAACTGTTTACACAGTAAAAGTCGTATCAAAATAACTGTAAATGTCTATGAAATTAAGTAAATTTAGGTAAGAGCAAAGTAATTTTATGCATGGTCAAGAAAATTGTGTATTTATTTACTTTATACTCCCTTGTCTTCAGAAGCTCCCGTTTAACTGGTGGACCCTTTTTCTTGTTTTCTGCTTCATCTTTTAAATCTTTCTCAGCCTGTTTTCGTTCTTCTGCTAGTTTTTCGTATTCCTCACGGTCCCATTTTCGTCTGTGATCACCTGGAAGAGTGGACATGCTTATTTTCTTCAATTTTCAGCAAAATATTAGAGAAAAACAAAATGCTGACCAAAACACGCAAATGTGACGTTTATTAAAAATTTTAGCATAAAGTTAGCAATTTTAGGTTTAAGTATTAACCTACTAGAGGCAGCTTTGTCATGCCTACGTGAGAGTGGTGAGAGTAAGGTCCGACAATTGGTGTATTCCTTTTATGCTCCAGAACCGCCCGGAACGACACCATGAATGTTCCTTTTACAATTTTTTGACATTTTTTCATGTTATAGAACCGTTCTTGACATTATTGACAGTTCAGAGAACGGTTCTACAAGGTAAAAGGAATACACTAAATTATTACAAATATATTGTCATTTTGGGATAAGGCAAGGAAGATAAACTTTTTAATAAGGAGCGCTCGATCGCATTAAGCCTGTTCGCTAAATTTTGTGACGTAATCTTTTCCTGTAATTCTTTGTTTACAATCATACTGAAAGGTTTTTTTGAGGTTTTGGTGTTATTTTTTTGCTTTTTAGTCATTGGACTTTTATATATGTATAGTTTTTCCTGTTTATAGTTAAATTGAAGGTAGTTATTAGAGACATTTTGCACGCCTTATTTTGCAATTCCGTTGTGGTTAACGATTATTCTGAGACTGCGCAGTAACGCAAACATGATCCGTTATCGTTATTAGAAGAGTCTTGTTTGCACCTCTTAAAATAACAGACGTTTTTGGCCTCCTTATGGTTATCGTTATTAAACATAGCGATTACAGCAGCAGTTTTAAATAGAGATTTTGCAGCCTCTTCGAATAAATTTATCTTGCGTCTGCGCTTTCGGCACATAACCTTATTTTCTACCTGTGGTTCCACCGATTTTAAAGTTTACGAAAAATCGAGTATCTACCTTTATTCTCCATAAGTTATATATTGATATTTAAATATATGCAAATAATCCTACTTGATTTTGTGTTTTCAAAGTAGATGTAACAATACGGTATAAAGCAAAACACAAAAGTAAGGTTAGGTTTGGTAGTAGAAATAAAAAGCAAGTGTGCCAGATTGCTTAACATGTAAATAGATTACTGATTTAAAATATCCTTAAAAATGCAAGTCCCGTTTTAATTTCTTTTTACACTATTTTATTTTTTCTTACTGCTATGGATTTTCGCTAATTAGAGCCTATGTATCAATGATATTTTAATTAATACGGCATTAAAATGTCAACCTTCTTAAATAATTGATATTAAAATTCAACAATCCGGACAACCACGCAGTTTAACAATAACGATAACGATAACGATAAGCTCTTCGGTATTCATCCGTAATTAAAGGAGTCCGGTATGGTTAATAACGATAACGGATCATGTTTGCGTTACTGCGCAGACTCAGAATAACGTTAACCACAACGGAATTGCAAAATAAGAGGTGCAAAATGTCTCTATTAACCATACCGGACTCCTTTAATTACGGATGAATACCGAAGAGCTTATCTTTATCGTTATCGTTATTGTTAAACTGCGTGGCTGCCGGATTGTAGAAATTTTAATATCAATTATTTAAAAGGTTAAAATTTTAATGCCGTATTAATTAATATATCATTTATACATAGGCTCAAATTAGTGAAAAATCTATAGCAGTAATAAAAATCAAATAGTGTTAAGAAATTAAAACGGACTTGCACTTTTACGGATATTCTAAATCAGTAATTAATTTAGATATCACAATCTGGCACACTTGCTTTTTATTCTACTACCAAACCTAACCTTACTTTTTGTGTTTTGCTTATACTGTATTGTTTGCATCTACTTTAAAAAACGAAATCAACAGAAGTGTTTGCATATATTTAAATAATAATTTATATCTTATGAAGAATAAAAGTAAATACTGATTTTTGTTAACTTTAAAATCGGTGAACCATAGGCAAAAACAAGGTTATGTGTCGAAAGCGCAGACGCAAAATAAATTTCTTAAAAGAGGCTGCAAAATCTCTGTCTAAAACTGCTGCCGTAATCGTTATGTTTAATAACGATAACCATAAGGAGGCCAAAAAACGTCTGTTATTTTAAGAGGTGCAAAATGTCTCTATTAGTACTGCAGTTACAGATAATTTTAAAACCTGTAAACAGAGGTCACTGACCTTTGAATATTTTTATTAGTGATTTTATTTTATGGTATGCAAGTATGGGTTTATTTTGTCAGATAAAAAAATAGTATGGCAAAAGATGACGTCACAAACATAATCTATATTTTCGGACAAATGTAAAAAATCGAGCGCTCCTTATTAAAAAGTTGATCTTCCTTGGAGGAAAGGTGCTTACGGATCGGAAGAGAAGTACAATTGCTCCTTCGAGCATGCTAATTGACTGGTAAGGTGAGACGGGTGCGATACAATAGTCAGACAACATTTTAAACGCACTACATTCATTAATTTTAGGCTATTAACCGGCGGTTTTAACCGTTGTAATAATTGATGACAACGTTAAGGTTATGATACATGAACTAAGTGTCAATGGAGAAATATTGCACAGTAAAATAAGGCCAGGCACTAAAAATACTGGCCTTATTTTGACATCTGAGCTTGCGCAGATGCATGGTGGGATAAGGACTTCCTTAATAAGGGTAGTGCCTGGCTTTATTTATGTCGGTTTTAGGTCGTGCCATATTTCGGTCTTATTTTAACTTCGGAACTGTTCGTGTAATCCGAACGGCTGCCGAGCAAAAAATCGAAAAGTTTTACCAAGTAAAAATACTTAAAACCTTGCTTTTTCAAATGTATTTCTTTAACTGTGTAAAACAAAACCCTACAACACAAAACAATAAAGAAAAACAACTTTTTTTTCCCCATTTTTAAGGTAAATGGTACTGTCAACATTACACGAATTGGTAATTATCAGGGAGTTATTGAACACCACTTTAGAACTTTGCCTTAATAAGGCACTCCTTATTTTGACAGGTACGCATGCGCAGTTGAAAATCTTTATTACGGCAACTTTAATAAAATACTGCATTCCCTTATTTATGTCTGATTACTGTAAGCTTATAAGGTTACCTTACGGGAAATTTCTCTCGTTCTACGCATCTTCTTTCTCTTTCTACTGTTCTAGTTTGAAGTTTGTGGAAGTTTTAATATTCTTTTAACGGTTTTAACCTATAAAATATAATTTAAACTATTTAAAGATATATAAATAATGTAATGCTTTTGAAGGTAGCTGCGAAAAAAAGCGGAAAATTTTCATAACTTGTTAGGTTGGAAATAAGGTTAAGGTAAGGTCTGTCAGTTTGGACAGATGACATTTAAATTTTCAATAACTCAACTTTTTCCGTCGGATATAAGGTTATGCCATAATAAGGTAAGGCATATCCTTATTATGGCATCGCCTTAACTTGTGTGTTCAATAACTCCCTATCGTTTCCTAATAATTGGTTAATTCCCCAAAATTAATGATTGTTTCTCTAGGTATATATGCTTTATGTTACAATTCGCAAATGTACGGGACATGGTACAATTGTACCACTGTGGCAGCCCTGTGTGTGCTGAAGTTAGTAAGTAAATGTAAGGCAAGTTATCATAGCAACAGCACCAGAGAAATATGAGGGAAATTTGGATGAATTACAATTTGGGAGTTGTAAGGAGATAGATGCTACAGAACTTGGAAAAGAGAAATACAATCTAACCTTTATCTTAGAATGACATTGTATTTGACAAGTACATACATAAATAAACAGCTGGTTGTCAAATTTATTTTCAAAAAAATTTAAAGTCATGGCAGGGGCTGTAGATGAATTAAGTAGGTCTTTTTAAAGATACTTTATGTTAATGTAACATTTAAAACGACCAAATTCATAAAATTATCTCTTATTTTACATTGCAGAACTAATTTGTTAAATTTTTGTTTTTAGTGCTTTTGGAGCGTGTATTTCTCAGACTGGGTTCCGCTGAAACTGATGAGCAATTACAAAATGTATTGTGCAAATTTTTGCCTCCAGTTCTGCTTAAATTGTCTTCACAGCAAGAGGGTGTTCGTAAAAAGGTGAGTTTCTGGCAGACAAGTAGGTGAGGATTATTTTGATATGTAATTAATAGTGTGAAACCATTGCAATCCTAGAAAATTACCATCTCAAATCCAATTTTAGGAATTCATTTACGTTTTATTAGGCAATTTTAAATATCTTCTTTTGTAGGTAATGGAATTATTAATTCATGTTAATAAGAGGATAAAAACAAGACCTTTGGTTCAATTGCCTGTAGAAGTATTACTGACTCAATATCAGGATCCAGCTGCTACATCCTTTGTAACTGTAAGTTTTTTAGGGATATTAAGAAATGTTGCTTTATAAGGAAATATAAATTGTGAAACTTTTGAAATGATTATTAGTAAGGTATTTAACTTAAAATTATTATATTAGGATGCTCACCAACTACAAATAAAATCTAATATATTTAAATTTCTGATGAAATAAACCTGTAAATTATTATTTAGTCCAATTTCATCTTTAATATCTCCACTTTTGTTGACTGTTTATTTTAAGATTGGTCTAAAATTATCTTTTGTTCAAGAATTTCACAATAATTTACATAAAATCTGGATTTCCTCGTCTGCCAATAGAGAAGCAAGCTGAACTGGTACCTACTGTGTTAAATGCACTGGAAAACAAACCTATATCTCACTTAGATGGCTTGTTACTTCTTATTGTACCATTACTTGGAAAAGTGAAGGTTCCAACAGAACCAGAAAAGGTTGCCACTCTGTTTGGATTAAATGAGAAACCACAGATTTCAAAGCACTTGCTTGATATTCTATTGGATATGTTACTGTTGCCTTATAGGTGAGTCTTAGAAACTAATTTTAAAGCCATAAACTTCTCTTGGTTTATATTTGTATGTATCAATAAATTTTACAAAAGTGTGTAGTTTTACTTCATTATTTGTAGTGCATTGTCTCCTCAATCTACTGATTCAGACTCACAACCTACAAGTAATGTATCTTTACCTGTTCCTTCGGGAATGAGTGAAGTATCTTATAAAAGAGTTACTGTTAATAATCCTATGAAACCAGAAGAACTGGAAGAGGTAAGTGATTTTTGTGAGTAATTTATTAAGATAGATTTTAGTAAAAATATTAAATGTATATCCACTATGATATATTTTTTTAATCAACAAAATAAAAATCATAATTGCAAATAAACTGTGCACTTTGATCAAAAATTTATATTTAGTTATAAGCACATTTTAACCTATTTATTTTATTGAACAAAATATACAGACTGTCCACGGATGGGGTTAACAAGAGGACAAATGGACCAAAAATTAAATTTTCGAAAAAAGACATTCACGAGTCACACAATTTTTTAACTGTAAATGTCAGTTTTCGCCAGTTATGGATTTCAATAAAATTTTGTACTATTGTTTTTATCCATTTCAAACAAATAAATTTTTCTAATGACATTTTGCTAAGAAAAGTTTTTGTTTTGGGAACCCTGTATACAAAATCAAAATTTCCTCTTCGTGAATCCCATTGTCCTTACAAGCAAAACGAAATATGAAATTTTTGGTTCTTTTGTTCTCTTGTAAACTCCATCCCTGGACAGTCTGTATACAAGTCGATTTTTGTTTTGGTACAATCAAGGCTGTATATGTATAAAATAAAACAACAGGCTACAGTAACATTAAAAAAACAGACTCTTAATAATATTTGTAGTTATTTAGGTGTTGTGTTTTTAAATATATGTATAATAATGTATAAGTTAATTTTTTTTTAGATTAAGTTGGGTATAGTAAAGTTTATAGCTTATGGAGTGTTTAAAAATGATGACATATTAATACATCTTATAGTGGCAGCATCAGACACCAGATTTGGAGTTGCCAATTTAGCTGATATGGAACTTAAAAAAGTCGTTGGGTAAGCCCCAAAGTAGAAAAAATTATTTTGTTTGTGATTTTTACCTACTTAGAATTATGAGGGGTTGGTAGATCAGTAACACTTTTTTGTCGCTTAAAAACTGTTTTATAAGGTTTCCAAGTAGCATTTAGGGAATTTTAATGATAGAAATAAATCTTTTTTATAAAAGTTTCATAGTCAAATTCAAATATTTATTGATGGATGCCCATACAGGTTTTTATTTATTATAATTAAAAACTTTATTTCATAACAATCCTTTGACGTTTCGTTCAGTGTAGTGAGCTTTTTCAAATTTTTTTATTACGATCAGGCAAACCAACCTACAAATAATTATAAAACTAAATTACCAACTTTTACCACAATTTAAAACATTACACAACAACACATTTTATTTTTTTACAGAAAAATTATTTTTATATTAAAAAAAATACCTATACTCAAGAAAAATAAATGATAATTATATATATGTATATATATGATATATATTTATATATATATAATAGTGGAAGGGTAGTCTTGACCGACTAGTTGAATACAAAGATTCTAAATTCTTGGGGATTCGGTCTAGGGCTGAAGTAAAACTCTTTTTACTAAACGCCGAGTTTTCGGAAATTTAATTTTTTCTTTTTCAAGGCTAGAATATAAAGAAAAATCTTTTACAATCAAAAATTAATCTACAAAAGCAACCTATTGTTTTAAAAACGGTAATATTTAATTAAAAAAAAAAAAACTTACGTGCAAAGTGAGTTTTCTTAAGGCTAGAGTTGTAATAAGAAACATAATCAATTTATTGTTTTACATATTTCTTCTGACAATTTTTGAACTTAAACTTTTTAAAAATTTACATTTTAGTGTTTTCTAGAACATCTTAATAAATACTGTTAAGTTAATACATATTGAAATCAATATCGGTAGCAGTGTTATCAGGACAACATTACTTTGCAGGGTTTTTTTCTTTTTTTTGGTTGTTGATCGAAAAAGATGTATACAGTATGGATTTTGGAACCTTACAAAAAAACCAACTTACTCAGTAGATATATGAATTATCATTCATACCACACAAAAAAAAATGAAAATCAATCTTGTTCTAGCATTAAAAAACAGAATACAAAAAATTTGTCATCCATCATATATTAATAAAAACATAAAAAAGCTCTACTCTATCTTATTGGACAATTGTTATCCAAAATATTTTCTTAATAAATTTTTACACAACTCTATTAATACCAATAATTTAAATAATAACAATAGAACAATACAAGTTAACAATCTTTCTAACAATGAACAAAGTTTAGCTATTTCTCCAGAAATTCCGCCTTTTTATTCAATAATAACCAACCAACAAGCACTCCTCAAAATAGTATTGCCTTATCAACTGAAAATCAAGCTTCTTATTTTTTTTCACTACCATATTGCGGTGAAATTTTTCACAAATTAGCAAAGATTTTAACTAAACTTACTAGCCTCAAAATAAGTGGCAAACAAATTTTAACAATTGGAAACACTTTTTCCAGGCTAAAAGATAAAGACAGTGTTTTGAAAAAATCGAATGTTGTTAACTCTCTTCAATGCATAGAATGCAACAGTAACTATATAGGACAGACTTCCACTGTTTTACAGCAACGAATTACCAGACGATTGCAGGCTCAATAAAAAACTTGTACCCTATCTGAACATGTCCTTACGACTAAACATAACATTGATTTTGCCAACGCAAAGGTATTTAACACAGAAAAAAACAAAAACAAAAGACAGTTTTTGGAAATGGTGGAGATTTTCCTGGATAGTAGTTGCATAAATAAAAGAAAAGATATTGATGATCTAAGCATAATTTATTCTAGCCTCTTAGAAAACTTAAAAGAAAACGATAATTAAATTAGTCAAAATAAGTTTTTGTATCCTGCCTTATCACTATAATAATGTATAAAATATATAAATAAGAAAATTCAAAATAGTTTTTCAAAAAAAAAAAAAAAAAATTTGTAAGCCGTAACCAAAAAAAAGAAAAAAACCATGCAAAGGAATGTTGTCCTGATAACACTGCTACCGATATTGATTTCAATATGTATTAACTTAACAGTATTTATTAAGATGTTCTAGAAAACACTAAAATGTAAATTTTTAAAAAGTTTAAGTTCAAAAATTGTCAGAAGAAATATGTAAAACAATAAATTGATTATGTTTCTTATTGCAACTCTAGCCTTAAGAAAACTCACTTTGCACATAAGTTTTTTTATTTTTTTATTAAATATTACCGTTTTTAAAACAATAGGTTGCTTTTGTAGATTAATTTTTTGATTGTAAAAGATTTTTCTTTATATTGTAGCCTTGAAAAAGGAAAAAATAAATTTCCGAAAGCTCGGCGTTTAGTAAAAAAGAGTTTTACTTCAGCCCTAGACCGAATCCCCAAGAATTTAGAATCTTTATACAGGTGTGGAAAATCTTTATTCGCGCTTTGCAATTCCCCAAGTGGAAAAGAGAGTATTTCTGAATATACTGAATCAAGTAAGTTCGATTGAAACAGACGATGCGATGTTGTCGATGCACAAATTTTTCCCCGTTCTCTTTGCTTACATCCAAACGTACTCCCCTATTGGGACACTGGCGCCGACGGTTTTCGTTTTGCGTATCAGGAACTTGCAGCGTTCGGGTATTGAACAGTGTTGCCAGAGACTTTTTCGGGGATTTTTGATGACAAGATAAAACGAGATTTTTAAAGTAAAAACGGGGATTTTTAACGATTTAGAAGGTAGTCTACTCTGATCGCCATTTAACGTCCTTAACGTTGAATATGACTATAATTTAAATTATTAGAATGGAGGTAAAAAACATTTTTAAAGGTACGTTTTGATCTTACTTTTATTGCATGATATTTACGTCAGATAAAAATTCTGGCTGGTGTAAAGAGTCAAAAGTTATATCAGACCAAAGTCGGTCTATATAAGGTCACGATATTCGGCAATATTGCTTTGACGTGTTATGACGTCACATCTCCCATTTTTCGGCCATTTTGTTCAGTGCTGGAGATATACAGTTTATTGTATTAGTAGAACAAACGTTTACACGTCAGTTTTTAATTGTTATTAAGTTATAAATTCTTTTACTTTAAATAAAAAACATTTGGAATTACATCTTTCAACAAATATCACTTCCAAAACAATGCAAAATTAAATGCGCAAATTCTAGACGCCACTGGATTGATCTTTAGCTTTGATTTTTACCCAGTCTTGCCAACTTTTCTCCGAGAAGTGCCTTTCCTTGCGTCCCCGACCTCGAACCGCCTAAAAGTTGAGGATATGTCGCAACCTTATAAATATAAACTAACCTTGATATCGGACAACATTTTTGACCGTGCACATTAGCTAGAATTTCTATCTGACATAAATATCAGGCAATTAATGTCAGTTGTAAACAAACCATTATTTTTACTTACATTATACTGAAAATTCTCGATTTTTACGTAAACATTTTTTTGGTTCTTAATTTCTTTGGCGTAGAAAATACATTTTTTGCCAATTAAAAGGCGGACCTTAAATGTGATTTTTGGAACCACGCGGGGATTTTTATCGTAACCCACCTGGCCACACTGATGGTATTCAATTCAGTAGCATGGTAGACATGCACGGGGAGTGCAACTCCTAGTTAATTTTTTTGGTGCATTTTTTACGTAAATATTAAATATTTGAGTATCCTAAAAAAAATAATAATTTAAATGCATTAAATCCTGAAAAGTTAAAAGCATAATTCTTTTTGCCATTTGGATTTTAACAAAACTTTAAAAAAAAGAAGTAAATTTAAATAAAATATTCTCTAAAAAAATAAAAAAAAACATAAAAGTATTTCTAACGGAAATGTTTATGAAATGTGGAAAATCTTTTTAAAATCTAGGTTATTATGGTTCTGAAAGAGACCACAATTTTAAGCAAGACAATATTTCAATCTGTTATTAAATTCGGTTCTCTTTGGTTAATCAAGCATTTGAGGTGATATGCTACCGGGTGGTGCAAGTGGTGCAAGGCAACAGGGCGCGGAAATTTTTAAAAAGGGCGGAAATGCAGCAGTATCACAGACATGCCGTTTCTTAGTTAATGGAGGTTCAAGTGACACCTATCATTACACATGCACTTCCTACAATTTCGTTAACAGCCGATGGTTTCAAACTTTTATAATAATTTCAAAAATTGTACTTTTCGCTGGTACAAGACCTTTTTTAAATAATGCAAACTTCCTAATTATTTCTTCTGCTTAATTACCAGCATAGTACTACTTAATAATTTGTACTTTTTGTCAACGATATTGACCAAAATTTAAAAAAAATCTAAATTAAGCAGGATTAGCAGCAGTTTGCAACACAGCAAACGACATTTGAAAGATTTGAGTCGACCCAACTCCGAAAAAATTCTGTCCCCAAACCTAGTTCAAAAAGCCCCAAATTGATATTTTATTTTTCCTGAAAGCCCTTAAATTTTAAAAAATTAAATTATACATTATACAATTACATTCTAAAATCACAAAAATAAAGTAAAAAAGGTTTAATAAGATTACTATTATTATTTTAATTTTACCCTGAAAGTTAAGGCAAGTCGGCAACCCTGTACTTGACATCTACGTACCGCAGACCCGCAGACGCTCTCGTCTGGATTTCGTCTCCCGCTCCGGCACGAAAGAGTGGGGCTGTAATTACGGTGGGCGGAAACATATTGGAGAAGATAAGGGAGATTACTAAATCACATGAGTTCGACTGAAACAGAATGAGGTGTTTCCCCGCCCGTTCCCCTTTCTGTCTCCCCCACCACTGCGCCAACGCGCTCGCTTTGTTTATGGCTGATCGAGCTACGAGCACGCAGTTGCTTCTTTGCACGCGTGGAGGGTGTTACTGCTTCACATATTATGATAATTTTTTTTACGTAAATATTAAATATTTTGGTGTTTGATGAATTTATTGCTTTAAATGAATCAAATACTGCCATTTTTAAGAGCTTTTTTTTGCCGTTTGGAGCTAAACAAAATAAAAAGAAATCCCGAAAGAAAGAATAAAGAAATAATTCTAAAAATAAAAATATAATCCTAAAAAATTAAAAACATAAAAGTATTTCTAACAAAATTTCTTATAAAAACTTTTTAAAATCTTAGTTTATAAGGTTCTCAAAGAGAACCATTTTGTGCAAGACAATATCCCAACCTGTTATAAAATTCGGGTTTTGTGTTTTCAAGTATTTCAGGTGTTATTTATGCCTATAAGAACCTGACTAAGGCGGAGTTCATCCAAGTCATTTGCACGTTCATGACGATACCTATAAATTTGTTGCTTAACGTGTCCCCAAAGAAAAAAATCATTTGGTGCCAGATCTTGTGATCTAGGAGGCCATTTTATGGTACCTCTTCCGCTGATTATACGATTTGGAAACGTAACTCCTAAAAATTGTTGAACTTCCCTGGCGTTGAGCTGGACAACCAAATCTCCCGATTAATTTCTTCTGCTGAATTACCAGCATAGTACCACTTCATAATTATTGAACTCTTTGTTCAACGGTATAAACCAACATTTTAAAAAGAAAGCGCCGCAGTTTGCAATAACCCAAACAGCTTGCAACTGAACTCTCTCCAAATGCTCGGGCCCGGCGGCGTATTGCCAAATGATATTACGTTTCAGATCGCTGCACTCTGATAAGTAATATATTTTGGTTGGGTTTTTACAAATCGACGCTGCCTTTGCTATGCCAAAACATATTGCGATTCAGAACAAGAAATGTAAGCCATTTACGTTAATACGTTACGTAAATCGTTACCATTAAGGCATATTTAACGGATAGGATTTTAATCAGATAGAATAAGTCTCAAAATTATGTAAGCAGTTTATTTTTTCAGGTTCTCCTTTATTAAGTACTCGCATATTTGTGAACAAAAAAATCTTCTAAAGTCGCAAAACAAAATAAAATTAAAACTCTACATAAAAAATAACAAACACTGTTGGTTAATGTTTTTTGGCATTAGGCCTATTCAGACAAACATTTTGAGACAAGTTATGGTAAATTTTTGGCTTCTTTATGGTTTGGTTTTTAGAGACTTCTTCGGTTTTAGCTGGTCGGCCACTCTGAATCCTCGAGGATCCATTTGAAATTCCTCGTTTCTTTCTGCGTGCCATAGAGGTTGGTTGGATTTTGATGATTTTGGATCTGTTGCAGTGAATTTTTTCTAAAGCGAAGCTTTTCACCTAAAAAATTAAATTAAAGGGTTTCTCCTTAAAACACAAACTAAAAATAATATTTTACCTGAGATATAGTTTTCGTTTTGTTTAGTGTTTTCACAAGTCTTGCTAAAGTCAAAGTATTGGATGGTGAAAAATTTTGTTGAAAAATATCGCATATGCGCATAAATTCATCGCGTAGCTCAGCAACATATTCAATGTGACGTTGACGACTTTCCTCGTCGTTCATTTTTATTATTTGTGGGCCGAACTCCTCAGCTTGTTGTACACTATTGGTTGCGAAACTTTCACCTTGAGATGTGCAGGGTTGAGGTTCTTGCAGACAATGTTCGTTACTAAGAGACATATTATCAGATTTTTCAATAGCTAGTTCTGCGTAGAAATGCTCTGGTATATCATCGCCTAATGCGATTTTGGCAAACTCAATCCTATCTTTCATAGTAATATGGGGCGACGTCTTAAAGGTCATGTTTACCTTTTTTCAAGAACACATAGATGCTTACAGTACTTGCCACTTTTACCAGCGGGACAATCGCAGCAGGCTATATCTACTAAGACTGTATAAAAAACCTGATCATTTTGGGTTGATTTAACCCTATATTCATTGTCAGATATCTGGTAAAACTCTTCAATAACAGAAGATATTTCTAAAAATTTTGAGTACTGAAGGGCATTACTCCTACGCGTATTTGCAAATTCTAGTAAGCGCAATTTGTGGTAATTTTCAAATTTACCGCATATAAATTCTACTAAGGCGCAACTATTAAAAACTTTTGATCTCTGCAAAACGACATCTTTAAACACACGTATTGATGCTTCCATATAATTGTTGGTATTATTGCCTCTTGTTAATACATTTTTCCTTAATGCGATACACCATTCTTGGCGCCTATACCATAGCTTTTTCATGTAAGACTGCAATGAAAAATTAGAAGTCACTGCGACACTACACATGATTTTTTCGTAATACTGTTCAGCTTGCTCTTTATTTTCTGCATATAATATACTTTGAAATCCTTTCATGACGTCTCGCCTATCACATTTGGATACTTTATTTCCTGTTTGCCATAACCAGCGCCACATTGCTTGACAAATGTGAAAGGTACATAGTAAAAGTGTTGAGTTAGGAAAAATACAACGTAATGCGTTTCTTTCGGCCGAGCAATCGTCCGTCATTATAACTAAAGGCACAAATTTCTTTTCATTTCCCTCCTCCAAAGCTTCTTTTGCCGCTAAAAATGATGCTGTGAAGTTGGCTTCAGTTTCTTCTGTATGTAGAATGCAAGCTAATGGTGCAGCACCAATCTTGTGAGATGTAAAAATAAATGTAACTTGTGTACTAGTTTGATCGCATGATCCACTTGAATCCACATATATCATTTCATCACCTGAGCCATTTAAAAATAGTCGCCTCATTATGGGTGTAATAATTACCACGATTGTTGGATTTTCTTTTATAAGAAGTTTGCAACCTTTTTTTGATAGAATGTTTGCTTTTTCTTTAAGTATAGATACAACATTGCTTTCATCGCGATTACCATAGTTATCTTTCCGCCAAAGGTCATAAATATATCTTATTTGCCGCATGGTAGGATTTATTTGAGCGTTGGCAAGATTTATTGCAAACTCTGGTCCTTCTAACTCAATCATATTTAGCTCGTGAAATTGTTTGGCGACTGCTGGAGTCATACCTTGTTCAAAATATTGTATAAATGTATTTTTTGTTTCATAATCACATCGTAATAAACTAAACGCAGAAGCAACCTTAATTCTATGAGTATGCTGAAAAGTGAAATTAATTATAACGTTTAAGCCAATTTTTAGTAATTTATCGTTTTTTATAGTGTTTTTGTTTATTTTCTTTATTTTAAAATCGATGCTGGCGCAGCATTTCATATCTCTCATTTTTTCACTGTTTTCTCCTTCTTGTTTTTTATGACTCTTATGTAATGAAGCATGCTGACAGATATATAACTTACGATATTCAACTCGTTGAGCAGGTGGTCTTGACTGGACTATCCAATTAGTAGAGGAAAATAATGAAAACTTTTGCATAAAAATTCGGCACTCAGCCTGTCGCGTTTCACAAGGTGGTAGTTTACACTGAACTTTCGCACAAAATGCTTCCTCAGTGATGTTTTTGTATTCTATAACACGGAAGTCCTCGCAAACCGACTTCAAAAAATGCTCAAGTCTCTTAATATCATACATTCTTAAAGACGAAGTCATATTTCCAACATTTTAGTCATATTAAAAAAAAATAGTTTTCCACATGCCATTATTGTTTGACAGGTGACTAAAATGTTAGCAATAAGATTTCTACATTACACAAACTTTTTATCAACAAATCAAGAAGAATAATATTTTGAAAAATAATAATATATCAATAAACACGCCGATACTCGCGACCGCCCAATAGGTACAGCTTTTTAGTACGCACTGAAACGCAACGATGATGCAATATTTATATTTTGACAAAACGACACCACGTGCACGATCGTACCACGTGCAGTTATTACGAAGTTTCAGAGCGCCGATCAATGGCGCCGACCGACCATTAATTTGACGAAGCGCTGGATGCGTATATGTTTTGTATATGTTATCGCTGCGTAACGGTTGCCAAACCATATTACGACTCAGAGCTAAATGTTTGAGTTTGTCTCTGAAGCGTTATATTGTTTGGCAATACGCGGCCCGGCGACGGCCGCGGTGACCGGCGTTGATGTGTCCCACTACTGCAGGAAAGTGGGCATATACATACATATGGCATCATTGCATTTGAAACATCGGGGAATATTATATATTTTTCAGGTATTGCTGAAACTATAATAAAAGATATTCCTAGTATTCCTGGCGATCCGGTGGAGGATCTTCGGAATCTCACGCGCCCTAACCAGAGGTTTTCTTTTGGTGAAGTGACATATAACGAAGTAAGAGGTATTATAGATGGTTTAAAAAACAAAAACAGTAAAGATATATTTGGTCTAAATGTCAAATTAATAAAAACTATTAAGAACTGTATAATTATACCTCTTGCTAAACTCATTAATCTATGTTTTAAGAATAATATCTTCCCTAAAATATTTAAAAAAGCCATTGTAATACCGATTTTTAAAAAGGGAAACTGTGATCACCC
The DNA here is from genome assembly GCA_014170235.1 of Listronotus bonariensis. Classification (NCBI taxonomy): domain Eukaryota; kingdom Metazoa; phylum Arthropoda; class Insecta; order Coleoptera; family Curculionidae; genus Listronotus; species Listronotus bonariensis. The sequence continues at coordinate 26,688 of JACEGR010000679.1, forward strand.
TGAAAACTATAGACCGATTTCTCTGCTTCCCATAATATCTAAGATAGTAGAGAAGTGCATGGCCACTAGAATATCTGGTTTCTTTGAGGAAAACAATCTGTTTGCCCAGGGTCAATTTGGCTTTCGGGAGGGTAGGAATACCATTATGGCAATTTTGAAGTTGATTTCAGAGATAAATGAGACTTTTCAGGAACTAAAGTATACAACTGTATCTTTCTGTGACTTGAGCAAAGCTTTTGATTGTGTCGATCACCACATCTTACTTAACAAACTAAAGTTCTATAATTTGGGATGTTAAGGTTGAAGTTCCACAGGGGTCAATTTTGGGACCTACTCTCTTTTGATATTCATAAACGATCTACCGTCAAATAAAGCTAATGCAGAATATACCCTCTTTGCCGACGACACAACCATATCTTCGGCTTACGACTCTTTAGAGCAGTCAGTCATTGGATCTGAGGCAGCGAGGGCGGAAGCTGAGCGGTGGTTTTGCCTAAACAAACTTTTGCTAAATAAAGATAAAACCAAGAATATGGTTTTCTCAATGCGTGACATGACTGCCTGCGCTGAGTCTGCTACGGGGGCAAGCTTCCTGGGCGTCTTAATGGATCCAAGGCTTCAATGGGGACCGCATGTCAACCAGGTGTCCAAAAACTTACAAAGTCAGTATATCTGATGAGAAATCTCAAGGATTCGGTATCACCGGATATTCTTAGGATAGCTTACTTCTCTCTTGTACAGTCCCACATATCATATGCAATATTGGCCTGGGGGCACTCTCCGCAGACACAAAGAATCTTTGGTCTGCAGAGAAGGATCATACGTCTGATGCATGGTCTTGGATACCGTGATGACTGCAGGGAGGCATTTGTGTCTCTTGGAATATTAACAGTACCATCTCTGTATATTCTTGAAAACCTTATTTATATAAAGAAAAATATTGCCACATTGACGTTGCATGAAAATGTCCATGATTATAACACCCGAATAAAACAAAACATAGTGATCCCCTTTAGGCGACTGAGAAGGTGTCAAAATGGTCCTGAGTATTGGGCAGTGAAATTTTTCAATCACTTGCCGTTAGAATTTAGAAATCTCCCCATGCCAACGTTTAGGAGTAAGGTCAAAGAATTACTTGTAAGGAATGCCTTTTATTCAAGTGATGAATTTTTGGAATTTAATTTTTAATTTAATTTTATTTATTAAACTTAATCTTGGAAACCATAGAATTGGATTTTAAATCTTTAAATTTTTTTGTTATTATAAGTGGTTAGTGTTATTATTGTAGATTACATATATTGTGTCTTGTATGTTACTTATTTGTTTTTAATATTGTATTATAGCATTTTATCTTCAAACAAATTTAAAAAAAAAAAAAAAAACCTAGTCTAGGCCATATTATTTATTTTATTAGTTGTATGCTGTATTTTATATCTTTTATTTGACGTGTGTGAACCTTTGCTGTATTTTGACATGAATAAATTGAGTATTTTGAGTATAATATCTTATTTTCCGTTACTCTCTATCTTAAGGCAAGATTTTCACTTGTTAATCCCAATGGTTCGATAACGATTTTCCAGACCTGTATATATATATATATATATATATATATATATATATATATATATATATATATATATATATATATATATATATACACATATATAAGCATTTTTTAAGCTTTTAAAGATCTTTTTAATGTCGACATAATACGTAATATACAGGGTGTTTTATTGAAAAAAGGTTTACCTTTTCATTTTCCTTAACTTTTAAATGTTTGTTTCTTTTGTTATGCTCAAAAGATATAAATAAAAAACAATAAAACTTTTATACAACACATGTTTTTCTATCTTTTTTAGTTATCATTGTAAATAGGTGGCAAAATATAAATAAAAACCCTGCACAATAAAATATTTGTTTCACCATTAAGCTAGACAACTAACAAAATCTATTATTTGTTTTAGATCTGTAGATTGGAGCTCTCCCCATATCTCCCAACCACTGTTTACCCTCTTTTTAGGAACGAAACCTGCTAAGCAGGAACAGAAAAAAATCCTGCAAATACAAGGATACGGCTGAAACTGCTCAATTATTTGTGTAGAGTAACTGGCGCAGGATTTTTGCTACCTGGCAGTATACAGATTGTTTTTGATAGTTTGTATGGGGAAAACACTAATACCAGGTTGAAAACTCTGGCATTGAATTTTACTGGAAATTTAATAAGATAGTAAGTAATATTGCACTTAATTTTTATTCTCCATGGTGTAGTAAAAGTGTGAAACAATATTCTGTAGTATTTAAAAAAGTCTTTTTTTTATTGATTTTTTATTCCTCAGGAATATTTGAGGTATAAACACTGATCTACAAAATGGCCGAGTTTGATTTGTGCAGTATGAATTTATAAGTCTACTATTGTCAAAAAAGTGTTAGCCCTGCAACTTTCTATAGATAACCAATAAAATGTTATCAAATTTATTGTTGTTTTAATATTAAAAGCAAAATTAAATTGACAAAATATTTATATGGATTTTTTTTCTTATAGTGCTGTAGGAGATTCAATAAGTAAAGTAGCCCCAGTTTTGTTAGCTGGTCTAACAAAATTGGTGAAAGAGGGTGAAGAAGTGCATCAAGGTCAAGCATATGTGACCATAGGCTTACTAGCCCAGAAGTTTCCTCAAACAGTTTTTCACGATGTCGGCCTGTTGGAATTGTATTATAAAAATTTGGAGGAGAGTAATCCTGATTTAAAAATACAAGTTAGGGAAGGTTAGTTATAATAGAGTTATAGTTTAACTGATATTTTAGAAGCTTACTCAATTGAACCATCCTTATAATTCTTTTCCCCTATAAATACAGAGTTTCCAGTAACTCTACCGACTGACTTCAAGGAGTAATTCTACAATAAAAAATAAGAACAAAACTTTTATGAAGATTTGATCTAGATGTCTTGGTTTTGGAACTACGGGGTGTTAAATTTATTTAAAAATATCGTTTTTTTTTAATAACTCCTACAACAATTTCGATTGTTTTTTAACTTAAGAGGAATCTTCTATGCATTAAAAGACGTTTTCAACATTCAAGAAAAGAAAATAATCATCAGTGCCATAGAAAAATAGTACGTCACTGTCTTTTTTAAAATGAAAATATTTTTAGAATTTTTGTTTAATTTGGAACAAGAGGTAAATAAATAATTGGTCAGCACATTCAAAAACTAAGACGTTTAGGGCACATGTATATAAGAAGTTTTTTTCTTATTTTTTATTGTATAATTACCTCTTAAATATTGTCGGTAGAGTTACTGAAAGCTTTGTATAAATACTAACGTAAATGCATAGTTCTCGCCTCATTTTAAATTTAAAAATAAGCTAAGGTAATAATCCTGTAAAACTTTTTTATAGGCCTGTTAAATCTAATTCTTGCATACAAATATGATATATTTCCCAATGAATCAGACAGAGACGGACGATTAGGAATTCTTTTTGCTCTGATTAAAACAAAGATGAACTCTCAGGAGCCGATGGTCAGATTTGCCAGTGTCAGGACATTGGCGACCATTTTTCCACCTGACCATGTTCCGTCGAAATTTCTGTTGTTGGTTGCAACAGGCGATAGGTAGGAGATAGTTTTGTATATTTTTTTAGGACCAAAATAGAATAAATATTTGTTAATTTTAAGCTTATTTTTTTACGTTATTTAGGGCAAGTAAGTTAAAATACAGTTATATTCACAAAAAGATGTACAGGGTGGCTCGAATTCGACGCTCATCATTGGGATTTCGGAAACCGTAAGAGATACAGGATCGATTAAATGGAGGCAAAGTTGCGCAATTTGATGCTCAATAAAATGCCGTTTTGCGTTTTAAAAAATTCCGAGTACTTCCGAAGATATTCGAAAAAAACCGGAATTTTCAATTTTGGTTTCTATTGTTTCCTGGCTATATTTGTTAAGATAACTTAAAATGAAAAACACGTTTTCATGGCCACTTTTTCTGCCCTATAATTCAGTGTGATTAAATATTGAATCTGACGTTTCGGCTTCTGGCGACCATCATAAACTTAATTTTTTAAATACGGACCTGTTATTTTTTCAATTTAATTAAATCCTTTCATCACTCTTAAAACACTTTATATCTCCACTTTGATATTTGCCGACGTTTCGTACAGAAAATTCCATCACCAGAATATTGCATATTTATTTCACCATAATACGGCCCTGAATTACATTTCTAGGTAAGAAGGTAAAAAAAAGAATAAACTTATTACATATTCGTAATCTTTTTATTGCAACTCATTGATATCTAACAGGGGAAATTACTTTATTAACCGAAAATTTCATTAATATTAGACATAAGATACAAAAAGGTAGACAACAAATCAGCTTACCTAAACAATTTGTAATACTATCTTGATGCCCATATTAAAAATAAACATAATTTAATCACTATTAAAAGTGTTCTCCTTCCGCCTCGATGCATTTTCTTGCTTTGCTTTGTATTTTTAATACAGCTCGATTAATTGTTCTCGCAGGAATGGCAGCGACTTCCCTTATCAAATTTTGTCGTAGTACTTAAAGGCCGTGAGGTGCATTTTTAAATAAACGGTTCTTAAGGAAATAATCTAGGGGACTAAGATCTGGGCTCCTAGCGGGCCATCTTGCAAAACCATTTATTAGGAAATATATGGTGAAGGAATTGAGCTACTTCCCTTCCATTGTGGGCAGGAGCTCCGTCTTGCTGCCACCATATTTCTTGAAATACTGCCAAAGGTTGATTATCTAGGGCGTCTAAGACATCATTTCTAATCAAATTTAGATATCGTTCGGAAGTTAAGGTCTCTTCGTAAACGAAAGGTCCAATAATTTTGTTCCTCCACATACCAATTCATACATTAATTGAAGTTCTCCCTTGAATTCGTACCTGCTGGTTAGTTTCTGTTAATAAAGTAATTTCCGCTGTTAGATATCAATGAGTTGCAATAAAACATTATGAATATGTAATAAGTTTATTCTTTTTTTTACCTTTTAACCTAAAAATGTAGTTCAGGGCCGTATTATGGTTAAATAAATATGCAATATTCATGGTGATGGAATTGTCTGTACGAAACGTCGGTAAATATCAAAGTGGCAATATATAGTGTTTTAAGAGTGATGAAAGGATTTAATTAAATTGAAAAAATATCAGATCCGTATTTAAAAAAATAAGTTGATGATGGTCGCCAGAAGCCGAAACGTCAGATTCAATATTTAATCACACCGAATTATAGGGCAGAAGAAGTGGCCATGAAAACGTGTTTTTCATTTTGAGTTATCTTAACAAATATAGCCAGGAAACAATAAAAACCAAAATTAAAAATTCCGGTTTTTTCGAATATCTTCGGAAGTACTCGGAATTTTTTAAAACGCAAAACGGCATTTTATTAAGCATCATATTGCGCAAACTTTGCCTCCATTTAACCGATCCTGCATCTCTTACGGTTTCCGAAATCCCAATGATGAGCGTCGAATTCGAGCCACCCTGTACAAGGATTAGAAAGATAAATACTTTTTCATATTTTTATGTAAAACCGGATTTTAAAACTGACTGTTTGAAGGAGGTTAACACATGTATAGAGTTTTAAAAATTTAAAGCATTGGCTTCGAGTGTCTACAGGGTGTTTCCTAATTGCGGTAAGAAAATTTAATGGCGGTTTCGTTAGCCATTTTAATAAAAATAAGTTCATTATAACATGGGTCCTCAACTTTTTCGTTCTGCAGATACAACACAAAACAAGAAACAAGAATCTAAAAATTTTTAAAGCACTTTTTTAGTATGTTATATTAAATACAAACGTTATTTGATTAAGTATATCTTGCTGTTGATACATATGTAAGTGGTAACAGGAAGTTATAACACTTAATTTTTAGGAGAAAGAAATGTCCTAATTCTTGTATGGTCCAGGAATATGCAGTTTAGCTGATTTTAGATTTTTTTCTTAAAAACTAAGCCAGTTACGTTAAAATATTAACCAACAAAAAAGTTGCACTTTTAGGTGTTTTATCCGAGAAAAATATAAAGGTTGTCAGAAAATCAGTGGCGTACATTTTTTGTAAATAATATTAGCGGAGATGCGTCCCAGGGCACCACTGGTCTCACAAATTAAAATTAATTTAGAGTTAAAGTAACATCCTGTTTCAACAAGTACCACAGACAAAATTTATTTAAACCGGATAAGGCATATTTAGGATATTATTAAAAACCCGTTTTACTTTTAAAAGTTTTTACCCCATATCTTAGAAATTAAGAATTAGGGATCTCCAGGATGATGTACCTCGCTATTTGTAGGACAATGAGGGTGTTAAATTATATAAATTTTATTTAATTAACAGACAAAAAAATCAGCTGGTTGGTAGTTATTTTTCACGACATTGTTAATCATACATGTTGGTGGTAGGGGACTTTTTGATAAAACCTTACATTTTGTAGGACAAATATTTTTCGGTTTATTTAGATAATTAGTTTGAATATTAACAGAGAAAATCCCTGTTAGTAATACATTTATGATATTCATTAAATCAACACATTTACATCCTGCTACCCCTGTAAGCTACCACCAACGAAAATTGTTGAAAAGAAAGAAGTTGGTCGTCTCGTCAAAATGAAGCTACCCCCGAAAAATTAGTTTGTTAGTAATGAATGGTAAAAATGGTCCAAGGATCCTTAACTAATCAGGAGGTTTTTTTTTAAGATAACGTTTCCATTTTGTGTTATTATCTTGGGTAAAAAAATGCTTTCAGTTTTTTTTTAATAAAGTATAGTTTAATATATTTTTAAAACAAGTAAATAAAATAATACATTTTTTTCTATTAATTCCAGTAAGGACGACGTGTCGCAAGAGGCCTTTAAATCAATCTATGGTACTTCTCGTAAAAACGACATTGATCTGTCAAAAGACGCTTCAGATAAAAAGGCTAAGGTGACCATGCCATCTTTCGAAGAGATCACTAAATATGTGTACAGTGAGGCAGAGACGACCATAGCTGATAAAACCAAAGTTGTTAATGTTGGCAATCATTCGTTGCCTTTTGATGTTCGGACATATATTGAGGTATATATTTATGCCCCATTTTAGTTATTTATTATATTGTGGTATTTAAAACTGAGAGGGGATTTCGGGATTTACTACAGCGTGGCAGATTAATATACCGAAGGATACCTTGTACCCGATTAAGTACCTCCACCAAATATGAGCCCCGTTACGATCGTAAAAATCAAAAATATATCCATCAGAAATTTTCCTGTACGTCTGATTAAGATAGGGTGAGTTAATTACATGCTAAACAGTATATTCTACTAATCTGACATTTTGAGAGTGACGTAAAGAAAGCGGAGGGCTACAAAGTTGTAAAAAAACGTCATTTTGACATTCTTAAGCGTGGCTATTTTTTTATTTTGAAGAAAGTAATTCAAGGTTAACAAAAAATATATATTACGATTCGATCAAAACGATTTTTACAAGCCGAAATAATAACAGTATTTTTTGACATTCTTATAAGTCTATAGCCGCTTCCCCATGAATGAATAGGTATACATTAAATAACATTTTTTTCTTCTTATCATCTAAGCTTTGCAACCCAATAAACAGGTCTCCATTACACTTGGGTAAATCCTCATTTAGCATTGTGGGCTCCCCTACTATTAACAGATAAAGTTATATTTTTTTAATTTAATACTTTTTATGTGATTGTAACTCGGGAAACAAAATTTGTATGGATCTGTGTTACAGACGCTTATTATTATTATTATTTTCAAATTAGAACTACCTAAGCTAAATTTTTGACTTAGTATGCAGTTTTATACAATGTATATTGAGTCTAGGCTGATCATGAAATTTGTTTTTCCTTCTACATCTAATTAATTAGAAGCACATTACCGTGTTTTGGGACTTTTTCAAACAACGAAATTTCTAAATCCTTCTGACTAATATTCTTAAAATTGTCAAAAATGCATATAACTTGATTCTAATTTAAAAAGAACCCTTTTTTTTAGTTTCTGTCATAAGAAACATACATATATTTTTAGATTTTATTATACCTGCGATTGTGTCTAATAAGGAAACTCGAAGTACCACTGACAAGAGATGTCTTGAAGCATCCCTGTGAATATACCCCAAAAATTGCAAAATATTTACAGGAATTATATGATAAATATGATAAAAAGGACAACGTTCTGGTGCAATATGGGTCTTTGGTTAGAAGACTTCTTCTAGCACACCCAGGTTGGTAATAAGATATATAGTAGTCACTAAAGTTACTTACATGCTAAATCAGTAGTAATACTGGGTGTCCCTGGCCGGTGCTTCACCCTATAACTTTTTATTTTTTATTATATTAAACTCAAAACAAATTTAGTTCTTTCCAGCACTTCCGTTTTAGCCAGAAAATACTTTAACTTTCTTATAATTTTAAATGGAACACCCGGTATATTTTAACTTATTTAAATAGAGAATGACATTCTAAGTACAATTACACTATATAACATCAACCTTTTTCTTTTGTAACATTCCCAATGGTTAATTAAAGTAGAAAGAAATAAGGGATATCTAATTTTATAACCAGTAATAACTTATTGCTCCCTTTATTAACTTTTGTATTAATAATACGGGTTAGCTGTTGCTGTAGCTAGTATAGTGAGCCACCCTCGATCCATTTAAAAAAACTGACTTAAGACCATATACCGGGTGTCAACGAATCTATTACACAAGCCATAACTTATAGAGTTTTAGACATATCAAAATGAGACTTGTTATAAGTAAAGGATATAAAAAGAAGAGAGTTTTCGCATATTGCTTACTTTTTGGTTACTTCTGATTGAACCGGATATTACTTCAATTTTAAATTTTTAAATTGAACACTCTGTATATTTTAAAATTTTTGAACTCCTGAGACAATTCTAAATAGTAATTTGACTTTTCAAAAGTTTTTACGCCTACTTAATTTGTTTGGGAGCCATTTGGAGTTTTGCATCTAGGTGGCTATGATCCTTTATTTATAACTTTCTTTTAATCCAATCGCTAATAAATTGGTACCGTTAGATTTGTCAAAAAATCCCTTATTTGAAAAGTGCTTGTCCAAAAGGGTTGCCATTTGAAGAATAATAGTGAGACACAAAATTGTTTTATTCCTATCTTTCATATAAGTCACTTAAACTTTGCGATTGTATTTTTTTTTACATTACATAGGATCACTAGATTAATTTGCACCAAATCATGACCAATTAGATGCAATATTAAAAATGGCTCTAAAAAAATTAAGTTGGTTAAAAAAATATTAAGATGTCACATTCTCAACTTAGAATTGTGTCAGGAATCGAAATATATCAAAATATACAGGGTGTTTCATTAAAAAAATCAAAATTGAAGCCATTTCCGGTTAAACCTGAAGTTACTGAAAAGTGAAAAATATGCGTAAACTCTCCTCTTATCATAACATTTACCTACACCAAGTCTTATTTTGATATGTCTAATGCTCTAGGAGTAATGGCTTGTCAAATAAATTCGTTGACACCCGGTATACGATCCCGGTATACGATGTTGCAAACTTTAGACGACTGTGTAGAGCCTATAAAAAACAAAAGATTGTCACATCCATTTTTTCGTGACTAGTTGATCCAAAATTTGTCATTTTATCGCATGGCAATCTAGATTTAAAATAAAAAAATATTTAAACAAATTAGAGGTTATACGTCGAAAAGTAGTGGATGTAATGTCATTTTCTATTCAAATAAGTAATAATATACCGGGTGTCTCATTTGAAATAAACAAATTTGGGCCATTTCCGGCTAGACCAGAAGTGATAAGAGCAACTAAATACGTAACAATGCACATTTATGTGAAGTACCTACATACCAAATTTTATTTATATATTTAATAACGAATTACACCAGTTTTACATTCAGGTTTTTTTTTAAATTTTATTTGACATCCCACGAGTGCATATGCCTAAATAGCAGAGTACCGTGGGTGTCGGGTTATTAGATGTTTACCCCATCGTTCCTCGTGTTCCGTCAACGTTGTCCAAGCACTGAAACATGCAGTTAAACATTTTACAGCACCGTTTTCGACAACGCGGTAGTGCCACCACGGTCGATATTTTTAAATAACTACTACCTAAATATGTCTCCCCGCGAACCGGTGACTTCTGGCTTCGAAGATCAAAGCTCTGTCCACTGCGCCACGGAGGAGACAATTATTTAGTTTAGTTTTTAATGTGTTTATAAATGTTGCAAATAGTCGGTCATTGTGTACAATAAGCCCTTAGCCATGTACACCTAAGCTAGCAAATTTTCGGTATAGATAGATTGGATTTAACTTCTTTTTCTTTAAATTTCCCGGAAATTGCACGATTTTTTGTAATAATGCCAAAATTTGCATTTTTTGAAAAAGCAAAATTATTTATACCGCCGCATAGTCCGATGACGTAGTTAGAATGTGTCTACGCCACAAAAGATACAAGCTTCGACATCCCGTTTTTATTGCTTGCTTCTTTGTTGACATATTTATTTGACGCAACGCTTTTCACATAAACACTGGCAACATTGTGAAGTTGATTGAACTCGCAAATTGTGGAATAAATCTTATACAAAAAAACTATAGACAATTTTGTTAAAATTTTAATTTTTCGGGTTGGTAACGTATTTAACTATTGCTTAAAATAGTTTTTTAACATTCATCAATTTTAGGCGAAGTACCAATTCTAAAACGGTATTTACCAATCGGTTATGTTGACGGTTAAACAATGTATTATACGTCAAAGTTGTTACCAATTATTACCGCGGTTATAATTGGTTGAACGCCTAAAATTGATAATTGTAAAATTTTGCCTAAAAGCCTATTGCCGAAATAATATTTTTTTGGAAAATATTGACGTCATATTTTTATTCTAGTTAGACATTCAGTTGAGATTGTCTGTTAAAAAGAATGTAAACTTTATTTTAGCAATTGAAACTCTGTGCTGCATAATCGAAATCATTGGCTCAGTTCCTGATCTGCAACCTTTACTTTCCAATGATATAAATTGGATAAGGGACCAACTAAATAACACTAAAGAGGAAGTACGAGAACATAGTGCTATATTGTATTCTTTAGTACTTACAAACATGTCAAATGATAGTGATTTTGATGGTGCCATAAAGTATTTGACAGGTGAGATCGACTATAAATACAAAAAAATTAAAATATATTTTTTTGTTTTGCTAGTTATATTTATAAAAACTGTAACATACAGATGCATGTAAATTTTTATTGTTTTCTCTAGGTCAAACTGGAAATAAAAGTCTTGAAGCTCAACACGGGGCTATATTGGGCATTGGAACTTGTTTAGAAACATATATTTTAAAGAAAAAAATGCAGAAGGAAAACTTTCATAAGAACGATCTGGTAAAAAATAGTATAAATAGTTTAGGTGGGTTAAATTATTAACATATCAAATTAATATTAAACTTTACACTAGCCTAGTCGTAACCTACGTTATTTTATAAAGGCCCGCAGGATATGGTCACGCGATTATTTGTATCGTAGGTATCCGGGTGCTGACTATTCGGTGGCTATCGTTGAAACCCGGAATCTCTCGGTATTATGAACAGGTAAAAAGGAAAGCACTTATTATTTCTAACGCAATAAAGGAGGCTGGAATATATTTTTATGAGTAGCTCGCGCATCTTGACGTTAAACAGCGAGATAAATGGCGCGAGCATCTTTGTTTTTATGGGCGCGCTGTCAAACAATCTTTTGAAAACTGTCAAAGTTTGAGCGTGATTTTAATTATATTTTAGTATTGTAAAAGCCTTTTTGTTGTTTATAGACGTTGATAAAACAGCAGTGACTTAATTTTAGTGTTTTGCATTTTTAGTATTAATTTTATAAATATTTTCTGGACTGTTTACTTTTCATGTGTTTAACAAAGTGCGTGTTTTCTAGAGTTTTAAAGTGTAAGGGACTTTTCTATTTAGATTTAAGATATTTTTTTTAATGCCCTCGGATGTGTTGTGTTCCTGGCTGTTGCAGCAGTTATAGACAATATTTAAAGGAGAGTGGTCCATATGTAAACATGTTTAATCTTTCTAAAGAAGAAAATTAAAGAAAAAAATGGATTGCAGCCACACTTAGAGAGACGACAATCACCCCAATAACAACACTGTGATATTATTATGTGCCAAATCAATTTTATCATTCATAAGTAAGTTAGATAGTTAAAAACCTTTAATTTTTAAGTATTTAAGTGCTATGCGTCCCGGATTTTTACCCGAGGTTTTTATTGTAACCTATTTGATTTCAGTTAAAATATTGATTATGTAATTTAAGTAGCATAAGATCATTTTGTATTTTATAAATATATTTATAATAATCACCAAATATCTTTTAATTTTATTGCAAAATGGCATGTGACCTTAATTAAAATAATTTAAACATATAAACATAGCACCCGGATCATCAGCTGACAATATTGAACCTAACGGCCTATTGTTTTACGTAGGTTACAGCCTAGTCTATAAGAGATCAAAAGCCATATTTTTTTAGTGCCGTTTATGAAACACCAGAATGCTCTGCTTATAGGGGCAGCCTGTACTAGTATAGGGTTAATAGGTAGGGTATTAGGTTTACCATTAGAAGATGGAAAACCCATTAAACAGGGTAGTCCTGATGCCAAGAGGCCTGCGATAGATGGCGTTACTAAAATAGATTTAGTAGAAAAACTGTTGGATATTATGAACAACGTCAAACTATCGGCGAAGGTAAGCATTTATATTAGATAATTATTTTAAACTTTTAGTTATTTACTTTGTGCTTTTAAACAATCCCGAAATTCGGACATAATATTTCTTCGGCATCGCTACCTATTAAAATAACAAATTTTACAAATTTAAGGGGCACCATCAGGATATCGGAGACGGTAAGAGATACAGGGTTGGTTAATTTGGGGAAAAGTTGCGCATTTTTATGCTTAACAATGTTCCGTTCTTTTTTCTCACTTTATGTGAAGAGATTTTCTTAATCAAACCACACATTATCATTGCCACTTTTTCTGTTCTATAAAATAATGTCATTACATTTAGGATCCGACGTTTCGTCTTTGAGCCGCCATCATTAACTTGGTTTTCTAAATAGTCGGAAAATTTGGTTTTAAGCTAATAAACTCGTATTATAATTATAAATCCAAAGACATCACACTTTATATTTATGCGATGTTTCGAACCGAAAAACCCGTATTTAGTATTTCGCCATTACGAATAAAAATTTTATCCCAAACGTTCGGGGAAATTTCCGTTTGGAGGTAAGTATGCATTCATTTTTTTTATGACAGGCTACGATAAAGTTGATAAAGGCGTTCGATTAAATTAAATGCTTTATTTTAATAGGTATAAGTAAACTTATGTAAATTACATTCATTCTTGTAGCTTATTAGTTAAATTACGAATTAATAAATACATGAAAAGAATAATAATGAGTAGTGATGAAAAATAATGGATGCATGCTTACCTTTGGATGAAAATTTTCACTATCATTTGAAATTAAATCATATTTTTTAATGGAAAAAGAATAAATATTGCTTTTTCGGTTCGAAACGTTGCATTATATATAAAGTTTTATATAAATATTGTGTGGTATTGATGGTGGCTCCAAGACGAAATGTTGGATCTTAATTTTAATGACACCTTTTTTGGAACAGAAAAAGTGGCATTTATAATATGCTATTTATTTTAAAATATATTTTAAACTGAGAAAAAAATTAAAACTGTTTCGCAAAATGTCGTTTTTTTTGGATAATTCTGGAACGGCTGCAAATATTTAAATGCTTTGAAAGAAAATATTGTTAGGCATAAAATTGCGCAACTTTTTCCCACTTTAACCCACCCTGTATCTCTTACCGTCTCGAGATCCTAATGGTGCCCCTCGAATTTGTAACACCCTATATATAGATGCTATAAAGTTGACCTAACCTCACTTGTAAGCGTTTATTTGTCGTCTCAATTAAATTAACATATGCAATTAAATGATAATTATAATTTAAAAAATGAGTAAGCACTATAAAATTTTAAGGCATTATTTTAAATGCTTTATTTAGGTTAGAGAAAAAGCTGCAAGAGCCTTAGGACTATTCTGTGTCGGTGAAAAATTTATTTACACCAGGGAGGTGATCCAGGGATTGTTAAATACAGCCAAAGAGGTAAGTCGAATAATGAAATTTTGCTTAGCTTTATTGTATGTGAACTGTTTGTAAATATTTTTTTATCTTCAGTTATGATATAGAGTGTCCAGTAACTCTAACGACAAACTTTAGGGTTTGATTCTCCAATGAAAAATAAGAAAAAAACTTCATATGAATATATATCCTAAATGTCATACTTTTTAAAGTAAAGGGTATAAAATTTTTTTTTTATTGATATATTTTATAGGAATCTATATATTTTTGAGATATTGGGAAAATATTTTAATTTTAAATTTTAAATTTAAATCAGTGTCGTCCGTGAGGGATTAACCGTAAATATTTTTTATGAACAAAATAATGCGGCACTGCATATTCTCAAAATATAAATATAATTTTGAATTCCCATTTAGTTTTGAACAAATTTGATTTGTTCACTCCGTTTTATTTGATATATGGTTTTCAAATGTTGATATGGTATAGTTACTGGACACCATGTATAGAGTGACTCATTAAAAAAAAGTCTTAAAAACAGAAAAGATATAAATATCACAAAAAGAGTATCCTACAAAAGTTTAATATGGTTTGTTAATTTTAGTGCTACTATTTTAATTTTTATAATTATTTTAGACTAAGGATGTAGAAGTTCACTTTACAATAGGGGAATCTCTGGTTATGTGCTGTCAAAGCATTTGGTCGCCTGAAGCGAGGGACGCCTGGAGGGTGTTACCAAATGACTATACCCCTAACACCACAGAACCTATGCCCGACGATAATCTGGATTGGTTACTAGGCGAGTTGTTAAGTTTAGCTCGCCAATCCCATCCCAATTCAAAACAAGCGTCTTGTATATGGTTATTAGCTGTTATTAAAGGTAAAAGTTATTTTTTTAAATTTATATTAGTAATCGCAATTTGCAAAATTAGATACCTTGAGCAGATTTAAGAGTAAGAGGTGTTTATAGATTCTAAAAGATTCCAATAATAGATTTTTGTTTTCTAAATTCATTTAATAAAACTATATTTGAAGGATTTTGGAAGTCATAAAAATGGAGAGTTTTACTTATGTTTTATTATTGCAGGTTGTGGGGAACGTAATCCTATTACAAAGAGGCTGCAACTTCTTCAAAATACATTTATGGACCTACTATGTGAAAATAATGGTGAGACTTTATGGATGTAAAATTTAATTATAAATGATCCTAAATTGATTCTTTTTATCCCAATCGTCAAGAATTATTATTATTGATATAAAGGCGATTTAAAAATGGATCAATAATGATTCTACATGATAAAATAATAGTGCAGCTTCATATACATATATGTACATGCATATATATATATATATATATATATATATATATATATATATATATATATAAAAGCCTATTAACAAAAAAATGGCAATATTTTAATTTTTTAAAATTTTTATTACTTCACGTTTGCCAAGAATGTATACTATTAAATATTTTTATATTTTTTAGATATTGTTCAAGATGCAGCTTCCAAAGGTTTGTGTGTGGTTTATGATACATACAAATCTGAAGAGTTATTATCAGCTCTAGTAAAACAATTGACTTCTGGTACTAGAAATGTAGCACAAGTGACTAGCGATACAAAGTTGTTTGAAGAAGGCCAGTTAGGAAAAGCACCTACAGGGTAAAAAAATTACATATGATTTAAGTATATGTACGTCTTTATAAAGGTCTAGGTTCAAATCTTACCTAGGCAAAATGTTTTTACTTTTCAATGTAAGCCTGTTTTGGTGTTAATTGAAACTTAGTGATATTAATACCAATTTTATTGTGTGAATAGTTTAAAACTTAAATTGGCGACAAATCACAAAAGTCAATTCATTTTAAAACTTAAAATATTCCGTTTAAAAATTGTGCTGGTAAATTTGGGTATTTTATTAAGGTTAAGTGAAGCTTTTTCACTGATTATTTCTGTACCTGTGGCAAGTCCGACTGCCTCTATTTTTACTTTGGTTTATTTGAACTACCAGAACCATCTCATACACATGCTAGTACTTCTCTCTTCACCAATTACAAAATGGCGGTACTTCTAAATTTTTGATTTCGATAGCCATATTTTCTAAACTAATAAAGTTAGATGTACTTAAGATGATATTTTCTTAAAGCTTGTTTAAAAATCTTTTTAACGCTAATTAAATATACAGGGTGCTTCATAAAAAAAAACTTTATGTCCTACCCTGTATATTATTATCAGTATCACCATTGAAAAGATATTTAAAGGAGCTTTCAGAAAATACCACAATATGTACATCCAACTTTATGAGTTTCGAAAATATTGCCGTCCAAATAAGGTATTTAGTTGATTTTTAAAGTACCCCTGTTTTGTAGTAGGTGAAGGTATCGACCATATATTTAAGTATTATAAAGTACTCACCAAGAGCTTTAAAATAATGTTCCAATACCCCTTTTTATTTAATTTTTTCCCAAGATGGCGCCCATCCGCCATCTTGATTGTTGCAACTATCATTTTGACGTCAAAAAGTAGTTTGTATCACATAACACCCACCTATAGGTTTATATCCTCCCATTAGTCATGCCTGAATTTTATAAAGAAAAATTACACAAAAGTTAGCAGGGGGACTATTTACGTCCACACTGTATAATAAAAATCAAGATTACTTTAAGAGAAATAAATTAATGAATTATTTAACATAAAATAATTAATAAAATTTGAGAGAAAACTTTGATAGATACGGTTGCAACCCCTAAACATAGGATCAAAGTTTAAGGGCTTCCAGTTGAAATTATTTTATAATATTCTAATCATTAAATAAGTTCTTAACGAGGCTACCAGACGTGAACTGATCCCTTGGACTCGCCTCAAATATACAACGGTAATCTGATTTTATTGTGAAAATTTTGACTCTTTAAGTTACGCGTCAGACATGGAAGAAGAGGCCACTTTGGTCCTGGTCCCAGGCTATAGATGTTAATGAACTAAGAGCACAAAATCTTTATAGTCCATTTATTAGGATTGCTTATAGTGAAAGTTCGTCAATTTATTTAAATTTTTTGCTATTTTAGGGGAAACTTGACAACATACAAAGAATTATGTTCTCTAGCATCAGATCTGAACAAACCTGATCTGATCTACCAGTTCATGCATTTAGCGAATCACAATGCCATATGGAATTCGAAAAAAGGCGCTGCTTTTGGTTTTTCCAGTATTGCTGAGAAGTGTGGGGAAGATTTAAAGGCGCATTTACCTGACATCATACCAAAGTTATATAGGTAAATATATTTTCTGTTCAAATAATTTTTTTAGTATGTATATTTTTTTTACTTTATCAGGTACCAGTATGATCCAACTCCAAATATACAAGCGTCTATGGCAAATATATGGAGAGTCTTGGTGTCTGAACCCCAGAAAATGGTACGGTAAAAATAGGATGTAAATAATTTAGAGGTCTAGTTTAAACTTTATTGCTTTATTCTGCAATAGAGGCCAAATATATTTACCTAAAATAAGAATTATTAATTTATGCGTCGTTCTAATAGTTGCTTTATATTCAAAATAATTATTATATTCCAAAAATATAGCCAACCTTTTAAATTAAAAATTTGAGATATACCTCTTACATTTTTTAATTATATGCAGTTTTTTTCCTTACAATTGAACAAATTTTTTAAAAAGTTTAACAAATAATATAAAATCTATGATGGCTGGTAAGTCATTAACTTCAGTTTAATCTTACACAGTGGGGGCCAAGTCTGGAATAAATTCGATTAAAATTGAACAAATGATTTTTCAGCGAAACGCTCGGACACGTCAATTTTTGATTTTAGGTGGAAACATTTCTTTTTGCCACTTTCACCCCCTGAACTATAACCCTCTAGCAGGGGTGAGACTTACCCCTGAAATCTTAAATGGAAAGAGGGTCCGAGTGATACCTTATCTTAAAGGTCTTTTGAACCTGATTACAATTGCCAACAAGTTTGAAGTCTCTGTTATAGATAATTCAAATTAAGCTTGCAACATTGTTAAAAAGCCCTCATCGGCATAATTTCGAACTAGTATAAGAGTCCATGACAATTGATGGTCAAGTTTTTCTTCTTGTTGTGGCAGTTAATATCGTGTTTTTTAAATAATTTTTATAATTTATTGAATAAATGCAATTCAAAATACAAGAAGAATTAATCTACAATTTGTGTGTTTTGGTGGTTGTCATCATAGATTCCGTAAACAATTCTGCCATGAAGCAAAACGTGCAAAGTCGGATTTGTTATGCCTGCAGTTTAAGTGTAAATATTCAAGAACTTACGTTTTGTCACTTTATATAAAATTACGCGGAACGTTAGCTGGTAACTAATCTTTGTTTTATTTTGGTTTTATACCATGATAACTAATATTTTGTCTGAAATTTAATGTTTCTTGTTTTCAAAAGTGCTTGCTTCTAGCCGAGACAGAAACCCAAAATAGTATATTTCTGTAAATACGTTAAATATTTTCGACACTTTTGATCTAGATACCCATTTTTATCAGCTGATTGACCGAATTGCAACACTGCTACTCCTTATTTTGAATTCCCCATTATTTCCGTTGATATGACAGCTTGTCAAAATTTGATTTTTATTTTTTAATGTTTAATATTAAATTACCTGTAAGAGCAAGCTACTTTAAACTAAGGGATATAATAACGAGGGTGAGACTTACCCCTAATATTTAAGAGTGAATCACACCCTCGCCAAAAGATTGGTTAATATGTAATTTTGAAGATCTTTTAACCCTTCTTATATCCTCTAAATTTAAACCAGCTTGCTCTTATAGGTAATTCAATATTATACATTAAAAAATAAAAATTTTGACAAGCTGTTATACCAACGGAAATCATTTTAGTGACATCAAACTTAGCAGTTGTAATCAGGGTCAATAGACCGTCAAAATAAGGTATTACTCAACCCCTCTTTTCATTAAAAATTCTGGGGTGAGTCTCACCCCTGCTAGACAGGGGGTGAAAGTGGCAAAAATGTTTCGATAAAAACTATATTTTTATTTTAATCGAATTTATTCCAGACTTTTGACCCTCACTGTATAAACCGTAAATAGATTAGTATGTTTTTGTCTCCTTAACTACATTTAAAATTGATTTTTAGTTGGATGAATACTATAATGAAATTTTGAGAGACCTTTAGACAACCTAAATTCTTCACAATATCGAGTTAGACAATCTTGTTGTTTGGCTCTTCAAGATTTTTTGAAAGGATCTCCGAATAGGTCAATACATGATGCAGGTAATATATATTGTTTTACACACTTTTTTAGCATGTCTCTGTTTTAATGTTTTCTTGGGTGTAAGAAAGTTTTAACATTTTTAAATATGAGCGATCTTACTGGTTGAATTTGACACTTGATTCCCATCCTGGCGATCGGAACACCACGGCTGACGGCAGCCAATACTTTTTCTGTTTCGTTCATTGTCCCTTATACATTAATATTAATTAAATAATGTAATTTTTTGCCATAGTTGATCACATGGAGGAAATATGGAGTAAATTGTTTAGAGTAATGGATGATCATCATGAAGCTACAAGGTTAGCAGCTAATAAAACTACTAGAATATTAAGTAAAGTAAGTATCTTTAAAGAAAATGTTTTTGGTAAAAAAAAATAATATTTTTATGGTTTAAATAATTTTTAAATAATTTTTTATGACGTAATTTCAGTTGTGCATAAGAGGCTGTGATATTAGTCAAGGTAAAGCGGGAGTAAAAATGGTGGAAGCTATATTACCACCAATTTTAAATACCGGAATAATACATAACGTTTCGGAAATACGTCTTGTAAGGTATGTAATCAAATTTAGGTAACTCATTTTTAATATACTATTATACTAGGTAATTAAAATTTTATGCCCTTTATTAGTATTTTTGTTATTATACATACAGTATGTCCACGAATGGACTTTACAATAGTATAAATGGACCAAAAATTCAAAGGTTTAAGAAAGTCGTGTATGGCAACTGCTTTTGCTTCTTAACGTCACGTTAAGAAATTTGTATTGTTTTGGCTTCAAAAAGTACAAAATTGTGAAAATGGACCAAGAGAAAACTGCCTTTATTTTTTATAATTTGGCAATATGTCAAATAAAAAAGGTTTTTAAAATTGAATAAGGATCCCTTATCTAAAATTTCACATGAAATAAACCAGGTTTTTCGGGATTATATATTTTTATTTATGTTTTACTTTTTTACGTATAGTAAAGGAAATTATGCTCAAAAACGGTAAAACCTGGCAATTCTTTGGCCCTCTATGAATTAACTTTAATTTATAACAGAAGGAAGGAAAAGCCCAATGATCAAAATCTATACGAACTAAAGGACGCCAGCTCTGGGGTTGGTTGCCACCCCCCACCCCTAGGGATTGGAATTTTTTATTACATTTTAACTACAGAAATCAATCAAAAAAGTGATACTTAGCAAAAATGTTCTATACATTTTTTCATAACACTTATATTTTGAAAATTATTTGTGAATAACTCGAAAATTATGCATTTAATCAAAAAAACTGTGGAAAGCAAAATTTGTAGGTTTTAAAAAGACAAACAAAATTATTTTGTTTTAATTTTTCTACCACCAATACGAACTGAGTGTTAATTGTAAGCTTTCTTTTCGTCAAATGCAAAATTTGATGGATTCAATGTCAAAATATTTTTGAGGCAAAATTATCGATACTTTTTTAAAGTACATTATCAGACTTTTCTTTTTAAAAAAGAAGGCTTTAGCATAAAAACTGAGTGAGTTAGGATAAAAATAAGATTAATAACTAATTTTTTCTACGAAAAAATTAATAAAACAACCCCTAACTACCTCCTAATTAAACCTGACCTTCACTCTTTTACAATTCTCATAATGCCTTTATTAGTAGAACTTCTAAGAAGTTTTATTAATTTAAAATGCCTACTTTCATAAATATTATGTAGATTATATTAAGTTTTAAAGTGGCCTATTTGATTTTTCATCGAAAAATTATTTATAGTTCTTCTTTAACATATTTTCTTCATTTTTTGAGTTTTTGTCTAGGGTATTTTTTAAGAGCTACAAGGCCCTGTAAGTAAAATTACCTTAAGATCCCGGTTTTAAATAGGGTGAGTTTAAAGCGCTTAAAAAAGGTGCTGCTTGTTCGTAAATAGAGGTTTTAAACGACTACTCCTCGCCAAATATTCACTGCACGGAAAATCTACACACAGAAAAATCTTGTTCATTAAAAAGCTGTAATTCAAATTTCCACCATTTTTTTTTAATCTGCAGTATTTTCGGAATTATTTAGAGAAAAAGAGTGAAAAGATAAAATTGTGATAAATCGTTTTTCACTTTAAGCTCAATTTTTATGAAACTAGGCATTTAAAATTAATCAAACTTTTGGATGTATTATTAATACATGTATAAAGAGAATTGTAAAAGGGTGATGATCAATTTTAATTAGGGGTAGTTAGGGGGATGTCTTAATTGATTTTTTGGTAGAAAAATTAGATACTAACCTTGTTTTTATTATAACTTACTCAATTTTCATGCTAGAAACTTCTTAAAAAAGAATGGTTTGATTAGGTACTTTAAAAAGATTTTACAAGTTTTTCTTAAAATATGCAGCATTTTTCCATTTAAGGAAAAAACCTGTATTACACCGTATCTTGGTTCTTATTAGTCGTAAAAATTATAATAAAACAATTTTTTTGTCTCTGTAAAAATCTACAATTTTCGCTTTCTACAGTTTTTTAAATAAAATGCAAGTGTTAGTTTTACAAAAAAATATGAAGAACATTTTTGCTTAAATTAACTTTTTTAATCGATTCGTGTTGTTAAAATGCAAATAAAATTTTAGCCTCTAAGCGCGTGGCAACCACCCCCAGGGTTTTAGCGCCCTTTGGTTTGATATAGATTTTGTTCCTTGGGCTATTTTCTACCTTTTATTTAATTTCAACTCCATTCATGCAGGACGAAAAAATTGCCAGGTGAAATGCTTTATTTCGTTTAATAATAATTTTCCCGGTTATAATAAACGATTTATTTAATGTCAATGTTTTTCAAATATATTTAAATACAAAAATGTAAAAATAAAGTAAAAAAGTGTAAAACATGAATAAATAAACATATAATAATAATAAAAAAATTGTTTATTTCATGTGAAATTCATATTTAATTCTAAAAAACCTTTTTAATTTGACATTTTGTAGTTTGTGGCGCCCCTGTACAAAACAAAACAAGTTTCATAACGAAAATATTGTTTTTGTCTAGGAAGCAAAAGCACGACTTTCTTGAACATTTAAATTTTTGGTCCATTTGTCTTATTGTAAAGTCCATCCGTAGACATACTGTATAAAAAAGAACCCAGTAATATTGAAATAATATTTTGTAGACTCTGAAATTTTAACATGCGAGATCAATTCACAAGGGTCAAAAACCCCTTAACCAAAATGTTTCAATTCCGTCGATTTTACGTAGTAGCTATGCACTATATTAACATTGAATAACGTTTTTTTCTAGTCTTCAAACAGTATCGGAATTAGTATCATCGGCTGGCAAACAACTTAAGCCGTTTCTGCCAAAACTGATACCAGCACTATTACAAGCAACTGGTGAACTAGAATCTGCTAAACTGTCATACTTAAGTACGATGATGGGTGCGCAATCGCAAGCGCAAGAAGCTATCGATAGTGCTAGAGCTTCGATAGCTAAGTCCCACTTTACCACCGAAACTGTATCAAAAGTAAGTTTTACAAATTTAAACATGCAGAGTACCGAATTGTTTGAAGAAGACCAATATTTATGTTGTCCGCCGAGATAATATAACAAAATTTTATATAAAATTTGTAAGGTTTTCAAACGTGCATGTCCTAAAAATATTTTGGTGTATATCTACAGAGTCTCCCAAAAAAGGAATGGCTGTAAAGTTTTTAAATTGTAACCCCTATTTTTTTAGAAAATCTGATTTAGCATAAAATTTTGCATCTAATATCCTCTTTCATTTTGATATTGTTCGCCACGTTTCCACGCTATTTATAATTTATTTAAACTTTCGCAAAAAACATGATATCCCAAAATTACTTATAAATGGTAACAAACTAACTATAAAAATACTTCGAAACGCTTAGAACAACAGAATAAATCCCTGAAAGAAAATTCGATCAGTAGATCTCATATAGCAGTGATGGCGAACGTTTTTGTATGAACGTTCATTTTTGCACACAAATGTAAAATGATGTCCTTGAATGTCCTTGATATACATTTAGGAGAAAATATTTAAAGAGAAAAAAAAGATGTTCTAGGCGTGTCGTTCAATACTTTGTTTCAGCGAGTCCAAATTTTGAAGAGCAAAAAACATCGTCAACTTTAAGTTTTTCTCCTTTCACTTCACGTCACTGTGTTCATATACTCGCGGCCCAATTTTTTACGTCGCGAGCTACTTTGGGTACGCGTGCTATTGGTTCGCCATCCCTGTCATATATGTATATCATATATATTTTATGGCGTGGTCAATCCAAAAATAGGCCAATATACAATATATAGGGTTTTCCCTTTAAAAAGAAATCAGATTTAACATTTTAAATATTGAGAGGTTAGTCACGCCATACAAAATACGCTGTATGTAAAGTAGTGATTTTTTAAATATTTAATTTGTTATTCTAAAGCCATGTACAGACTTGGATACAATCGAGACAACATTGTCGGCCGACTGTATCTTGTTCAAAAAACTTTTAGCAAAAAAGTTGGCCAACATTTGCAGATACAAGTGTTTTGCGTCCACACTAGTTTTAAAGCTCGTACAAACCTGCCGATGTTTTCCATATTAAATGGAAAACAAGCGTCTTGCCGATTCCTTGGATGAAAACACCCACGGATGTTGCAATGGCGTTTGTAACAAGTCGGCCGACCGATGTGCAACATTCAAGATACAGTCGACCAATAAATGTTTTCGCCGATTGTATCCAAGTCTGTACGTGGCTTAAGTGTTTTGAACCACCAGCTAAGTATTAGTAATAGTAATTATTTTTTCTGTTTTTAATTATTTTCTCTCAGATACTTTTACCCAACAAAATATTTTTAGGTTAAGCACGTTTAAAAACCCTATAATATATATGTAAAACTTTTTGTCATGTCTTGCTAAATAACAGAAATAATGGACTTTCTTGGGCAATGGGAACACCCTGTATATTTTTCTATTTTAATACAATTTATTTTTAAAATTCGACATTTTTTTTAAATATAATAATACCTTGTGTTAATTACACGTTTAATTTTTTTCTTAAAAATATCTTAAGATGTAGGAACCTCATAAAATATACATTGTATTCAAAGTTAAGTTGGCACTTCTACTAACTCCACAAAAATATTTGTTGCATTGTAGAGTTTACAATATGCAGACGCTTCAATCCTAGAAGAACTAGTACCAAAAATAATAGACCTGATGAAAGCAACTGTGGGTTTAGGTACCAGGGTAGCTTGCGCCCACTTCATTACAATGTTGGTAGTGCAGTTGGGAAAAGACGTTCAGCCTTACACAGGAAAGTTTTTAGCAGCTCTTGTAAATGGATTGACAGATAGAAATTCGGCGGTTAGAAAACATTATGCAACAGCTATTGGACATTTAGTTTCGACAGCTAAAGAATCCAGTTTGGAAAAATTGTTTGCCAAATTGCAGTTGTGGTATTTTGAAAGAGAAGGTAAGCATCATAAAAAAATCGACTTAATTTTTTTTCCGTATATTATCTAAAAAATGAAAAAATTTCATCTATTTTATGTATATTTTGTATTTGTGACTGAAAACTATCCATGTAACAGCAGTCTTTTAACATTTTTGCCTACTTGTTTTACTAACAACAATAATTATTTAAATAATTTTTTTGTAGATGATTCAATTAGATCTGCTTGTGCCCATACAATACAATCAATAGGAATTCACAATCAAGAAATTTTAAAATCTCATTCGGAAGTTATTTTGCCGTTGGTATTTTTCGCAATGCATGCTGAGAAAACTCCGGAGACTCAGCATACTTTGGATATATGGACCGAAATTTGGTCCGAACAAAGCCCAGGTAAAATACAGATATCAATTTTAATAATATTTTTTTAATTAAATTTTTTAGTTAGGGTATTCAACTTTTTTTAAGTTTTTTTTTTTAAATGACGATAATACAGCAATTTAAAGTAACTACGTCTTATCCATGGCTTATCTACTTACGAACGTTTCGATACAATTTAACGAACGTTACGATACAATAAAAAAATCGCGTTTTTACATCAGAGTGTTCCTACAAAGTGAAAAATTGAAATTTCAAAAACCCTGCTACCTTTAATTGGAAAAAACCATTAACTAATGAAGGAACTTATATTTTTTGATATCACATGAACTAGCACCGAGATATACTGGTCACCGCAATTCACCTTTTTTGAGATGCTTACAAATAATTTCTGCCATTGTCGTAGTTAATATATATTTGGTACTACTACAGTTTAATAAATAAATTTTGACTCTCTCGTCATAAAAATTACCCCTTAAAGCACGAATTAGCCATACCATCTTTAAATAAGAATATACATTTAAATAAATATTTACTAACACATAATAAAACAAATTTAACATTAGAGAGACCTTAATTTGACAGTTTATGTGAGACAGGCGGCTGCACACTATAAGGAGCCCAGTGTTGCTTTTAGGATGAGGTCTAATAGCTTCTTTATTATTTCTTAGGCACTGAAACTGGTATTAGACAAAACATCGAACAGATTAGTGATATGCTTAAAAATGCCCTTGAATCTCCATCTTGGACTATCAAAGCTCAAGTAAGTGTGTTGATATTAGACAGTTAAAGCCAGGTCAGGGACGTTGACATAGCTGTATTAAATTACAACTACAAATGAGCATTATCAGTTTTTTCGACGAAGTTGAACGCACGCTACGTATTTCTATGTACAAGGTTTTCGTTTATATTTTGCCATCTACTTTTAACTATAACCAAAAAGAATAGAAAAAAATGTCCTGTATAAAAATTTCATACTTTTTTATCCATTATGTTTTGAGCATAAATAAGAAACAAATGGATCAATCGTCTCAAACAATGTAAGAGGTAAAGTTTTTTTAATGGGACACCCTGTATATTATGTCACCATTAAAAGGTGTTTTTAAAACCTTTACAAAAACACCACATTTGATATATGTATCTAATAAATTCGGAAATGTGGCCATTTAAATCTGGGTACAATTTCCATTACACCTACAGTCTCGTCTTTGTGCCGCCGCGCCGCGTAGGTAGGTATAAAGAAAATTATATAGTGGTCATATTTCGAAAA
This sequence comes from Listronotus bonariensis, assembly GCA_014170235.1. NCBI lineage: Eukaryota > Metazoa > Arthropoda > Insecta > Coleoptera > Curculionidae > Listronotus > Listronotus bonariensis. The sequence goes on from JACEGR010000679.1 coordinate 53,184, forward strand.
CTATTAAATATAGATATACCAAATGTGGTATTTTTAAAAAGCCTTTTAAAAGGCCCTTTTTATGGTGACATAATATATAGGGTGTTCAAATAAAAAAAAGTTTACCCCTTCATTTTTCTTGAGTTTTTGATGTTTATTTATTTCTTTTTTATGCTCAAAAGATAATAGATGGAAAAGTATGAAGCTTTTATACAGAACGTTTTGTTTTATCCTTCTTGGTTATAGTAAAAAATGGGTGGTAAGATATAAATTAAAACCCTGTACGTTCCATATATGGATTGTAGAGGGGAGGAGTACCACTTAAATGTATTATTCTGTGGATATTTTCTATTGGAAAGGAGCAATTTAGGGTGGCGCCACAGTAAACAAGTGAAAAGATTTTAACTAATGAGCATACATTATTAGAGTAAGATACAAAATGAAAAAGGAAAGAAATACTAAAATCTTTTTACTGGCTACTGTGGCGCCACCTTAATTTGCTTCATTCGGATGGACACTTTTTCAACTTGTCCGCCATAAAAGATGGCACTCCTCCCCTCTACCCTCCAAAACTCCAAACTTACTTATTAACCTGAACGTTTCAGCCTAGCGAACAGAATGGACACTAATATATACCGAGGACAAATGATTTGATTTTACTTTAAGGTTATGAATTTTACGAAGATAGCCAAGTACACTTCTTTGGTCTAAATAGAAAAACTAACTTGGTTATTGGTGTTTTATAGATCACTTTGGTTTAACGATGATGAAAGATAAAATAGCTCATTTCCACAATAGAATAGGCACAACGTAACATATATTCCTGCGGTTATGCCATTATGTCTGTCATATACGTCAACGTCTTTGTTCTTGCTTTAACTGTCTAATTACTTAATTTCTTGGTTTTCTAAAGTACATATTTACATTATCTTCATGTAATTTTGCCAGGCTGCAAATGCTGTAGCAACAGTAGCAAGCAAATTGGGAACTACTATGGAATCCAAACATCGCAACGCCCTATTAAATATTTTACTGAATGGTTTAGCTGGTAGAACTTGGAATGGAAAGGAAAAGTTACTTAAGGCTTTAAGTAGTATATGTTCTAATTGCAAGTAAGTTTTATTAAACCATTAAGTTCGACGACGTTTGGACTGTTTCCTGCCTTTCCTCACTAACCTGAGTGTTTTATTTTGCAGAGATTCAATCAAGGAAGATAAAGAAACAAATACTAGCGCTATTATTGATGCAGTACTTAAAGAAGCTAAAAAAGATGAAATAACCTATAAAATATCAGCATTGGGGTGTCTAGGTGAAGTTGTGTCAGCTTTAGAAATAGACACATTTGAAGATGTCTATAATATAACACAGCCGATATTGGCTGGTAAAAACAGTAAGAATAATGAAGACGAGGAAGATGTATCTAGAGAAGATGCGAAGAAAGATAGAGAGAATGTTAGTAAATTAAAAGAAATTGCCTATGAAACATTAGGTGAGTTTATTTTTAACTTTTAAAAAATGCAATTTTGAAATTTCAATTTTTTTAGGAAAGGCCTGGCCAGAAAACAGTAATCAAACCCAAGAGAAATATAGAGAACTCTTCGTAAATCACATTGTAGAAACACTGCCTACCATTACAAGATCGGTACAAGTTAGTGTTATGTCCGCCTTGTATAGTTTTGTGGATAAACTTCTCTTGTTGAAAAAGGAGAATTTAAGTGACAGTGAAAAGGATAGTTTAGAAAAAATTGTAGATAAAGTGTTAGAGGCGGTTAGATACTCGTTTGGTAAGTAGAATAATTTTAGTTGAAAGCTATGCCTAAATACTAAGGCATAACTTTATATTCAGATTTTTAAAATTTCGTTAAATGAATTACAAATAAAATCAACTGCTAACATTACAGTTTAACGGCCATACAGTAACTTTTATAAAGAAGAACATTTTCTGAATAAATACAAATAATCCCTGTGGCAATAAAATTGACTTCATGATAAGAACACTTTTATAACTTTTTAGGGAGTTTCCTTTTGACGAGTCTACCACGAATACCATTATATGGAAGTGGCGCTATAACCCAGCCTGTCAATATCAATTGTTTCAGGTGTCTGACTGGGCGAACGCGGCATTTTATTTGTCGTACAAGTTTTCCACAATGTTTTACATGCAATTTTTAAGCATTGTGTCAAAAATAGTAGGGGTCTCACACCTGAAACATTTGACATTGACAAGCTGGTTAAAGCGCCGCTTCCAAATATGGCGGTTAAAATATTCGTGGTAGAGTCGTCAAAAGGAACCCTCCTAATAATATTACTGGCCCAGAGATTATAATAAAAATATGGCCCATTTATTGCACACTTAATGGACCACACTCAGGGGCGTAGCTACCGCCGTATTAGCCGTATTAATTATACGAGGCCCCCAAATGTGTGTAAGCAAGCCCCTAAGTCATTGTGATACGGGGCGAAAAATAAGATAATCTATATTTTTGGAAAGTGGGGACCTTTTTTTTCTGTAAATTATTTTTTGGGGCCTCCTAACTTATTTTGATACAGGGATTCTCAAAGGCACGCTACGCCACTGCACCACACTGTATTTTAAAGTTACATAACTAGCTATCAAATTAATAGTACCTATTACGGAAAAATAAAATACAAAGTTTATAAATTATTGTAGTTCTGGCAACTTTTAAAATTAATTAAATTTTATACTCATATAACCATTATTTTTAGGGATTTCAAAACACACAAGACTTAGAAAAGAAGCTTTAAACATAGTTTTCTGTCTCGGTACCAAACTTAAAGAGAAAAATAACTCAGAACTATTGGAAAAATTAACGGCCATGTTTAATACGGCGTTGCCAGACTTGACCAATGATAATCAACCGGAAATTAAAAGTAGGGTAAATGACATCAAGAAGTTGTTGTGTTAAGAAGGCAGTATTCTGGTAATAAACATCCTACTAATGGTAAAGTGTTTATGTAATTTTTTGCCTAACTCGGGTTAAATAAATAATAATTTTAATAAATTAATTAATTCTAAATTAGGGCTTTCTTGTGTATCCTCTCGTGGGACTTAAATAACCAAGATTAAGTTGGTAAGGTCTAATTTAATAAATTTATTTAAAAAATGTGTGTTTTATTTCAAACTCAATACATGACATGGGTGAATCATCTTTTATTTGTCCAAGCGTGAAATCACTCTGTTTCTGGAAAAAAACAGAAAATATGTATAAATTGCAGTGTTTTATTGGCAACTTTTTACACAATTATTGTTATTATTTCTTCAATTTATGGCTATGTTATTAGTATTTAAAATAATTCAAAGTGACGTGTTTTATACGTTTACTCTTGGTCTCCATGCTACAATTGTATCTATAACTTTATATTACTAAAAGCGCTATTATTTAAATAACTTTCACTTTAAAAATTAATTACTCCTGGTAAAAAAATGTTCTAATTAAATCTTATATTACTTCTTGGTTTTTGACCGATTTTAATTAACTTTTGGTTTACTTGTAGATCCTTTTATTAAAAATATTATTTAATATCAGAATAGCAAAAAAATTATAGGATTGGGTGTTACACAGGAAAGTGCCAAATGTTGCATTTTGATCCAAATTTTCCGGCACCCTGTGGAATAATTTCACGTCACAAGTTTTTTCAGTGTATTCGATTTTGAAGCCCCTTCTTTTTTTTTTTTTTTTTTAATTTACATCGATATCTCTAGTCTAAAAGGAAACACAAATTTTTAAATAAAGCATTGCAATTTAAATGTAATGGTCGTAATATACGCTATAATGCAAACATATTGGGGAAACTTAAGATTTGGATGGTCATAATTCAGAATTTAATAAAGATAAGTATATAAAATGTAGCATTTTTTTAAAGGTCTTTAAAATATCTTTTTACTGGTGATATAATATACGGGGAATTATTTTTTGAAATCACACTTTTGGCGTACCCTGCATATCTTAAGAGATAAAAAATATCCGATTACTGATTTGGAAACTACGAAACTAACTTAACAACCCAATATTTTTATTTATTTTTAATCATAAAAAATATACATTTTAGGAAGGTGTAAAAATACAACTACACCAAAATTTCATTGTCTTTTTTAAAAATTTGTGTTTCCTTTTAGAATAGAGATACCAATACAAATTAAAAACAGAAGTGTTAAAAAAGATAAGGCTTTAAAATTTATTATACTGGTAAAAATTGTGACGTTAAATTATTCCACAGGGTGTTCGGAAAATTTGGGTCAAATAAAACATTTGGTTCTTTCCTGTATTACACCTAATTCTATAAAACTTTTTGAAATCCCCGTATTAAATATCACTCTTGATAAACGAAGTTGCCACTGGACGAAAAGATAATTAAAATCGGTCAAAAAACCTTTTAAAACATAAACACAATTTAATTAATTTGCATTTACACATGAACCTTTAGGGTGCCCCTTTATAGTGCCCCCACAACTTGAAGATATTAAATTTTTTAAGACCAAAAAAAGGCCTCACCGATAAAACACTAGTCTAGTATTATGCTATAATGTTATTTCCTATCCCGCAATAATTTTAAGGAGCAAAAAAAAATGGTCCGCACTTATACAACTTTTAATATTGAACTCTAATACTCTAATATTCTTCTTTGTCCTGCCACTACTTCTAACTTCTAATAAGTAACTATGGGGACCCACCAATTTTTCAGGGGTGGCACCTCTGGCTCCCACCTGGCGTCGCCCCTGACTGTGAGCATAAAAAAAAACCAAAAATTAAATGTGCTATCAGACAGGTCAAGGTTTAAAAAAATTCAAAAATGGTCCACTGGAAAACCAGTCACTTGAATAACTGAGGTAAGTTATCAATATTTTTTAATAAATTGTCTTATTTTAAATAGTATTTGATCTAAATTTTACTGTAAACATAACAAAAGCAAAAATTAACCATTTTCTATTAAACAGTTTGAAAAATCAGTCACTGAATTGTTGTCCGTAGGACAATTAATTTGTCTTTTAATGTGGCTTAATGATTGACAACTTAGTTAGCTCTGTTGGTAGTGACCCTGCTTTTTGATCCTGGCTGTTTTGGGTTCGAATTTTTTGTCCATGGGGCGTACCTTATGAGATTGTTCTGGTTTTATTGTTGAAAATGTTTAAAGTGCTCTGCTCATTATAGATTAAAATTAAGGAACTAATGACCTATTATTTAAAATAAATAAATATAAGAAAAATAGTTCATACATATGAAAGTTTTAAAACCGGGACAAAACAAGTTAATTGACCCACTTACATTATGGGTAATACTAATTAAGGTTCTATTTAACACGCTTTTATTAGCTTCATTATTGGTTATTGTTAGTATAGTTAATTAGTTGTTTTAATTACACCCCTAGAAATCTATCAACTTCGTGATTTTTCGCAGATAACATAATAAAATAGTACCTGTTTGGTTCTTTTGGCCTTTCTAACCTTTACAAACGGTAGTTTTACTAGATTTACAGGACATGAAGAGGTTAAGAAGCCAACCTAAAAGTAAAACAATTTTAATAGTTTATGTTTAGCAATAAGATTTTTACAAATGTTTTCCTTTTTCATATTAGGACAATATTTTGAAACTACTGAGGATTAACGGAAAATGTATGCCAACTAAAAGTGCCGCAAGTGTTCTTGACCTTAGAGTTGATTGCTAAAGCCTTTTGTTATATTCACCATGAAAGCAAGGAGGGGCTATTTTTGGTGCTTCAACTACAGCAGTATTATTAATCTGATTGTGCCTACGAATAGACAGTCATTCATATGCATGCGTTATCTTTTTCATTTATTTATAAAATTATATATTTTTTTATTTTTAAGTATACATCTTACCTGTTTCTATTATACCTATTGCAGTGGAAAGAATCGGTTTCTTTTTTTATTTCTCCATTCTTTTAAATGTAGCTTGTGTTAAACCCCTTCGTTTTTGCTAATTTTATTTTGTTACTTATAAATAGAGGTGCTCCAATTTAAAAAATCAGTTTAATACAGTTTTTGGGAAAGAAATGACCACAACTATTCAAACTCCATACTAATACTATTTTGAAACAAAAAAAAATGCAAGCCGTGAAACATAGTTGGGCAGAATACTGAAAATCGGTATTTGAATACGAATACCGAAAAAGAAAGTATTCGAATACCGAATATTTAAATACTTGGAAGAAAAATAGTATTCGAATACATGAATACCCGGAATCGGTACTGGAAACGAAAAGATTTAAATACTACTAAACAAAACCTATGACAAAATTAAAGAGCAAAAAAACAAAAAAAAGGTCTTCACCTCTTTTTTTCCTATTTTTCTTCCTATTATTCTGAATACTATTCAGAATACTGAGTATTTAAATACGACCCAACTCTGGCGTGGAAAATATACCTGCAAGAATAGCTTATGCTGCAAAGCTTGTATTTAAAATTAAAAATATTTAATAAAACACTTTATATTTTTAAATTGTTTAGTTGGCAGCTAGTTATAATCTTTATGGTTTGTGCAAATATATGACATAAAGTTTCTCCAATAAAGAACATAAAAAGTATGTTACTAGGAAGAATTCATAACTTCTAAAATGTGTTACGAAACAAACATAAAAAGTATATTTTTTTAATAATTAATATTACCGTCATTATCCAATTACTTCCAATATTCGAATTAACACTAATTAGTAGGTAGTCATAATTTCAACGAGGTGAAATTTTACAAACAGTCGAATAAGGCATCTTTATATACAGGGTCAAAGAGAATAACAAGTTTACTAAGACATAAACATTTGATTATACAGACTGTCCACAAATAGGGTTTACAAGAGCACAAATATAAGTAAAAAATTTTCGATAAGAAATATTGCTTGTAAAAAATATTAATTAGGAAAAAAATATCTATAGGGTTGCAAGAACAAAACTTATTGAAAATATTTTTATATTTCATTTTTGCTCAAGATGTGTATTTTTAAATAGTATTTTGGGTTGATTTTATTGAAATTTACTTTATTTTTTGTAATTATTAATATTAATATTATTATTATTTTAATTAATAAAAAGTAGGTAATATGTTTTCCATACACAGGGTACCTAGATTAATTGTCTCATGACAAAAGTATTATATTAAAGTTGTTGGGTTTCCAAACCTACATACAAATATTTGAGTTGTTCAGTTAGATTGTTTTAATAGGAAACCATTTTTTCTTTACGGATTCGGATTTAGCGTAATTTTTTATATTGTACGCTATTTTATTTTAAGAGTGTCATACTGGATGGTTAATTAAGGTTTTTAAGAGGTCCATTTTGGGCTTCTGGGGGGGGCAATTGCTCCCCCATTGCCTCCTTCCTGCGTACGGTTCTGGTATGTGAGGTAGTATTTTTTTGGGGGATTTATTAGGTTGTCATTTGTCTTTCCAAAATATTTTGCTAAGTACCATTAGTAATCAATTAGTGTCTGTTTTAACTAATTTTTGAATATCTTGATGAATTCAATTCTGTAAAATAATAGTGATTACAAATGTTACAATTTTAAAAAACTAACTTTTCAGCTGTTTCCTTTTCTTGGAAAACACCAAAATATTTTCAGTATATGACCACCCTGTATCGAAAAAGCACCTAACTAAAAGAAACAAAAAATAGTTTTTTTTCTTAGTCATGGTTAAGTGACCGGTTACATGAATTTCAAACAAATTATTCAAATTACTTCTGGTACCAATAAATTAGAGTTCATAATTTAATGCCAAACTTATTATATGCCTATTATCAGGTTGTAAAAAATATAGTAATCAGTGTAGTAGCTGCAGCATTCTTTTAAAGACAACAACCTACTTGTTCAGTAACTTACTTATTCTTAAAATCTCTCTAAAACATATAAAAATATATTAATTTACCGTTTAAAATGCTTAAACACCGTTATAACTTACATAATAATTAAGTAGTTACGAACAATACGAATGCCAAACCCGACACAACAACTCACCTACTATAATCATTGCATCTCTTTAACCCAATTTAAAAACAATGAACATGATGTGATGACTAATGTTTATTTATAAATTACTATAATTTCCGTCATCTGGAAGGCACACTTCCTTATTTTTTTTACTTATTAAATTATATGTATTTATACAGTGCATGTCTTAAGTCAGGACCCCTTTTAACTTTTGATTTGTTCGGTATTTTTTCATTAAAATTTAAGGACTCAAGAAAGACATCATAGGCCAAATTTTAGGCAAGATATGACCAGGGCCGTATTATCCATTAGGCTGACTAGGCTGCAGCCAAGGGCGCCATGAAAAATAGGCGCCAGACAGGGGAGTAATAGGCGCTAGACAGGGAAGTTTTTAAAAATTTTAGGTTGAGTGGGGATGATTTTTGGTGAGTAATTTCTCTGTAAATAAGGCGCTTTGGAATGGAATAGGCAAATAGGCGCGAAAAGGAGGGAATTACTTTTTTGTCATCAAATGTTATTTCGGGTGATGAAGGAAGGCACTCAAAATAGGCGCTACGAAGGAAAGGACCGTTTTTTTTGCTTTTTGCTCGTCAAAACATTTTTGCTGGAAAATAGGCGCCTTGGGAATTCTAGCCTAGGTCGCCTCAAACAGTTAATACGGCCCTGGATATGACAAATATAAATGACAAATAGAGACTTGGATGCCATTACAAAAAAAAATAAAGAGAAAGAAGGGTCTTGTAGCACATTAATTTAAAGCTCCGAACAAGAACTTTATAATCCTACAAACCTAAAGTCAATATGTTCACCTACTACAAAAGGCACTACAGATATAATCACTTGAATACCTAATTTTGATGGCCATATTTCCGAACCTAATAAAGTTAAATAAACTTAGAGCGGTTTTTAAAATGTCGTGTTAACAAACTTAGGGTTAAGTTATTATGTGATGGTTGAAGTCGTAACTCTAAGAGCGGCTTTTACAATGTCGCGTCAATCCTTGAGTTATCATACTCCCACCCTAGGTGACAATGCATTTGACAGCTTTTAAAATTTTGCCAGGACTTTAACCCCCATATTAATTTAACTCGGAGTTTATTAACACGACATTGTAAAAGCCGCTCGTTGTTTTCATTTCATTTTTAAAATTGAATCATTACAGTCACAATAAAACAATGAAAATAATTAAAAATTTAAGCAATTTGTAATAAAAATTTTTACGGTAATTAAATCAATTAACCAAAACTTCGCGAATGTCTTTTATGTGAAGCCACCGTTAAAATTTCTTATTATGACCACAAAATTAATTCTTTTGGTATAAATATTTAGATATTTAATTAAAATTTACGGTTGTTTTTTATTTAAACAAGTAGAAAGGCAAAAGTAGGCAAAATTAGTGCTTATAATGGTTAGTTATTAAAAGTTAGTGATTTCATTTTTGGCCCATCTAATTAATATCGTTTTTCTTTACTTGACAGACAATGTACAGGGTGTTTCATTTTCGATGGTTTTACGGGGTATCTCGAAAACCGTAAGATATATCAAAATTTTTAGGACTCTCAAACTCCTTTTTGAGAAAAGAACTGTTGTGAAAAATGGCTATTCCGATCCATCTCGGAGCTACAGGGTGATTTTCAGATTTTGCCAATTTTTGCAACTTTTTTTAACTCGTTTGCTATTAAAGTTATGAAAAAACTTTAAATAGGTTAATTTTGTAAATTTTCCGAAGAATATGGTGGTTTAATTTGTTTTTTCCAAGTTTGACAGTTTTTGGGAAAATTACCCAACCTATGTTTTTTTTTATCGTATATTGTTATTTATATTAATTTAGCTCTCCTTATGCTTTTAAAAATATATACCATTATGTATTTTTTAATTCAAATTTTACCGAAAATTAGCATTTTTTATAAGTTTGGCTTTTTTATAGAAGGCTATGACAGAAAATAACAAAACATCATTTTTTAATACCTATTTTTTTTTTAGTTTAACTTCTCTAACTAGATATTTTATTAAAAATCAACCTTTATATTTTTAACCTATTTTTATTAACTGTAATTTTGTTATTTTAAATATACTTTATCTATTACATATTTATTTTATTTTTATTTAGTAAATATACAATTTTTTTCGGTAATAATACTTTTTAGTGCCGGAAGCTTGACCGCTTCAGCGCTGGAAAAAGGGGGCGCAAAAAGTTGGAAATACTGGTATGGAATGTTATAGAAGGTTAAAAGGGAGAAAGAAGAAAATGCTAGGTGGTACCATTTTTGGTGGATGACGAGGCGTAAAAGCGCATATTAACGTGAAAAGAGGTGTAAAAACGCAAGATAACTGGAAAAGGGCGCTTTTTTGAAGTTTTTTTGTTCTTCTTTTGCTCTTCAACTTTTTTGGCCAAGAAAATATTCACATCTTTTTTATCCTGTGTTGCCAGATACCAAAGAGGGATACAATATTTATAGTTCGCTTCACTTCCAAAAAGCTTCGTCCGGTACTGGTGCTGTTCTAAATTAAAGTTATATTTTTAAGCTAAAGTAAGTTCATTAAAAAATATAAAAGTTGTTTTTTAATAGTATATCAAGTTAAGGTAGCTAAATAAAAAAAGGTATTAAAAATAAAATGTTTTGTCTTTTCTGTCACGGCCTTCTATAAAAAAAGCAAAAAAATTAGATAAAAAGAGGCTAATAAATATAAATAAAAATATACAGGATATTCCATAAGAAAAACATAACTTGGGTAATTTTCTCAAAAACGGCTCAACATAATAAACAACTAATTACATCACAATATTCCACGGAAAAACTACACAATTAACCTATCTAAAGTTTTTTATAACTTTAATAGCAAACGAGTTAAAAAAGTTGAAAAAATTGGCAAAACCTAAAAATCACCCTGTAGCTTTGAGATGAATCGCAATAGCCATGAACTGTTTTCACTGCAGTTGTTTTTTCAAAAGAAGAGATCGAGAGTCATTTATTAGATTTTTGATATTCCTTATGGTTTTCCAGATACCCTGTAAAACCATTGAAAATAAAACACCCAGTACAGGGTATTCCATTTAAGAGAAAAAATGGCATATTTTTTGACTTGTCCCGTAGTTTTTAAAGAATTAATGTACTTTAGCTCGGAAAATTTAAAAATCGTAACTTGATTAAAATTGCATGAAAAACAAAAGACATACGCTATAAGTGTTACAATTTTTTTTAATAGAATACAATATTTATTATCTTACTTTTGGATTTTAGGATCAATTTTAAGTGTTTTTAATAAGGGTACTAGTCTTATAACTATTAACTGTTTTAAGTTATTGAAGCTTAGTATGTCACATTTTCGGCTTATAATATTTAATTAAATATTATATAAATATTAAATAAAGGTAATACAGGTGATTACCTGATAATTCAAAGTCATTAAAATGTTTACCTTTTAGGAGATTTTATATTAGTTTTTTATAATAAATCATTTTTTAGATGAGAAACTACAGATAGTAATTCTATATTTCAAGTGAGTGTAAATATAAGCCCCAAATGTGACTGATTAAGCGACAATTATTTAAAAACAGTTGAAGATAGACTTAGTATACTTATTCAAAAAACTTAAAGTCAAAAATATCATAATAAAAGGGGTGTTCTATTTAAAAAACGCAACTTTTATGGCGTTAGTCTTTTGTGGCATGGCATGGAATTGATTTTTATTATGATTTTAAAATTATCCGAACTAAAATACATCTATTTGCTATGTTGTAAATCCTAAAAATACGGGGAACGTCGTAAAATATGCCGTTTTTCCTCTTAAATGGAATACCCTGTACTTTTCCGGCCATGAGCGGAAATATTTTTTTTTACGTTCACTTTACGACTTACCCATTTTCTTATGCCACGCTTAAATCTTCAAATTATTGAAATATACATTGTTCTGTATGTACTTAACTTACCTTGTCTTAATCTGACGCACTCGAGTTTTTCTGGAGATCGATTTTTTTTACTAATTTGACGGGCTGCCTGGTGGGTGTTATGTGAATCATTTTACCATTTTTAGCAAAATGATTAAAAATTGCATGTAAAACATTGTGGTAAACTTATCCGACAAAAAAGTGACCAGTCCGACACTTGAAACATTTGACATTGACAGGTTGGGTTAAAGTACCGCTTCCATGGCGGTAAGAATAATAATCGTGGTAGACTCGTGTAAAGAAACCCTCAAAAAGGTTTCAAAAGTGTTCTTATCGTGAAGTCTATTTCATTACTGGGCAAGGAATATGCTATTTAAACAAAAAACTGAATTGACATTTTGCTCAAAAATAAAAAATAATGGTAGTTTACTTTTGGGAAAAAATCATGTTTTTGAATTTTGGGAACCCTGTAAAAAATAAACATTTTCTCTTTGTAAATAATATTTTTTTATAAACAAATTTTTTTATCAAGGATACCTTTTTCTAAAAATAAAATTTTTAATTCATTTGTCATCTTGTAAATCCCATCCGTAGACGGTCATATATTAAAAAAAATAAAAACCCGTTTATTTGAAAGTAAATTTATATCCTTTAGGAAATAAACTAAAACGGGCATATGGGGGTACCAACGGGGGTACATTAGTTAAAGTTTCTCCCCGTATATTTTCTGACGCGCTCGAGTAACGCGCAAAATCCCCTCTTGGGTTCCCCTACTATTATTATTTGTTATAATTTCGAGCTTTTTACGTTATTAAAAAATCAAAATAATTAATATCTGATAAAGCCAAAATTTCCGATAATGTCTTTATTTGAATCACTAAAGCTATTTAAATTGGATTTTATGTCTCTCAAAAACCTCAAAATCATGTTTTTAAGGTTTTTGGGAACCCTGTATAAAAAATACCATTTTTCTTTTCCCAAATCATATTTTCTTATATAGTATAGGAAATAAAGCTCAAAAAAATATTAAACCTGGCAATTCTTTGGTCATGTATTGATTGACTTAAAATTTTAACAGAAGGTTGGGAATAGCTTAAGGATCAAAATCTATATCGAACCGAAGGGCGCCGAAACCCTGAGGATGATTGCCACACCCCTAGGAGGTGGAAATTTTGTATACCATTTTATCACATAAATTAAATAAAAAAGTGATTCCTACCAAAAAATAATGTTCTATACATTTTTTTATAACACTTATATTTTTCAAGTTATTTGCTGTAGCTGGATAACCATGGGGTTTTTAAAAAAGTAAATACTGGAACATATACAGGTCGGATAAGACCACAGTATAAAAATTATTTTAGTCTATACAGGGTGTCTCAAAAAGTGTGACGTATCAAAGTTATATTTTTTTAAATGGAACACCCTATATTTTATGACGGTTTTAGATTCTACTTTTAAAAATAACTCAAGTTTGTTTATAGTACTAAGTGTCTAATTTTATTCGTTTTTGTGATATTTGATTTTTTTGAAAAATGCAGAGGTAAAATTAAATTGATTTTACTTTAACACTTTTAACACTTTAAACTTTAAAATGTGTAACAAGATTAGAAAAAGTCTGCCATATCATACGTAGGTCAAATCAAGATCAAATATTGTACAGGGTGATCAAAAAATAATTTCAATTTTTCAGAAAATCAAATAGCCATATCTCCTTATTTTAAATGGAACACCCTGTATTATTTTACGTTACATGATGACAAATAAAATACTCTTTCAAATGGTGTATAGGTTGCCTATACCTATCTTTTGTGCTTTTTTAGTAAAATCTGTTTTTACAAATTTTTAGTCCAAATGTTTATTTAAATTAAAGTTGGCTGTGACATAGCAGCCATTAATATTTTTCTTAAGAAAATAACAACGACCATTTATTGATTACTAGTGTTTTAGTCAGTTTAAAAGAAATTTCAATGATTTTAAATAAAAACCCTTCTTCTACAACAACAAGATGATATAATACTGGTAGGATGTGAAAAAATGGTTTACTTTAGTCTAGAGTTAATCCTGAAAAATATTCCAGGAGAAACCATCTGATAACCTTAATAGTTGCTTTAAAAATTTGACACAGTGATTATGGATAATGGAAGAAACGAGTTATAGGTCACAGAATGTCGTCATAACTGACCAGAGGCGTTATTAGGATTGTTTAAAAACACAAGTTTTATCATTACCACATTCAGCTGAAATAAGTGTTATTGGAAGTAGCATTATAAGCAACTAATGAATTTTTTTCTGTGAATTTTAAAAATAGTGGCAGATAATACAAAATCTTTTAATTTTGTGCTTTTTTCCAACAAATTTACATTTTGCAATAACGGCTTAGTAAATAGGCATAGCTATATCACAGCCTACTTACATTTAAATAGACATTTGGAATAAAAATATGTTAAAACGGAATTTACTTAAAAAGTATAAAAGATAGGTATAGGCAACCTATACACCATTTGAAAGAGCATTTGGTTTGTCATCATGTGGTGTAAAAAATACAGGGTGTTCCATTTAAAATAAGAGAGATATTGCTATTTGACTTTCTAAAAAATTGAAATTATTTTTTGATCACCCTGTATAATCTATGATCTCGATATGACCTACGTATGATAAGGCAGACTTTTCCTAATCTTGTAACAAATTTTAAAGTTTAAGGAGTTTATATTGTTAAAATAAAATTAATTTAATTGCACCCTGCATTTTGAAAAAAATCAAATATCACAAAAACGAATAAAATTAGACACTTGGTACTATTAACAAACTTAAATTATTTTTTTATGTAGAATCTAAAACCGTCATAAAATATAGGGTGTTCCATTTAAAAAATATAACTTTGATACGTCACACTTTTTTGAGACATCCTGTATAGAGTAAAATAATTTTATACTGTGGCCTTATCCGACCTGTATATGTTTCAGTATTTACTTTTTTAAAAACCCCATGGTTATCCAGCTACAGACCGTGTCGAATATGGTGGGCCACCCTCAAAAATGTAGCTTTTAAAAAGGCAAACAAAATGCTTTTGTTATGTTTTTAACCAATACAAACTGAGGTAATTATTACCTCTTTTTCGTCAAATGCAAAATTTGATAGATTCAAATTCAAACTACGTCAATATGCTGAAACTTAATTAATTTTCATGCTAAAAACTTCCTTTTCCAAAAAAAGTCTGATTAGGTACTTCACAAAAAGGGTTATGCGTTTTTCCTAAAATATGCAGCATTTCTCGTTATTTGACTTTAAATTTATCAAATTTTACTTCTAAGAAAAAAGCAAACCATTAACCCGCCGTATCTTGGTTTGTATTGGTCGTAGAAAAATTATAATAAAATAATTTTGTTTGTCTCTTTAAAACCTATAACTTTGCTTTATACTTTTTTTTATTATTTAAATGCATAATTTTTAAGTTATTCGCGAAAACCCCAATAAAGACGTCGATTTTCTTGTCAAAAAATTATTACTTTCAATTGCGAATAACTTGAAAAGTATTAGTTTTACGAAAAAAATATAAAGAACATTTTTTGCTTAGAATCACGTTTTCAATCGATTCCTGTTGTTAAAACGTAATGAAAAATTTCCATTGGTGGCAATCACCCCCAGGGTTTTGGCACCGTTCGGTTCGATAAAGGTTTCGATCCTTTCGAAGCTATTGCCTACCTTCAGGTAAAATGCTTCATTTCCTGTACTAATAGGCAAAAGGTTTTATCAAGATTTCCTTTTTTTTTTTTCATAAAATTAAAGTTATATTCCATTTGTCCCCTTGTAAACACTATCCGTGGACAGTCGTATATACAAAAAAAATAAAAACCCGTTTATTTGAAAGTAAATCTATTTCCTTAATAAATAAACTTAAACGGGTATAATCCAATTTCATGAAAAAAATTGTCGTAGTCTGCGAATATTATCAACACTTAACTGTACCAGAAACAAGAGAGAGAACAATTTTTATGAATAGAAGACTCACTGGCCTACAAAAATGGAGTTGTTCTTAAGATCTGACCTCGATTGTGCTGTTTATTGGTATATAACATCTGCCGTGCGTTGGTTGGTACTTGATACCTTCAGTACCGGTAAACAGAAAATTTATAAATTTGTAGTTTTGTAAAATGGTATTAATATTTTTTGAATAAAACCTAATATTTATAAAGAGATAAAAATAATTGTTTAGAAAAAAAACTAAGGGGGCCTAAATATCTCGTAGTGTTTGTTTAATGAGTAGTGAGCTGACCCTGTACCTGTTAACTTCTTTGAACTGGCCTAAAACAAACAAAAAAAATAAAAGAAAAAAGCCCACAAAAACCTTGTTTAAAAAAAAGTTTCGGTGGCAAGTCCGTCACTTATAAAAAGGGGCCTAAATCACTGGCGTAGATAATTCCATTTTCTGGGGGAGGGGGTCTTCGCAGGTAACAAACGAAACAAATATGCTTCTAATATGTTACCTACCTTAAAAACAAGTCGTTTTGTGTATGTAACTATCAAAAGAAACACAAAGGGGCTTTAGAAAAGAATTCTGGGAAGGGGGTAATTACCCCTTTACCCCACCCCTGCCAGTGGCTTGAATAAAATTTAAAATTTTTTTGAATAGTTTTATATTTTTATTATTTTTTTTAATTGGAATTTTTATTACATGTTAAATTGTTTGTAGGTATGTATGTTTGTAAAATGCGAATTTATAAAAAACGGTACAAGATATCGAATATAATATTAATATTAAGATAGGGCGGTATGAGACACAGAGATAGTTAAATTGGGACAAAGTTGCGCATTTTTATGCTTTACAATTAGTATTTAAAGTTTGAAGCCGTTTCGGAATGGTGCAAAACAGTTTTTATATTTTTCGTTGCCACTTTTTTGTTCTTTAAAACGATTAAATTAAATTTAAAATTAGGCGTTTTGTCCTTGAGCCACCATTATCAATTTTGTTTTTTATACAGACGAAATATTGGCTTTAAACCCAATTAACTCGTATTTTAATTCTTTATCCAACGAAACACACCTTACATTAATGCGACGTTTCAAACCGAAAAACCGACACCATTCACTATTTCGCCATTACAAATAACGATTTTTCCCCAAACGTTCGAGAAAATTTCCGTTCGCAGGTAAGCATGTATCCATTTTTTTATGCCAGGCTATAAAAAAGTTGATAGGGGCGTTTGTTTGCTTTATTTTATTACATATTAGTAAATGTATGTTAACAATATTAATTATTGTAGCTTATTAGTTGAATTATGAATAAATAAATAAATTAAAACAATAATAATGAGTAGTGATAAAAAAAGGGTGCATACTTACCTTCAAATAAAAGTATCAAAGATGGTTTGCAATAAAAACGTAAATTTTAATGGAAAAATAGTGAATGATGATTTTTTTATTAGAAACGTCGCCTTAATGTTAAGTGTGATGTATCGTTGGATTGAAAATTAAAATCCTAGTTTATTAGGTTTTTAACCAAATATTTCGCCTATTAAAAAAAAAAGTTGATGATGTTAGCGCAAAGATGAAACGTCAGATATAAAATTTAGTGACATTATTGTACAGAGCAGAAAAAGTGGCAATTATTATGTGTCATTTGTTTTAAAATATTTATTAAAATTGGCTGAAAAAAACTTTTTCTAAAAATTAATTTCTTTTTTGAGATATTTCCGGAACGGCTGCAATTTTTTCAATTTTTGAAAACGGAATATTGTTAAACAGCCCCAATGTAACCAACCCCGTATCTTTTATTGTTCCCGAGATCCTAATAGTTCCCCTCGAATTTGTAACACCCTGTATATTTCGAGTGGGTATACCTAGGATTTGTCAAATCTTAGATATGCCCATGCAAATAATTATCAGTAAATTAATAAACGTCTTGTTGTTTCAATGCAATGTTACATGGTTCAATAGGAAATCTAAATTTAATTTGGAACGTCAAAGGATCAATTTTGACAATAATACCACAAATAGATATCTAAAATAATATTAAACAGTTATTTACTAATTAATTAAAGGTTTATTAGTTTATTCTTAGGAAGAGCTTTAAAAATACTTATTCTGCAAATATACAGTGTGGACCAAATTAAACTTGCACACTTTTAACTAATGATAACTTTTTAGCTGTTCCGCCTATCTTTTTTATTTTTAAAGGGCTAATAGTTACATATGTCTTTTCTAGGTTTGCCAATTTTGGTCAAAAGATTAAGACATGACCGGACTTACGGGACTTTTTCCAAAATGATGCATTTAAGTTCGTTGCTAAAGAAATCGAATTTATCTACAGTTAGGCTAATACGTTTAATTTTAGTTAATTTACTGTTAAGTTGTGTCAGAATTGTCAGCATTCCACTCAGGAACCATGGTAACCTCACTTTTTGATTTTAAAAGCACACTAAAAAAAGTTGGCTGTTAAAACCGAGAAAATGCATGCTTTATGGAGAGCACCATTTATCAAAAATAATCATCCTGTCAGTCCTGAATCTTCAAATTGTTGACAGATTCGCTTTTACTGAATCATTTTCTATAGTTTGTCAACAAAAAAGGTATTAGCTCAATTGTAGCTAAATTCGATTTCTTTTGCAACGAGGTTAAATACAGTATTTTGGACACATTCCCGTAAGTCCAATCCTGTCTAAATCTGTTGACCATAATTGGAAAACCTTAAGTGTGCTAGTTCAATTTGGCCCACACTGTATAAGCTTTTCCATCTCAAATTGCAAACAAGGGCCCGATTTTCGACGGTAAGAGAATAAAAAGCTTTTTTTTCTTTAAGTTTCCTTCTTTTTAACGTTATACAAAAAGGCAGACAGAAAGAGACAATTTACATCCTTTCTATCAAAAATTTGTACTCCTGAATTCGAAAATCGGACCCCTGGATGTTTTGTCAGTACCAACAAGTGTCCCATTTTTCCGACTATCAGTTTTAAATAAATTTTTAAGTGTTCCCCAAGAAAGAAAATTTTGTGCATTCAGATTGTGTAAGAAACTTAATTAATAAAGGGAAGTTTTTGTCAGCCTCTAATTACAGCCTGTCTACTTAAGTTCGCACCATATGGAAAACTTTTTTATTATTCATTTGAGGAAATAAATTTATTTTTTATAAAAAGTTCTGCATGGTATAAAACCTAAAAATGCATTCATCTGATATTATTTTTTGCCTTGGTATACAAGGTAAGTATGTAAAAATATTAATTTTGCTCAAGACGAAAGTACCTTTATTTTTATAATATCGAAAATTTTTATAACGAAAAGCTGTTTAGGATTAAAAATACCGTTTAAATATGCAACCTGGTTTATTAAAAAAATAAACATTTTTCTGAGATAACGAGCATTTCTGTGACTTTGCTGTTTTAATGGTTTTGAAGCTTATTACATATCGATACCGTAATTCGCAAAGCGGCTAACTCCATAATTACAAATTTTGCAGGAGAGACAATTTTTTTTTGAAATTGTATTTAAATAATTTATTAGAGGGTTTTAACATTTATTTTATCTATGTATGTACTTGGAACTATTTAAAGAAAAATATCGTAGAAATTCTATATAGTTTATATTTTATGATAATATTTGTGAGTTAGCTGGTTTTATTATTTTATAAAAATAAAACACTAATTTGGAGTTGGCCATTTTTACTTTATTAACAAAAATACAAAATTTGCATAAGTTTTTATTGTATTTTAAAATAAAAACAGGTTTTACTCATGGGTCGAATAAAAGTTCTGAAAATCCACCGTTAGGGACTTATTTAGTTAGTTATTATTTTTACTTTAAAATTATCCTTTTTTTTTGGTACAGAGATTTGGTTTTTCCGAAACTCTAGTTTTAAGAGTGTTTATGTGTTAAAAGGAACTTATAGGTTGTTAATGATTTTAACACAATTTAATAATTTTCTCAAAAAAGATGTTTTTGTATGTCCGTATTTAAAATGCGGTTTCATGAAGAACGGTACGGAAAATTAATTTAAATAAACTATAACTTTTTGTAAAAAAATATAAAGGAATTAAACTGTCAAAGCAAAATGTCAAATTTGTCACCTCCGTCAAAAATGCATACATGAAATAAAAAAAGAAATCTCACCCTTATTAATTTTGATTTACGAAACAGCCGTTTACCATTGAAAAGAAGCATTAGCATATTGACTGAGATAATTTAGTTAGAACTTTTTTATATGAAGTACCTACTTACATTATCTTGGGTAATTTTCTAGAAAGTTGCGGCAACTTTGATTTTAACGAAAATTGGTATATATACGGGGCTTTTTGGGGCGCTGATCACGAATCTGATAGATTTTATTTTCGAAAACGTTTTGTTCTTGACAAGTCCGCCATCAAAGTTTAAATTTAAAATATTCCTATTTTTACTATATTTCCCCTTTTTCTGCACACAATTCTTGATTTAAATCTAAAGTGGCACACAGATTTTTACCTTTTAAAACTTCATTCTTCTTTGTATTTCACACCTTTTATTAAATAAATTGCAAAAGTTTACTTTTAACACGCTGTAACCACGTTGACATTTTGAAATACTACTTGACGTCACTGGGCAGCATAATGTACCATTTGGAACTATCTATTGGGACAATGAGACCGGTGGACCATCAACACTAACTTTACATTTTTTCAAACACCAACTTAACTTATTTGATTAACTAATTTAGTACGGGCATATCCCTTAGATAGCCTGCAGGGGCTTAACTCCAAACTTTAACTCTTTACTTGACTTTACTAACTCTTTCTTATCTAATAAAACAATCAATCCCTCGTCTTAAAATTTTGTTCTCTTTAAATATTAAATTTTTCAGTATTTGTTTTGCATTTTTCTAGGCAACCTTCGGCTTGTTTAATGTTTTTGTTTTATTTATAAGAGTAACCTAGAAAAATTGTTTGATTCATACTTTTAAACCTTGACACTTCACGTATTGTTTTATGTACCAAATTTCCCAATGTTAAGTAAACTAATTAAAATTTAAATTTCCCAAAAATGTATATTTTTAAAATTCCTAAAATGTATACTTTATACTAGGTGTTCATAATATATATATATATATATATATATATATATATATATATATATATATATATATATATATATATATATATTTTAAATAAGAGTTTTAATTTCATGGGCATAGAGGTTCTAAATGACATAAAGAAAAGAAAACAAATACAAACCTGGTAGAATGACTACTCTGGTTACTTTAAAATTACGGAGTCTCCAAATAAATGGATGACCCTGGCCCAATGAAGACGGTGACACGTGTTTCATCCTTGTTGGGAATCATCACAACCGCTGTACATTGCTGACAACTTGGCTATGTTTTCTAGTCGCTAACACATAATTCCTGTCGGAACAAGGAAGTAAGTTCAGCGGCCAGAGCCATCTCGCCAAGCAATTTCAAAACAACCAGCCAGAGCATTCGTTAGGTTAAAACGGTAAAAGAGGGTGCCATCTAGGTGTATATGGCGTAAGTAGCATGTGGCTCTGGCCGCTGAACTTACTTCCTTGTTCCGACAGGAATTATGTTTAGCGACTAGAAAACATAGCCAAGTTGTCAGCAATGTACAGCGGTTGTGATGATTCCCAACAAGGATGAAACACGTGTCACCGTCTTCAT
Organism: Listronotus bonariensis; assembly: GCA_014170235.1. Lineage (NCBI taxonomy): Eukaryota > Metazoa > Arthropoda > Insecta > Coleoptera > Curculionidae > Listronotus > Listronotus bonariensis. The sequence continues at coordinate 74,650 of JACEGR010000679.1, forward strand.
TGCGACCCGGGGTCATCCATTTATTTGGAGACTCCGTAATTTTAAAGTAACCAGCCAAGTAGTCGTTTCTACCAGGTTATGTATTTGTTTTCTTTTCTTTTGTCATTTAGGAGCCTCTATGCCCATGAAATTAAAACTCTTATTAAATTGTTTATTCTAAGGCTCAAAGAAAATTACTTTCTTATTATTATATATATATATATATATATATATATATATATATATATATATATATATATATATATATATATATATATATATATATATATATATATATATATATATATATATATATATATATATATATATATATATATATATATATATATATATATATATACTTAGTGTCTTAATACTGTTTTTCTAGGAGTTTTATGTCATTTTTGGTATTTTCGCCATATGTAGTTCTGATTTCATCGAGATTAAGCAGATTTTCACCCATACTGCAGCTATATTTTTGAAAAATTTGTAAACACTAAGAATATAGTTCAAGGGTTCAGAAAACAAATTTTTCAAATATATATATATATATATATATATATATATATATATATATATATATATATATATATATATATATATATATATATATATGAACATTTTTTTCCAAAAATAATTTTTTTTTGTCGCCTTCGACAATTTTTAAATTAAATTAAAGAAAAATACAGGCTAGAATTATAAACACCTTTAAAGTCTTTAATAGTTATCATTTAAGAAAAAGTGTGATACAGTCCATATTTTAAAATTCGTTGACAGTCACCAGTGGCGAAATCCCATTTACGTAGCGGTGAGAAACTTTCTTTGCGTGCATTTTTTCTCGTTTCCATTGATAATATCGTTTACGTGAGATAGATAAAAAATAAATTGTAGTTTCCATTTTTTTCGTGATTTCATTTATGATAATATTTATGTGACATAAGTAAACATTATCTTTTTGGAAAAAAGTCATAGAATTTCCTTTTTATCACTTTTTATTTGAAATAAAGGTTCACAGATATTAGCATCCGCGTAACTATACTATAATAAGTACGTGTATACAAGGATTTTTTTATCGTTGTTTTTATTCTTATATTACGGTATACACTACTGTATCATTCAATTAGGCGGTAGTTTTTGAGATAGGACCTTTTTTATTTAATTTTTTTAAACACAAAATAAATTTTGTTACAGCACTTGCTCCTCTCCATTTACTCGGGTGGGTCCCACTAGCCCCCCTCCCTCCCCCTTACCACCAATCCTGCTACCACTAATTGCGCTTATGGATTATATTAGACTAGATTAGGTTGGAGGTGGATTGTAATCCTCTATCACTGTAACCTGCTTAGGTTTATTGTGTATCCTCGATCCATATGTTGGAGCACTCTATCTAAGCCGGTCTTTTTAATCAGACATCACAAGCTTAAAACTGGCTCCTTGGTAAATGTTGCCGCTTTAAGTTTTTCCTCACCCAGCCTTGCAAACTGAAGACGACAAAGGGCTTCACAGTAGCACCATACGTGTTCTGCGGTTTCTTCTTCCTGGCAGAACCTGACTAGGTTTTCATCTGCAGGCATATTGTTTCCAGGTGTTTATTCAGTCTGCAATGACCTGTTAGTTGACCACCTATAATTCTTACTGCTTTCCGGTTGTAATTCAGAAGGTCTTTTATAAATTCCGGCGAGTATACCTTTATGAATTTTTTCGCTTGACGATGCCCTGGTGTTCCTATCCAACAGTCTTGGGATTGCCTCATGATCCATGATCTAATAGATGACCTTACTTGACATGATGGAATATCACAGTAGGGCTCGGGGCCTACTATTGCCCTGTCAGCAGCCTCCTTTGCCATTTTATTATCTTCCTCATCACTTTTGAGGGTCCAAATATTGGTTTTCAATCTAATCATTTTTTTGCTAAAATCATTAAGCATTTTCATCTAAATTTTTATCTAAATTATCGAAAAATCAATTTCAAATCAAAATTTAAAAAATAATGCAGCAGCCCAACCTTTGGCAACATTAAATTATTTCTTTAACTAGAGACCCTTTATTATGTGGCTCCATTTTCATTTGCCAAGAGTGTAGTTTCAAAACTTTTCCAAATGTTTGTTTTACTTACACGAGTAAATTTCTTTCCCTAAATAAAAAGGCGTTTTCTATTCTATTTAAAGCTTTAAAAAATATATAAGCCATAAAACTATATAAATAATATATAGTTTTATGGACAGAGGATGTAAATATATGTTCTTCTGTTCTATAAAAGTCACCAAGGATGTTTTTAGACCGGTCACAATGTTTTAACATAACGGCTATTTGTAGCTACATAATGTTGGTTTTTTCTTGTCATATAACCATAAAAACAACAATACATTTAGTATAGAATCTCTGCAGTTCTGTAAGTAGCGCAAATGTAATTTTAGATAAACATAGTTATTTCATCAATCAAAGTATGTTGCTGATGTTCTCTGGATTTTATTGCAGAGCAGAGTAAATTATAACTAATCGATCGAAAACTTATGTCAATACTGTTACTTAACATCCATCAAAAAAAAGGTCGGTATACGATTCCTTTATTTATATTATACTATATTACTTAATTATCTAATGGTCCGTTAACTTGATAATGGTTAGATTAAATCAAAAAATTGTTACATAAAATGTAATGGGCACAGAGGCGCACTTACAGCCTTGCCGCCCGTAGGCTATTTTATTTTCGCTTTTCGCCGCCCATTTCCTCATCTTTTCTGTCTGAAAAAGTTTAGAAGAGCACAAAAAAAAAGGTCCTCCATTTCTTTTTGATTGTGGGTACAAAGAATTCCAAATCCAGTCCTCACTTCCATTTATTTGCCGCCCCCAAAATCCGCCGCCCTAGGCTTCAGCCTAATGGCAAAGGCGCCACTGAATGGGCACTTGATTTATGATTAATTTAAAGCAAACGGATTACTAAAATTATGGTAATTGCGATTAAAATTATAGATTTAATCTTTTAAATACACAAACAGTAACTTTAAATGGTCTTATGGGAGAACCTCGTCGACCACCAATGAAGCAGTGCGAATATTACGATAGATATAGAAGCAAAACCACAGCCCTTATAAAAAGAATAAAATACCTACTGGTTTCCTAAAATGGCAGTTTATGTATTGTCAATTGTTTAGTGAATTTATTTCGCGATATTGGAAACAGTCACTTACCTCTGTTGGTAACATTGTTTGAGTGCTTCAACTGGCCAATAATGATTGAATAAAACGAGATGGTCATATTGAAAAATATATTGGCGTGACAAATGACAATGTTACAGAAGTAGCTGCTAGTGAAAAAATAAAGTTACTAGTGAATTGTCCACGCACGATCCGCCTTTTTATTTTGCAGACTTAGATACAGAGTAGACTATTTAATGAGGGGTGTGTGCGTTAACAGAAAGTATATACATGGTAAAACTTATGTCAAGCATTGTTATAATATTCAGGGAGTTAAAAAGTACGCTGACAAACTTAAAGGGACAATTCCTTGCATGATTTTAAGACAAAACCTTAATGTAGGCGTTGGTCCATAAATTCTTCATTCTCAAGGGTGTTAAGCTTGCACTCTTATAATATGGGTGTAAAAATACAAAGTCTTGCTGAGAATATCTCGAAAAATGAAACGACGTCACTCTTAATCCAATGGGGCGAACTAAGTTTTTTTGCTTTTTCACAACATGGGTATCAACTAAAGGAACTTGCTGAGAATACAAATGTGCATTAAACTCCGTTTCTCCGTAAAAAAACTTTAAAAATAGGTGTGACTTTGTGAACAAGAACTTGTTTCTTAAAACAATGAAGCCTGTTTTAATTAAAATAAAATAAACTTTTTTTTAAATCTTTGACGCATCAACATAAGGTTGGTGCGTCGTCGAGCGAAACATAGGAAATCCTACGTAAATTTTAAGGAGGTTTATTATTGGCTCCCCTGTACATTTAACAGAAAAAAATTGAGATAACTTTTCGAAGAGACCAATATGACAAACCCTTCTGCCAAGTTTCGAAAAATTTTAATAAGTGAATATCGAAATATTTAATTAAATGTAATTGAAAAATTACTGAAATTTTCGGTTTAGGTAAAACAAAACAGACACCTGTAAATTGAATGTTGTCATTGACATAAGGAGAAGTGTTAATATATTAGTGACAGTCAATATTTGCCTTATAACAATTTTTTTGCTGATGGCTGCTATCTGTTTGGTTTTACCTTAACCGAAAACTTGATAATTTTGTAATTACATTTAATTGAATAAATTAAGATTTGCATATTAAAATTTGTTATAAAATGTACAGGGACGCCAATAATTAACATCCTTAAAATTTACATGGGATCTCCTATGTTCCACGCAGCGACGCACCACTCCGAATAACGTTATCACAATATTTATGTAATATAAAATCTTGACGCGAGATTTATTTGTGTATATAAAAAAATATTTTACTTATTTGGTATATTTATTTCTATTTTTAATTTTTTTAAACTAATTAGTAATTACAAGCAGTTAAATCTCGCGACTCGCGACAAGCTTTTATATTATAATAATATTGTGTAACTACGTTATACTGTATAAGCAATACCTAAAGGTAAAGCAACAACAAGGGATGCACGATTACTTATCCAATCCGAAATGTTTACATGCCGGCATTCGCGTTAGACCGTCTTCTTTCTACACATTGCCTATAAACGACTTCATTTAATTGATTCTGCATATGTTTATAGCGAAAGAATGAAGGATAAAGTTTTTTTTTGTATTTTTAGTGCATTGTAATAAAATCTTGTTTTTTAAAATAAATATAAAAAAACTTTACATTTATAAAAGATAGTTTTTTGGTGGCAAATGTTAAATTACTAAATTTTTAACAATAGATGTGTGAGGTACACCGTGAAAAATTGATTGACACGGTCGCACCTTTCAACAAAGGCAATTTTACTCTTTATACCAGCAAGTACCACCGCTTTGGTACCGACATGCACCTCTCTAATCATAACGCAAGAACCTTGCTGAAAGCAGTACCAAAGCGACTTTTGCCGTGACTCGCGAGAACCACCACGACGTGCAAGAATTTGCGGTACCGCTTACGGTCTCGTGCAGTACCGTGTCCTACACAGTTTTTTTCGGTGCGTTTGTGCAACTGTATAGTGTTTGATAACAAGAACTAATTTAATATTATTGGATTTGGTTAGTTTTTTTTCACTAAGATACCATTTGGAATTAGATTATTAGGTGGGTATTTATTGATTTGTGGGTACCACTTTCTAGTGGTTATAGCAGTTGATTAGTAATAAATGTAAAAATTATTCTAATTATTTTTTTATTTTTTGGCGAAACAGGAAGTAAAAAAAAGAGTTAATAAGTTTAATTAATAGTGGAAAATCATATTTATATTATTCTGATATATGTATACTGTGTGTATTTGAAATTCGAGAAACACTCTTTTATGGAACTTATGGCTTCGTCCGTTACTGGTTTTTTGTTTTATTTTATCAACACTATTTTAGTTTCTTTGGAACTGATAAAAAGCAATGTGCTTACGATACATAATTTATTATCAGTGAATTTAGTACACAGACATGGAGGGGGGTAGTGCAAGGGGGTGGATAGTGTCCAAAAATGTATAAATAAGTACGTTTTGTTGAAAAAAAAATCAAGTGTCTTTTTGGCTTTTGAAAGGGTTTTGCATCCCACTGGCTTTTCTATGTGCGCGGCGCGGTATAGAAATAGAAGATAAATTGTATGGAAAAGGTAATTTTGTTTAGGTGAAGCCTTTTTTTGTTGCTTTTTGGTCTTAAAATTTTTTAAGGTCTTAAATAAAAACATAGATTAAACAAAACCGTTTTATTGATAGGGACCTTTTTTTGCTCTTTAAAAATTGTTTTGTTGAAAAAAATCAAGTGTCTTTTTGGCTTTTGAAAGGGTTTTGCATCCCACTGGCTTTTCTATGTGCGCGGCGCGGTACAGAAATAGAAGATAAATTGTATGGAAAAGGTAATTTTGTTTAGGTAAAGCCTTTTTTGTTGCTTTTTTGGTCTTAAAATTTTTTAAGGTCTTAAATAAAAACATAGATTAAACAAAACCGTTTTTTTGATAAGGACCTTTTTTTTGGTCTTTAAAAATTGTTTTGTTGGTCCTAACATGAACTAACCAGAACATAGTTCTAGTAATTAATTGTTGCCTAGATACAGGGTGTTTAAATATTTCTTTTTCGATTTTAGTGATAGTTGGCAGTGTTATTAACAATAGTATGTGGCTTATGTAGAATTAACTTTTCGATAAATCTAACAATTAAACAAATATTCAAGGTCAACGATTAAAGATTTTTAAAAAATAACTTCTTTGTTTCAAATATTTCAACTGACTTAAAAAGATAAGGAACCTTAAATATGAGAAAGATCTGCATTTTTTACATATCGATGAACTTTAAAAGTATTAGTGACACCTCTGGGATCACTTATAGATTTTTTAAAAATTGGAAATTGTGGTTAAGTATGACTTATTTGGAAGGTCTTTTTGTACTCAAAGTACTTTCCAATTTTAAAAACAATTCGTTTAGTACGCATAGGCGCAATTTTTCAAAAAGAAATTAGACAAAATTAGCCCCCCAAGATTCCCAGTATCCAAGCCGAAACTTATGTGACTAAAACCTAAAAGCGATAAGAGAAAGCGATTTTTATGTCAATAGTGCCACTTTTACCTAACTGTAGGTCATTTTTGTGGTAGTAATGACAAATAAATCCCTTTATCTTTCCCAATTTTTTGGCAAAATCTCGAAGCTTGCCTCATACCTTTCGGGACTACCAAGACTCCAGCCCCCTAAAAACCGAAGCAAATTGCGCCTATGTTAGTACGTTTTGTATAAAAACCAATAATATCGTTCCTTCATTGCCTGATTATATCTTGACCCATTTTGAACGAATAACTTTAGAATTAATGAAACTATCACGATGGGGGTTGTGCTGAAAGCACTAAATTTTTTAAAAGTTTTAATTCACATTCATTCGGTTGCGAAATTCTGTTAACAAAAATCAAAATGACCGATTTTCCGATATAGGGCAACTTTTTTATATTAAATGAAACACCATGCATATTTTTCTACAATCTTAAAACTAAGTCCCCTAAACAAAAAGCAGCATAAGCTATGGGTTTTTTTTTTAAATAATGGATTTAATATAAGAGTATTATTTAATTTGAAAATTTGCTACATACAAGGTTACAGATAAAATACGGCTTTTAAGCTATACGTTATTCATAAAATAATAGTTGCAGTAAGCCCAAAATAGTTTTTAAAAAATTAATATTTATAATGCATGTTGTAAAAACCTATAGCTTTCTTGCCGTATTTTTTTATTACCTTTTAATACTGTTAACTGCCATGCAGCCATTTTTTAAAAGATTAATTTGGTAATCCAATATTTTTATAAATAACCATAGTTTACAGCGTGTCTTTGAAAGTTCTTACTATATTTTTTAAAGGAAAAAAAATTACAATGATAGAAAAATATACATTGTGTTGCATTAAAAGTAACAAATTTGCCCTATATCAAAAAATCGGCTATTTTCTCTTTATGTTAACGGAATTTTACAACCCAGTGGTAAGGTTATGACGAAAAACTTTTTAAAAATCTAGAACTTTCTGCGAAAACCGCATCCTGATAATTTTATTTATTGCAAAACCTATTCCCGATTAAAATAGGTCCAAATATATACGGACACCCTGTATTTTGAAAGTGCGCCCAGTCGTCACTTTAACTTTAAAAGTTACAATATATAGAACACTTCATAATTTAGAAGGGGGACCTTAAGTCTTTAGTGTACACTATTTAGCGCTAGTGTCATAATAACATAGAGAAAGGAAAAAGAAATCAGATATTTTCACAATTGCTATTATTGCGCGAACATTGACATTTCTTGACGTTTGCAGATTTTTTTTAATATCTTTAGCGTCATTTCAGTAGCCAGTAAAAACCTTGATTTAATATCGTGCAAAGCCGCATAAAAATAAAACAAAAAGACCTAAAATAAAGTAAAAAAACTTAAAACTTTGGGAAAGTTATTCCAATTTGATTTTTTTACCAACAAAATAACTTTTTGTTAGGTAAAGTGTCTCAGAGGAAACGGAGCAGGCCTGTAAAAGCTAACTTCAGTAATTTCAACAATTTTTTGTAAATTTCCTTACTTGGAACTGACAAGTACAACATTAAGCTAACTAAGTTTTATTGGTATACAATAAAAGTCACGAGAAATTATATAAAGCCATCAAAATATCAAAGAAAACGTAAATTTGGGATAAAAACAGCTTTATTTTTTTTCCTCTTGAAATTGAGCAGGGATGTGCAAATATTGTTCAAATCGAACCAAATATTATTATATGTTTCAAAATTAGAATCGAATTTCGATTTTTTCGAATTCAAATTTTCGAATTATTCTAAAAAAATCGAATAATTTAAATAAAATCTGATATTTTCAAAAATGAATTATTTTATGTTTAATTCGATTATTATTAATTTAATTTAAACCATTTATTTAATGAAAATCAAATTATTCAAAAAATTTCGAACTATTTGTTTTTTTGTTAATTATTCGGGAACAATCGAGTAATTAAAAAACTCGAATTCTTCGATTCGAGTTATAAATCAAATTGAAAATATTCGACTCGGAACGATTTATTCGTAAGTTCGAATTATGCTCACACCCCTAAAGTTTAGCTGTTTCTTCTAATTCCACACGTTGTCTACAAGAATAACTACCTTTTATATTTTTCTGGCAGTGGCAAGTGGCGGTCATAAAAAAACATTAAAAATATGTTTTATGTTTACCCTTAGTTTTGCAGAACTTGGCCGGTTATAAGTATGTTATGAGTATTGACATGTCTATTTGCGATGGATATACGTTCTAAACTACCTTGTAAATAAATAGTACATAAAATTCATAGTGATTAAATAGTGCGAAATATTAAAAAAAAAATTGTCGTAAATTTATGTGGTTAGGTAAAGCCATTTATGGAAATTATTTATATTAATATGTTGAAATTTTATAATATTATGTCCACAAGCAGGATACTGGCATAAATGCCATTTAGCGGATTTGGTAAAAGAGTAAATGGTACACTCTTGTAATTTAAGAGGATTATGAACTACACTTCCCACATATGCTCAATTGTTTCTGTAAGCTTCAATACAATGGCGCAACTAGCCTCTGGTGATTGGGGGCTTAAGCCCCTGTTTATAGAGTATATTTGCCAAAAACACCAATATACTTTCAATGTTCAATCATTTTGGGGGCTAATCGCCGCCTCCGGAGCTAAGCTAAGCCCCCCCAATTGCGCCCTTGCTTCAATACAAAAATGTTTTTATTTAAATGGCCACATTTATTTAAAATTAATTCATTAAGACAATTTAAAATAGAAAATTAAAGAAAAGGTGATGCTATAATGCCGGCTGTCTATGAGAGCGGTTTTCCGCTCGCTGATTATAATTCAGCTTTGTGATTGATTAGTGCAAATTTAAAATTCTTTTCCCGCCAATCACAACGCTGAATTATCATCCGCGAGCGGAAAACCGTTCTCATGAACAGTAGGCTTAACTTAGGCGTAACCGGTTTTTTTACTGTTAACAACACATTCTACAGGGTAAATTAAAGTTTGGTATAATGAAAGAAAGTGATCTCATTTGTAAATAAATTGGATTCTTACTAATTTCTGATATTTTAAAATCACAAATTTTATTACCCCTTTTTAACATAGCACATAAGTAACTGTAAGGAATTAACCATGTTCTTAAAATAAACGGGATCCTGCGCCGGATTAGCGGAAGTGAATTCTTGCAATGCAAATAGTTTTATTTTATATAAGAAAATAAAAAAAACTTATTTTCTGGAACCTGGGGCTAGTGCGTATTAATAGAAGTTTGCCTGCAGAAGTCTGCATCTCGATTTTAAATGATAAACTGTTAGAATATGACTTGTATTACTACTGACGGTACCAAAGTCATGGTAAAAGTTGGTAAACTTATCAAGCTCGATTAGTAGCTTTGTTATGCGGATTGACTTCAATTCGCTGTTATTTTCAAACCTTCACCTGAAGCGTTAAATGAAGAAATGGTTGCGGAAAGTAAAGCCTACAATATATATATTGCAAAATATAGAATTTAATAGCGGCGAAAGTGATGCGGCTTTGCCTTAATGACGATTGTTCCTACAAGCGTGGAAGCAAAACGAGCTTTTTCTGCTGCTGGTCATATAGTTTGTAAAGTCGGGAGCCATTCAGTAGATAAAATAACAAACATCTCAACGTTTTTGGGAAGATATTTATAAAATAATTGTCATATTTTTGTCTAATGTTTAGTTTTTACTTTTGTAAATTTTAATTTCAAAATAATGTTTACTTTTCTACTCTTGTCAAATTTAAAAACTTTAGTAAATTATTAAAATTTTGATTATGAAAATTAGATGTGTTTCAGTTAAGTGCCGTCAGAAGTTATAAATTATTTGCAGATTTTAATCACGCAGGATCCAGGAAATACCTGTAGAACGAATTTTTAACAGTTAATAGCAACCGTTACGCCAAAGTTATAGTTTCACCTTTCTTATCCTTTTTTATTTTCTTGATTGCATCATTATTGTAGGGGAGCCCAAGAAGGGAGTTACTACAGCGCTGCAGATTAATATACCGAAGGATAGCTTGTACTCGGTTAAGTACCTCCACCAAATATAAGCCCCGTATACAGGGCCGATCATAAAAAACAAAAATATATTTATCAGAAATTGTCAAGCCCATCAGATTGAGATAGAGTAAGTTAATTACATGCCAAACAGTGTATATTTTACTAATCTGACAATTTGAGAGTGACGTAAAGGAAACAGAGGGCTATACAAAGCAAACGTCAGATTAACATTTTCGAGCGTTGGTATATTTTTATTTTGAAGAAAATAATTTAAGGATAGCAAAAAATATATAATCCGATACAACCTAAACGTTTTTTCAAGCCGAAATAATAATAGTATTTTTTGTTATATTTAAATGTCTATAGCCACTTTCCCCACCGATGAAAAGGTATACATTATATAATATTTGTTTCTTTTTATCATTTAAGCTTTGCAACCTGAGAGGTCTCTATGATGCTCGAGTAAATCCCCATTTAGCATCGTGGGATCCCCTACTATTATATTAAAAGAGATATAACTATTTAAATTGACAGTGGGGGCAGATGATGGCTAGTTTAATTGGCACACCCGCACCATAGGCAAAAACAAAAGTTTAAAATTTTATTTAGTCCCCTTATTATAGGTGGTTAATCCATTTTTAGTAATAATATCTTAAAAAGTAAAACAAATAACAAGTTAAAGTGATTTTATATACTGTTATAACCAACAATCAAAAAAAATATTAGTATATTTCACAATGGTGCGGGCGTGCCCACCAAATTGGCCATCACCAGTCGCCACTGTAAATTGACGCCTATTAGTCCAAGAGCTCGTGAGTGGCAGACCTTCGTTATTTTGTAAAAGCTGAAAGCTTCTCAGCGCATGCTCCCAACATATGTAGAAGCGATAGGAGACTGGAAAGTTTGACTATAGTAGCTTTGGCAGGTAGGGACCAGGTACCAAAGGTTATTAAATAAAATTTTGTAAGAGCTGAATTTTATATACGGTATTTTAGTACCTATTAGAAGATATTTCCTCAGTCGCCAGACAGTTTTGACAGTCCCAATCCCTTGGCAGACAAATATTTTTAGGTAGCCCAATGGTGCAAGCAAGTCCAAAATTTCTTTTATTTAACAAGATATGACAAAAGTTTTATATAGAAAATGAAAGGATACCAAAGAAGCATGCCCTCAAATATTTCGATGTATACAGAGTGCCCCAAAAAAGGAATTGCTGTAAGGTCCGTTTTTTTTAATTATGGTTTTTGAGGCACACTTCCCGGGCTATTACTCTGTATCGAAAAAATCGAGGAAAATTTTTGTGGGAAGTATCTTAATGATAAGTAGGTATGAACATCGATATGAACATATATTAAATTTTATCCGGTCAAGATTTGTTGACTTTATGTAAGATTGTTTTATTCCAACTTTATCTGACTTGAATCGCGTAAAAATCATGTTAGCTCACATAATTACCTAAAAATTAAAACCTATGTTGTAACAGATAATTATTTTTTTGTTTTTATTTGATACATCAAAATCGCATCGTGAAAATAACCCAAATAAAAATTATTGTTAACTTAAATACAAATTAACTACAACAATGTAAACTAAAACGCCCAAGTGAAATCGACTACATTACCAATAGTTAATTAGTCAATTTCAAGTCTGCGACGTGCTTCAAGAACACATTATCATTATTATTATTATAGTTGTCTACATATGGCTTGCGCCCAATCCGTACTTTTATTGGCAACCAGAAGTTAAAAAGGTCAATTGATTGGTCAATAATTGTATTTTAATAATCGCTTGCAGCAGGAAAATTGCTAACATGAACATTTACTTTGCTATTGCAGGAGAATTCCAGGGACGGTTCTTTACATAAAAACTGAAGAGTATCTGGTTACCCAGCGGTCATGCCACAGCTAATAACTTTCTTATTACCCGACACCCACGGTACTCTGGTATTTAGACATAAACCTTTTTCTATTTAGCGGCCCAAAATGTAAAAATTGAGGTTTACAATACAGCTTCTAATTGGTCATGATATGGTCGTAAATGTTCACTAAGTGTGACGAATTGGTCATCTATTCACCAACTTTTACAGCTTGTTTAAAATATCAAGCTCAGCGAAATAGTATATTACATTACAAGTGTGGAAAATGACTAATTTCACACGAGTGGGAATATTGTTACACGAGGCGTTAGCCGAGTGCGACAAACCCACGAGTGTAAGAAAGTCATTTTCACACAAGTAATGTACACTATTTTTCCTACGACCACAAGTTATTTACCAAAACAAATAAAAGTTGTTTGTCTTCACAGAAAAAAATAAGAAAACAATTGAAAACTTTGCATCACTAGGGTGATATATACTTTTCCTTACTGCGATATATTATACTGTTTAAAAATGTGTTTATATCAAAAATCACCTATCTAGTAGCTTTTTATCATTTTAGAATTAAAAAGGTCCTCATTTAAAAAATATTTCATGGCTTTTTCAATGTAAATCCAGTTAACAGCCTGGTAACTCCAAATTTATTTTAAATAACAATGACAGCGATGACAGATTTATATTATACTTTGCAACACTAGTGCTGTAAAGTATCTACTTTGCAACACTAGTGTGATATAAGGCATTTTCTATGCATGAAAACAGTGTGCTATTTACTATTTTCACATATGGTCGTAGGAAAATTTGTTAGCGTCTTAAGATAATCGTACATGGCTCAATCAAAAGAATACAAATAGTAACAAAATGGTCAACATTGGTCAGTATGATTAATTAATTGGTCAGCAAGATTAAACGAGTTCTGTATTTAATGAAGAAGTGACCATAAATTTTTAATTTAATTGTTGTATCTTTAACCAAATATTAATTACCTATGATCAGTTCGCTAATTGTTACTAGCTTTCAGAATCTGTTTTTTAAATCTAAAATTTTTAAATTTGGTTTGCTTACAAAATGTCCTCGTCCATGAATGTCCTTATTTAATGCAGAACTTTTTAATCTTACTGACCAATAAATTAATCACACTGACCAATGTTGATCATTTTGTGACCAATTGCAATCTTTTTGATTGTACGCCATGATATTATCTTCCTTGAAGCATATTAAAGCGTAGTGTGCTGTGGGATTCAAAGAACATTATGATGTTTATATCGTGATATTATGGTATCGTAGATAAAGAAAAAATTGATGGTCTTTTGGTTGATAAAAATAATGTATTCATCAAATCAATATATTAATAATATACTACTTATTATAAAAATTGCAACGCCTTATTGGTGTTATGATTAGGAAGTTATATGAGTTGGTAGTAGGTCTTTAGTTTTCATCCAAATATCTATAACGGCCGTGCGTTAGGTAAAGGAAGAATAGAACCAACTACTTTACCTTACATCTAGCATGTTGGTAACTCTTTATTTTGGCAGGATAATGCATAACAAGTATCGCTATAGCTTACATAGGTCATCATATTATTAATATTCATCAATAGCCTCCACGTTCCTCCGATTTGTCCCTCATAGAACTCAAGCAAAGTCGAGGAATGACATTCGATTATTTCTTTGTTTCACGTCAAAAAGGTAATTTTTGGTAAATATTTTTTTACAGGGTATGCCACTAAAGAGAATAAACGGCATATTTTTTTACTTTCCCCGTATAAAAAAATCAAGATAGCCAAACGATGTATTTTAGTTTGGAGAATTTGAAAATCGTTATAAAAACACAATTGCATAAAAAACACAAAAAAACGCCATAAATGTTGCGGATTTAAAAGGAAACACACTTTTACTAAACCATTTTTGGATTCCATGATTAATTCTGAGTGTTTTTAATCAGGGTACTATAAGTCTATCTTTAAATGCTTATTAGTTATTAACGCTTTAACAGTCACATGCTTATATTATTTAATTAAATAAGTATATCACTATACGGGTAATAACAGGGGTAACTAATAATTCAAAGTCAGTAAGGTTTTTACCAGTTAGTAAATTTATTTTAGTGTTCTTTATAATCTTCTTTTTGCTTCCCTGGCATTTTCTTGGCATTTGTAATATAGCATTACTATCTGTGGTGTTTCATCTAAAGAATAATTCAATATGAAAACTAATGTAAAATCTACTAATAGGTAAAAATTTTAATGACTGATTTGATATATTTAATTAAATAATATAAACCGAAAATGTGACTTTTTAAGCGTCAACAACTTAAAAACAGTTGGAGAATAATATTACCTTTATTAAAAAACAGTTAGAATTAATTATAGAATTTCATTTGTTTTTTTATGCAATTCTTTTCTAGTTACGATTTGTAAATTTTTAAAGCTAAAATACATTGATTGAATATCTTAAATTCCATAAAAAAACCGAACATGTAAAAAATATGCCATTTTTCCCCTTAAATAAAATACCCTGTACATAAAACAGCAAAGTTTCATACGTTATTTCTAGGTGTTGCAATTTTTGTAATAAGTCATATAACTTTTTAAATTATCATTTAAAGCTAGCTTATTATTAATTAATTTTTGGAACATTGTGAGAAATTTACAATAAAAAAGTTTTTAATAATAAGTAAATCACGTTATGATTTTATAAATAAGCAGTGAACATTACTTGATTTTATTTTCATATTTAAATATAATTTTTTTTTTGTTAAATACAGATAAAACATTGCATTAACAACATATTATGTATGATGTCGACATAGAGTTTCACATTGAATAGACATTTTCTAATTATTGTTTTATGTTGGGAATGGTTGAGGTACGAATAGTAGGTAATTAGAAATTAAACTTGTTTGTTTCTCTTGCAATATTTTTCATATAATGTGGCATAAATATATAAAATAAGAAGATTAGTGGTTATTACTACAAATAATTAAAACTATATTGACACATTGACTATGGTTCCAAACATTTTCGTTTGTATTAAAAAAATATGAATATAGGTAATTTATTAATAACACCGGTACACAAAAATAAAAGAGTGATAAGTACTTTTGACCAGACCAAACTTCTTATATGTTTTTGGATTCCCTGAATTTTTGAGTAAACTGCAAAAACACTACTTATAGTTTTCGATTTTCAGCGATATTTTGGGTTTTTTCGCAATTTACTCAAAACTGAAGCATGATCGAGCAAAACGGATACCGAATTTGAATTGATCAAAGTACTAATCACTTTTTTGTGTGTTCCGGTGCCCCGGCCTGTGCACCGGCACACAAAAAAAGTGATCAGGACTATTAACAGCGAAAATTACATTAAAATTGTTTCTTTTTTTGTCACAATTTTTAAGTTTTATTAGCTTGTCTACTGTTGGCAACATTTCTGAAAATCCGGCTCTTAATATTTAAAAAATTAAACAGCAATGTAATAAATAATTCTTTATTTTTTTCGGGATGTATTTTTGTTTTAGATAGCGAACCTGATAAATGTCTTAATGCTAATATTTAAATAACAAGGTTACTGTAAGTCTACTTTTTATATTTTGTGCATTCATGTTTTTAAATAAGGTGCTCATTGTAAAGGGTATCAATAATAAATAAAAGTAAGGTATAAGTTGTTAAGGAGGGTCTTTTCGTCTCTTAACAGAAGGAAATTTAAAACACCCAAGAGTCCAAAAGGCACCTTCTATTAATTTTCACGCTCTAGTCATAAGACTATGCAGGGAAATGCTTTTTATTTTTAAGGCGAAATGTATGTGGACAAAACAATATTTAAAGATTTTTGCCCGATAAATAACTACCTCTGATCTATAGCACCGTCTCTCCATTAATAACCAGGTTATTTCTTATGGATAGGATCTACTGCTCATTGGTATCCGAACCAAACACAACACGCAGTCTTTAGACAAGAATTACGCCCTTGCTAATTTGTCGAGAAGCGATATTTCTACACTGTAAAAAATGTTGCACTAAAATTAAAATACTAATCATGGGTTATTTGGGGCCATTGATGTGATATATAATTTGCAAATTCAATTTTATGCCAAAAATCGAATGAGTTACAGTAACCAAACTGACCTAGTCCGATACTTGAAACATGTGTTTGAACCTTATTGTTTCATGGCTGTAATCCTTAGCATTATTGGCCAAATGTTAAAACATTGCATGTAAAATATTGTGGTAAACCTGTCCGACAAAACAAGTGACGCGTTCGCCCAGACCGACACCCAAAATATTTGACATTAACAGGCTGGGTTAAAGCGCCGCTTACATAATATATGTCGGTATGAATATTCGTGGAAGACTCGTCGAAAGGAATTCCCCCAAAAAGGTTTAAAACTGTTCTTATCATGAAGTCTATTTCACTACTGGCCCAGGGACTATACTGAAATAGTTAAGTAGTTGTAATATGTTTTGTGTTGTGGTAATAATTATCTACCTATAATTATTACCTAATTGGTAAAACACGAATGCTCAACAATGATTTAAATCTAAAAGCTTTATTTTTTGTAGAACCTACGTCAGACCCATGTTGAGCTCAGAAAATGACTAAACTGACTATGAGAAATTACTTATTCTAAACATTTGCATTATTTGTTTTATGTATAGTTTTAAACTCGTCTAACAAATTATTCCCATTTTATGAGTACCTTACATAAAAAGTAAACATACTGAGAATTTTAAGAAACAACACTAATAACATTAGGTCCGCAAATTTACGTCTTAAGCCGCGTCCCGACTTGCAACAATTCGCCAAACATCCATCCAAACTATCCAATCCATTTGAGCGCTTCTTTAATGAAACAAACCGACAAGCTCTGAATCACTGTAAAATTATTCGCCAAGCCCTTAAAACGACGTGAATTTCGTCCATCTCCACTTCCGCGCTATGTGATGCTATGTGACGCGGTATTCGGCGCGGCAAATTGTTGCAAGTCTGGACGGGGCTTTAGGTCATACACACTTTTTAATCAAACAAAATATGATGGTGTTTTACATTACCATATAGATTCAGCTAGTCAATTATACATATAGCCAAAGCGTGGAAAAGAGACATGTTAACGTAAATACCAGCATGTAAACATGGGTGACTAATAGTGTTTGTTTTGTTATTGCATTACTGATGGCCGATATTCCATAAAATATTGCTTAAGCAGTT
This sequence comes from Listronotus bonariensis, assembly GCA_014170235.1. Classification (NCBI taxonomy): domain Eukaryota; kingdom Metazoa; phylum Arthropoda; class Insecta; order Coleoptera; family Curculionidae; genus Listronotus; species Listronotus bonariensis. The sequence goes on from JACEGR010000679.1 coordinate 92,396, forward strand.
TAGACAGCAATTGCACTTGCGAAAAGTTCGCCGTTTGCCTAACTTGAAAGCTAGAGCATCGTGGCGATAATTTACATTTATCTTTGCAGAAAAGTTAGTGTAAATTTGCACTTAAATATATGTATTATTATTGTAAATTTACAGTTCTGATTGTACTTTCCACTATAATTTAAAGAGGTAATTTTTGTTTTGTGTGTAATTTTAACCATATATTAAAAATATTTAGTAAAATCGGTTTTTTTCTTAAATTTTAACGGCCTGTATCTCAGTAAGAAAGCAACTCCGGGCATATGTTTATAGATTTTTTTTTCCATAAAAAACATAGGAATCACACCTTGAAATTTGATGCCATAATTCCTAGTAGGGGAGCTCACGATGCTTTTACTCGAGCGTCATAGGGACCAATTGGGTTGCAAAGCTTAGATGATAAGAAGAAAAAAATGTTATATAATGTATACCTTTTCATCGGTGGGGGAGCGGCTATAGACTTTTAATTATTTCAAAAAATACTTTTATTATTTCTGCTTGTGGAAATCGTTCGGGTCATATCGTATTATTTATTTTATGTTATTCCTAAATTATTTTCTTCAAAATTTAAAAAGAACTACGATCGAAAATGTTAAACTGAGGTTTTTTGTAGCCCTCTGTTTCCTTTACATGACTCTCAAATAGTCAGATTAGTGGAATATACACTCTTTAGCATGTAATTAGCTCACCCTATCTTAATCTGATGCGCTCGACAATTTCTGATGGATATATTTTTGATTATTATGATCGGCCCTGTATACGAAGCTCATATTTGGTGGAGGTACTTACCCAGGTATAAGCTATTCTACGGTATATTAATCTGCCGCGCTGTAGTAAATTCCGAAATCCCCTCTTGGGCTCCCCTACCATCCGAAATATTTTATTTAATTATTTTACATAATTATTGTAACTGTTCACCTTTAATGTTAAACATAAAAGGTAATTTAAATTTGAAGAAATGGTAATTTAATTATTAAAGTAAACTATCATCAAACCAAGTAAAATTCGTGACGGAAATATTTGCCTAATTTTATTAAACGTAAAAATTGTTATATTATTTATATTCGGCTTTAACCTCATACCGTCCCTGATTAAGGCAGGTTTACAACTCCCATACTTAAGTAATGGACCGTTTAGTTTAAACAATTAAAACAGTTTTTAATTAATTTATTTCCATATGAATGGCTCACAAATGTAGTTTTAAAACCTTATTGGGACATGGGAAGTGTAGAAATGCGGTGGGTACTACTTTATCGCCAAAAATTAAATTAACGATTTTAATTCTGCTATTGTTTAATTTCCGTTTGATTTTTAAAACTGTAGAACGATAATCATTTCTGCTAAACATGTCAAGTCATTTATTATTTATAAGTAGTTTAGCATTTTTTTAAATTTAATGTTATTTTGGAGCAGCTATTTTCAGTGTAGGTATGCCCTTTTGAAAAGGAGGATCGTAGATTATTTAAATCTGAAAAAAACCACTAACACCAACATATATCATTTTATAGCTTATATTAGTGTTTTGATGATATACAGTTGTTATATATTCTTTTAAAGTAATCATAACTTTTATTATATGGTGTAAGAACAGAATAGTTCTTCATAGTACCTTATAAAAGTTTTAATTTTCTTAAAATGATTAACTAACTATTAAAATTAATAAACTTTTTAATTTTATTCTGGATAAAAGCCAAATAATATTTTGTTTAAACGTAATCCCCCAGAAAACAAATAAAGCATAAAATAGAAAAATACAAATAGAACAATTGCTTTTAAAAGTTTTGATTTTCTCTGGGGCTAACCAAAATAATAACTTTTTTTCGCAAATTTTAAAATAGATTTTTTTTCATCAAAGTGTTCCTCTTAAGGCCAATAGCCGTTTATATTTGCCGTGGGTCCAATGTCTTAGTGTTTAGATAAAACAATTTGAAAATCGTAGTTGAGTCCCTGGCCCAGGCACTGGAGAGTAAAAAATCTCTAAAATTTTAACTATCTAATGTCGTGCTCGTGCAGTTACGGAAGAAAACAATTTAAAAATTCCTTCGTGAACTTACGCCAATTAAGCGCCATATCGATCATGGAAGGAAACTTTCATTTAAATATTGTTAATAGACGCTCGTTAATAATATTAATAATAATGGGAATTTCTCTTTGGCAGTAGTATCATGTATTTTATACGAGGGAAAGATTTAAACATCTAGTACGATATTAAAAGCTTACATTAGTGCACCTCGGTGTCAGTAATGCGTTACATGCGTGTTGTCCTATTATTCTAAACTCTGTCCAAGTTACATATGCAAAATTTTAAACCCAACGGGTGACATCGCCAGATACCGTGTTTCCTAAAGATATTGATTTATTGATTGAATAGGTTTTTTTATGTTTTATTGCCTTTGACAAATAGTCGTACAGAAGATGCGACTGTAGGCGTTGATTACGGTTTAACATTTTGCATATGCAACTTGGACAGAGTATAGTACCTTTAATATATCAGGCGATAAATACTGATCGACTTTGTGTTCCACTTTAAAATTATATTTTGGAATATTATATTTTTATGTATGTTATTAACGTTTTAAAATAGAAAATTTTATCACAAGTAAAGGACAACACTGTTTTCCTTAACGTCAGGGCCGTACGCGATTTGGAGGGGGGTCAAGTGCTAAAAAGGCGAAAACCGAAAAACGTACTTCAGGCTTTAGGTAGGCGCCATCTTCCACAAACAACTCATCTTAAATAGGTGTGGAGGAGGGTAATTGCCCCTATTTCCCCTTGCGTACGGCTCAGCTTGACGTAGTGTGACAAGTTTAGCAAAATTCGGCATCAAACATCAATTTTAGGCGTTCATCAACCAATTATAATCGCGGTAATAATTGATGACAATGACGTATAATACATAAATTAAACGTCATTATAACCCATTGGTAAAACTGTTTTATAATTGGTTAATCGCCTAAAATTAAGGCGTTTTCTCGTGTTAATACGGTTCCAAACATTTTTAAAACATTTGAATACCTATCTCTATCTAACTCTCATATTTATATTGCCATTTCAAATGCGGTTTGAACCACTTCGATGAATACGGTTAACACGAAAAAATGACTTTAATGAATGGCACTAAAAACTAATTTTGGTCTATCTTGTGCTGCAATAGTTGTAAGCGTTGAAATATTCTTTGTTTGTGTATATTTTATAATATATTTATTATTATGTTAATAAAAATAAATAATATAAAGTCTTCATTTATACCAATATTATACAGAGGTCATAGTTTGTAACTTTGCTTGTTTGTTTGTAAGGGCTTATCTTTGGAAATACTAAACCTATTATGAAAATTATTTAACAATCATTATCATCATTTAATTATGATTAAACAAAAAGTTCAGAGAAAAATAATGGCATAAGGTATATCAAGTAAGCGAAAAATATAATTAGAGCCCAACGAAATGGGCTCGGTTCGGCTAGTGTAATATAAATCTATTAAGAAGCTAACTTCTACTCTTTAAATAACTCCCGTAAATTTCATATAACTACTCGTTATAAGTACTACTTATACATAGGCATTGTGTTATTATAATAGAAAAGTATGCTGTATGTTCATTCTTGAATAGGAAGTATCAATAGTAATATTTCAGCAAGTCATTTACAAGTCAAGAACCTTATTTATTATATGGTAATTTTAAGCGATCATCCTAAAAGATAATACGAGTATAATATATTTCAGTAACTTTTAAAATAAAGCAACACAAATAAATAAGCAAGTACCATTAGTATGTTAGCCCCTATGGAAAATCTAAAAAAATGTATAACGCATAACGTGCCCTCCGAGTAACTTTGTTACTCGGAGGGACACGTTATGCGCTTATTTTCAATTAAATTTAATTAAGTCTCTGGAGTGGAGTTTGCTGATACCTTGTTTGATTGCTCACAGCAATTCTTATATGAAATACCTTTTTGTATAAAAACCCTAGAACTCAGATGGTACAGGGTTGGTGCTTTTTCGCTAACCTCGCAGGCTATGGCGAAAACTGGAAGAGATCTGATTGCTCAATCTTGATTTTGATTTTTAAAGCAAATTTAGTGATAAATCGTGGCTAACTTGGATCATTTTGGAGATACAGAGTTGTTTTTTAAATTTTGTTAATTTGGCCAGGTACTTGTAACTCGCTAGATAATACAAAAGGAAAAAGGAGAAATAAAAAAGTGTTAGGAATTTTTACATAGAATTTAGTGGCGTCCCTATATTTTTTTATTGACTTTTATTTTAAAGTTGTAACACAAAGATATTTTTTTAATGGAATTTCCTGTATTTTTATTACTAAAAGAAAGGCGTCTCTCGTAAAAAATATCACATATAATATATAATTTACCAAATTTATTATAGTATATAGTTTTGAGAATATAGCCATCGTTGGGAGATCAACAATAAAATGGACATTTTTTAAATATAACACGCAGTATGTTGTATCATCATTAAAAAGACATTTTAGAGACCTTTAGGAATTCACCACATTTCAAATAATTTTCAGTTTCAAAAAATAAGCTTTCAAATATTAATGCGTTTATCCACAATTTTTAAGATTTACATGGTTATATTTCCAAAACTCTAAAAATTAAACATTTCAAATGTGGTATTTTGTTAAACCTGCAAAGGTGATTCCATTTAAAAAATGCTGATTATGGTCATATTTCCAAAACTATTAAAAAAATAGATATATAAAATGTGATATTTCATAAAGCTTTTAAGGAGACCTTTCAATTGATGGTAAAATATAAAGGGTTTTCCCTAAAAAAGCAACTTATTATTTTAACTTTAAAATAAACGTCAATGAAAAAATAAAGGTACGCCACTGAATTCTAAGTAAAAATCCCTAAAACTTTTCTATTTACATTTTTTCGATCTCTAATATCAAGCGAGTTACAAGTGCCTGGCCAAATTGAGAAAATTTAAAAAAACGTTCTTTATCTTCAAAGCAAATCAAGTTAGCCATGATTTACTTTTGCCACTGAGTTTGCTTTAGAAATAAAAGTTGAAAAGGTGCACTCTGTAGCGGGTGTCAAGTTATAAATTTACACCCCTAAACTTTTTATTTTTTATTGTACAAAATAACTAATTATATCAGTTTGTTGGGTTAATTCTGTAGTTTCTAAATTAATAATTAGATTTTAAATATGTCTTAAAATATACAGGGTAGGACAAAAAGTATAATTTTTTAAATGGAGTACTTTGTATATTATCTAGTATCTCTTGTATAAGATCTTTTGAAGAGTTGGAATTCTGGTCATCCAAATCTCAAAAATAGGTGTTAATTTTAATTATGTAAGTAAGTACTGCAATAATTGCCCAATAATTTTATTTATGGCAATATTTCCAAAACCATTAAAGATAGACTCATAAAATATAGTATTTTAGTAACGCCCTTTAAATAAAATTATCTTTTAAACGCTGATTCAATATTCAGGGTGTTCCATTTAAAAGAATCATCTCTTTGTCAATTTTGAGCCCTGTATATCTTAAGAGAAAAAATAATTCTGATAAAAGATACAGATACTACAGAATCATTCTAACGATATGAAGTTTTTATACGTTAGGGGGATGTAAGTTTATTACATTTCTAATGGAAATTAAAAATTATTTTTCAGTATTGCATGGCTATATTTCGAAAACTAATTGAGATAGGTGTATAAAATGTGGTATTTTTTTAAATGGTCTTAAAAGATCTTTTTAAAGACAAAATAATATAGGGTATTCCATTTAAATTTTTTTCTTTTTGTCGTACTCTGTATATTCTAAGAGATAATAAAAATCTGATAACTAATTCGCAAACTACAAAATTAACCTAACAAACAAATATTTCCAAATATTTTGTACCATAAAAAATAAAAAAGTTAAAAGGGGGATGTAAATGTATAACTTGACACCCGGTATATATGAAGAAGCAAAAAAGTTGCGACATTTTAGAAAAATTTACAGGACTGTAGATGGCGTCCTTTATTTAACATATAAATATTAACATTGGACTTTAATATTTAGTTCATTTAAAAAAATACCTACCTAAATAACCAGTATTATTACATTATTTAAAACGTGTACCATGAATTATTGGACAGCCTGTATCTAAAATGTTTATTCTTAGCATCAATGTATTATTAAAAACTGTTTATAATTTTTTCTACTATACAGTAAGAATTTAACAGCATTTTTTGTATATCTTGTATAATTTAATCAATTTTTATTAGAACAAGCACATTTTGGCTAACTTGTTTATTTATTTTATGGAAGAAGTAATAAACTTTAAGAGATTTCCTGAAAAATTGTTGATAAGAAACAAAATAGAGAGGAAGTTACCACTATAAAAAGTTAGGGGTTGCTAAAGCAATCTGTATAATTACAAGGGTGGAAACTAGGACATAGAGTTTACAAAATACACAGTTTAACTATATCCGAAGCCAACTGCAATTTTAAAATAAATTGGACGTGTAAATAATCTTATAACATTTTTTATTGAAATAAATTTAAAGTAAAAAACTGTTTTTTAAACAAGCTATTATTTAAATGCACTAAAAAGAGTAAAATAAAATTTTCCTTTTACTATTCAAAAATATAACTTTACCAGCCGATCGCTGCCCACTTTGTTGGGCGTTAATTATAGTTTTGTCTGATAGTTTTGTTTAATCATAATAAAATATCGCCTAGAGCATTCCTAAATAGTGTAGCTTTCTGAATGTGAAAAAATTTTCATGATTGGTTCAGTATTTCCGAAAATTAGCCCTTACAAACAAACAATAAAAGTTAAAAACTTTACCTCTTTATCTTTATTTATGATACTAGTATAAATGAATATCGAAGAAAAATATCTACTAATAATGGGTAAATTTATTGCTTTTTTCTTATCCATTTTTATAAAAAAAAGAAATGTGCATCCGCAGAAAATCGAACCCGGACTGCCCGCGTGACACAAGTCAATCAGATCAGTTATTTAATTTATTTGTTTATCTACTTAGGTAAATCACACGACAAGCTTTTTATCATATAAATTATGCAATAAAGTTATTTTTTTAATAAAAGTCAAAAAAAAGTTTATTTTATTCTTTTTAGTGCATTTCAATAGAAACTTGTTTTAAAAGCAGTTTTTTACTCTTAATTTATTTTTACTTTTTAGGTTTCCCAGTCCGTCTATTTATCCTATTTAGCGCATCATTGTTGCAAGTTATTTTGCCGGTTAATTTTAAACATTCTAGCTGCAAAACGATTAGGCATTTGCATCGAGGACTCTTTTACTGGATACCTATATCGTAGACAAGCATAATTAATATAAATTTGGTCCGCGCTATTGAATTATTGTCACTTTATTTTTTGACTTATTCTTAGCAAACCCTTTCATTTTATACCCATATTGTAGGAATGCATTAAAAATAGCTAGGTTTCTCTTAATAATCCTTTTTATTTAATACCTTTTCGGGACCTTTTTTCTTTGGTCTTCAAAATCCTTATTTTCGGGGCCCCTCTAAGGGGAAATTGGGGACCTTTTTTTTTGTCGTTTAATTTTTTTTGGGCCTTTTAAGCCATTGTAATACATACATATAAATAAAATATTAAATTTGTTAACTAACCAGATCGGAGGCATCGCCGATATTAATGAAATTTGGTATACGGGGGTTTTTGGGGCGCTGATTACGAATCTGAAATAATTTTTAGTCGAACTCGTTTCGTTCCTGAGATATTCATTATTAGCCTTGATAACCAAAACTAACCTGAATTCACTATTTTCTCCCTTCTTTTTGCACTCAATTCTTGATTGCAAGCTAAATTGGTACCCAATATTTGATTTTCACCTCTAAAAACCTCATTTTTCTATTTATTGTACCCGTTTTTTTCATAAAGTTGCAAAGCTTAACTTCAAGCTAATCATCTTAATCACAGTAGCATTGGCGCCGCCAAGGCTACTGCGATTAAAAGTGAAGCTGTACAATTTTATGAAAAAATATTAAGTACCTAAGTACCAATTTGGCAGAAAACTCAAGTATTAAGTTTAGAAAGAATAATAGTGAATTTTGGTTAGTATTGGTTATCAAGTCTAATGATGAATATTTCGAGAACGAGACGAGTCCGACTAAAAATTATTTTCTTTTCTTCTTCTTTCAGATTCGTAATTAGCGCCCCAAAAACCAGTATGCCAAATTTGATTAAAATCGGCAATGCGTCTGGTTTTGTAAATAATTACCCTTATTGTTATAAAAACAAACAAGCAACTTTTTCTTAAAAATCGTGTTTTTCACATTAAAGTTAAAAAAAATAATAATAAAATTTTACAAACCCCTCCACCATTACCTGAAAAGAACGATTTATCTAACTAGCGAACTTAACATTTTTGATTTCACATGATCCGCAATTCACCTTTTTTCGAGATGCTTATGCCGTATTCTTTAGAATTCTTTTACAAAAGTTGTGTAGAATATTCTTTTTGTTTTAATATAATATTAGTATTTAATAATTAAATTTTAACTGCGTCTTAAAAAAATCATAAAACTTGCCTTTACCTCTTTAACAAAATCCAACCAGACACCGTCCCTACCTGAATGGTTTCTATCAATGTCTATAGATATTTTAAACGGTTTATTTAGCTTTACCATTTTATTTATTTATTTATGCATTTATTTATTCATTTATTTATTCATTTATTTATTCATTTATTTATTATTATGCTTAAATTTACTAATTTGGAATTTGACTTACTGACGACAGATCGATCTGAAATTTGGTACCTCTTAATCGTAATCTTGATCACAATATATTAATACTACTTTTAACAACGTAAATATGGGTATCAAATAGAAAGGGCTTGATTGGTAGAAAAAGAGCTCAATATAAAAAATTAAAATCTATAATGGCCGCCATAGCTATACCTCAACATGAGTATTCTAATAAAAAGGCATGATTATAGAGATAATTTGGAAAGATTTGAACTCAATAGAATAAGAAGTATCAAGTAACAACAAAACTAAAAATTTGCAAATAAATTATATTAAAAAAAATATGTTAAACGACAAGCCCAGATCGACCCAATCTTCTCGTAAATCTGGGGTATTGATCAAACAAATAATAAAATTGTTGGTTTGTTCTGGTTAGTTATAGTAAGGCAATAAATAAACTCAATAGAATTAAGTATTAATTAACAACAAAACTAAAAACTTGAAAATAAATTTTATATAAGAAAAATTGATCGATTAAACGATTTAAACATCGTATTTTTGTTTTTATATATAATTTATATTTAAATGAGAATACAGACAAATAAAAAAAGGACTTTACGCCACAGCAGAAACATACATTTCTCTAAAGTGTATTTTCTTTTATTTACACCATTTTTTTTGTGATCTGAAAGCAAGACAAGAATACATTACACTTCCCACACATACCTAAATCTTGGATAAAAGGAAACTTTTGTTTATACGACGGTGCGGGTTGAATTTAAATTTGGAAAGAGTCTTAACAAGTTTGTAAATTCACCGGAGAAAACTGATGCATCTAAATTTGGTATTCTTTTATTATGTAAGTCACTGATATAATATAAAAAAATAGTCACAGTAACATACAAGAGAAAAATAAAAAGGACAAAACAATAAGGTTGATTGTCTTTCATAAAAACTTAAAAAAACATTTTTGATATACAAGGTGATCATTCTTAAGTCGGCAGTATTGCTAACTTCCTTATTATTGGAGATACGAAGTCGGTTAAATTAGTAAAGTTGTAGTACTTTTTCCGCTGATTAACGCGCAATCAAAAAACAATTGAACATCGGGTTTTTAATTTATCTATTACAAAAAATATATATTTTCTTTTAATGGAGGACCCTGTATATTATATTAAAATTTAAAAAATTTCTCAAAGAGCTTTTAAAAAAATGTTATATATACCATTTAATTTAATAGTTTTGGAGATATGGCCTTCCTCGGGAATTTAATACTAAACCAGCATTTTTTAAATAAAACCTTCTGTGTATTACATCTTCATTAAATAGATATTTTAAAGAGCTTTAAGAAAATACTGCATTTGATATGTTTTTTTTATGTTTGTTATATACTTTTCCTGGTATCCTCGACCTCCAACCGTCTAAAGTCGGGTTTATGTTGTAACCCTCTTCAATATACTGGGTGTCACAGGATTACCTTCAACTTTTTTATAGATTTTAATAGAGAATAATATTATTTTTACAGTGTAATAAAGGCATTATCACAACTTCAAAATCACTTTCGGTTTAAACGGCAAAACAATATACTTTCTTATTGTAAATGGAAGTACCTATTTTTTTACTATTTGTATTCTTTATAAAATTTTCTCTTTCTACAGGGTGTTTTCTTTCAAAACGGCGCCCTAAGAATATTTTTAAAGAACTTAAGTACCTTCATTATTTCTGCTTTGAATATAATGCATATTGTTTAATTTCAAGATGGTGGCTATAGATCTTTTATTTATGAATTCCGTTATTTGAATGTCGTAAATAATTGATCTATGGCCGCCATCTTGAAAGAAAACAATATGTTGTGATATATTAGTAGAAAGAGATTTAAGTGTAGAATTTAAAAATGAAATGGGAGTACTTGCAATTAAAAAATTTGGATAATTTTAAATTTTCTCTTATTAGTTACATTAAAAACCTAAATGTAATTAGGGAATGTAAGTGATTCATTAATTAAAAGCAGTTATTATCATAACCTGTAAGAGTAAAATAGGCCATTCTGATATTTTCACTGCCTACTTAGCAAAAAAAAATCTAAAAAGCAGAACCAATGACGATACTTGATGTTCTTAAAAAATAATTTTCTTGCCGCCATTTTAAAAAGAAACAATCTGTATAATATATCATTAAAAATAGAATTTTATTAATAATACAAATATAGAAAAAAAGTGGGCACTTGTAGGTATTTAAAGTATGAAAATTTATGGTTTTTCCGGTTAAACAGGAAGTGATTCTGAAATTGTAATAATAACAAAAAATGGTAAATTATGCTATAATAATACCTACTGTACATTTTTTATTTGTCTTTCATAAAAACTAAAAAAAAATTGGGTGGCAACAATATCCTGTATCACCCGGTATACAGTGAGAACCCAAAGTCCGCCCGCCCTTTTAAAATCTAAACCGTTTAGTATATTCTGATTGAAATGTGGAAAGATAGTATATAAGCAAGTTCTGCATTTTTTAACATATCAATGACAACTTTAAATGTCAATGTAAAAGATAGGCGCCAAATAATATTAAAAAGTATTTTTTAAAACCACCCTATATCTCAAATTTAGGACATTTAGGACTTAGGTTTATTTAAACTTTTCTGCTAAAAATCACACCCTTAAGGATCAGCATCTTATTCTGAAACATCCTATATATTTTTAAATTATTTAATTCTTAACTTAAAAATTACTTAAAAACATTGCATACTTAATTAAATTACACCACCAAGTTAATTAATGTTTTTTATGATTCATAATTTTTATTACTTTTGAATAAAAAGAACTGCTAAAAATAAGTTAAAATTATTACGAAATAAAACTTATATTCCCTGCAAGTATTACATCTCCCAGCTACCGAGATACTAATTATGCTTTAAAAACTTAACTTTAAAGTTAATTTAAGTTTTAGTATTGCCAACTATGTTTCTAATAGAGCCCTATTCTGACCGTTTCGGCCAGTTTTCTAGAAGATGCAAAGTCATACTTAAAATTCAAATCAACTCTAACTCAAATATTAATCAAAATCTGCATGATCCTAAATACTGCGGAACTTTTAGCACGATCTTGTTAAAAGTTTGGGACTATAACGAGCGATTTTATTGCAGATTTCGTAACTTATTAATAGGGTTAAATCAATTACCAGGACGTGCTTCCCAAATATAATTGGCAATAATTTTAGTATCCAGTGGTACAGAATTCTATAAATCAATGAAAACAATAAATACATTACGTGTCACAAATTAATCAATAATACTTTTTTACTTATATTGGAATTTTCCAATGATGACTTTCAGTTTCCCTTGCTTTCTATTATGATGACTGATGAAAACGAATGTTAAATAAAAATGAATTTTACCAACAACATAAATATGAAAAAGGTAAACCTAGTTCAAAATTAAAATTATGCTTGGCTGTAGGTATCGCTGCAAAAGAATGGAGATCTAAATGAGTGCCAATCTCTGTCTCTGTACAAAATCCAAATATGTATTTACACTTATAGAAACAAAATAATATTATGAACAAGTATTAAACTTTATTTCTTTATTTTATTGGATACTTTTGCTGGTATTTAAAAATGTAAGATCTTCAAATAGGTTAGATTTGATTTGGCCAGTTTTCATTACATCAGTCATTTTAAAAGGGTATTAAACTTATTTAAATATATTTTTTTCATTATTATATAAACTGTCCAAGTCAAATCTAACATTTTTAAATAACAGCAATTTTATATAGGTATCCAATAAAACAAAGAAACTTAGTTTCATACTTGTTTATATTGTTATTTTGTTCCTCTCAATACATTTTAGGATTTTCTACAGAACTTGGCACTCATTTAGATATTTATTCTTTTTGCAGCGAAGCCCACAACCAAGCATGATTTTAGTGTTGAACTTGGCTTACCTTTTTCACATTTATATTTTTTGTGGTATATCATAACTTTTTTAAAGAAAATTAATATAAAACAAAATGCAAGCATCTGATCCAAATCAAAATTGTAAATTAAAAGAAGATACCAAAATCCAATTAGAAATTGCCAGTCCGATGCCTTGTTTTTTCAGAAAATGTTTGTCTGTCTAATCTCTATCTGCAAGTGTTTAATACAAAGAAACTTCATTGAAAGCATCGAGCTGGCGTATATAAAACAAACATAAAAATTTAAATTAGGAAATACTTTATGAAAAGAGTATTTAATTTTTATTTGTTTTTAAACACATTAGGCCACACATTTAAATTGTAATATTAAAATTAATTTTAAAAATTTCTTTGGTAAAAGAGAAAACGCTAATTGAACATTTTTAATGTGATGACTGGTACCATTTATAGAATCTTGATTTATGTCAATTCATGTCCTTAAAAGCGAGTTTTGCAAAAACTTGCAACTATGTAAATAAATTTCCAATAAAGAGTTACTAAAACCAAAAAAATGTAGGTATGTTTAAAAAATGGTTAAACCTTGAAATATATTGAGATGTGACCCACTTCTTGCCTTATATACATACATAATGTTATATATTTGTCTGACAAACATTGTTTAAGATAAATTCTTTAAATTTTGTAATAAATTTTGTCGCTAATGTTAATGACATTGGCCTTAATTACGTCTAAATATTTCATCATTGTATTAAAATTATAATCAAATTTAATTGTTTTAAAACAAATCATAATTAAATTTTTAAACACAAGTAAAAAAACGTTTTAAGCAGCTAGTTTCGTCAATCGGGAGCTTATTTGTCAACATTTAAAGAACAAACGTTTTTGCACGTCATTATCAATCAGGACAAACTTTTTTAACTTATAATTTTATTATTATTTGAGAGCGACAGCTGAGTAACGGGATTTCGTCCTGTTCGTAATAACCTGCTTCTTTTTTAATAATCCCAATGTCCCAATCAATATTCTGCTTTAATTTTTTTTAGTTGTGAGTTGAAAATTTTGTTTCCAGCCACTTATTAAATTACGCCTTTTTTTAAACTACATTTTATCCCTTTAGAGACGATATTAAAAATTATTAGATTCCTATCATGATTACATCTTTAATAACTATTGATTTAAAACACAACTAAAAATATAATTTAAAGATACATACAGTTTGTCCACGAATTGACTACTTGATTAAAAACCATTAAAAATTTTATAAAAATCCTATAACTTTTTTATTATTTTTTCTGATTACTAAGGTGTAAAGCTAAAATAAATGTTTTTTTTCTCATAAAGAATTAATCTTACTTTTTATATGTAAACATTGGAGTGTATCCTTTTTTTATGACAGGCTATGATTACAGTAATATAGGCAGAAATTTCCCCGAACGTTTGAGCTAAAATCATAATTTTTAAGGGCAAAATAGTGAATGATGGTTTTTTGGGTCAAAAATCTCATAAATGTAAAATATGAATTAAAATACGAGTTTATTAAGAAAAAAAACAAATATTCCGCCGATTTAAAAAACAAAGTTGAAGATAACGGCTTAAAGACGAAACGTCGGTTCCTAAATTTAATGGAAATATTTTGTAGAACGAAAAAAGTGGCGATAAACATGTGCCATTTATATTAAAACATCTTTTTAAATAAACTCATTAAAAAAAACACAAAAATTCGTTTTTTTTCGAATAATTTCGGAACAACTATAAATTTTTAAAACGGGATATTGTTTTGGCATAAAAATGCGCAGCCTTGACCTAATTTAACCAACCCTGTATTTCTTACCGTTTCCAAGATCCTAATGGTGGCCCTCGATTTTGAAACAGCCTGTATACAGACAGGTTCGCGTTACTAGAAACATAGGCAGGAATCTGATAAATTTACTAACCAAAGGAGATCTTAGTTTGTAATAAAAACATTTCACATTTTTATTCCACATCGTTTTTGCGAGTTTTGTTACACTCGCTCGAGTCAGGCGAATGTTAATTTGCCTAAGTTTTTTCTATGTTTTTATTACAGTGGACCTGTCTGTATGTTATATTAACTAATGCTATTTAAACCAGAAGAAAATAAAATTGTCAGTTATTTCTGCCCATAAAATGTACAAAGTGTAATAAAAAACAAATTAGCCCAAGGAAATTTTGGCCAATAAAAAGAGTTAATTTAACGAGTAGTAGCTCATAAAAATTGTTTGTCTGGCCGTGAACAAAAAATAAGGGTCTATTTTTTAAAACTTTGTATATGCGTAGTTTTCTATAAAACTCGTTTTATTTACCCAAAAACTGGCGGATAACAAAGGTGGTCGATATAAAAGGGTAACCGTAAACACAAGTTTTACCCATTTTACTGTAGGAAATTGTCGCTCCGCAGCATATTTATTTATAATGGTTGGAGGTGTTCTTCCAATTAGATTTTATTACTGATTATTAGTGCTCAATGAAAATTATGACACAAATTGATGGTTTTGTAACTTTCACCGATAATTAATTATTTCCGAAGCGACATATTTTTATAATTTTTTTAAATTATATATTTGGTCACACGTCCACGCAATTTCTTAATATGGACTAAAGGTGACTGACTCAATGTCAATATAGCTTTAGAAATCTGAATTAATTTCTTTTATTCTGAATTTTAAAATAAAATTTAAACTTAAATTGGTTCTTTTTTAGCAATTTAAAAAAGTTGCAAAATATTTTTTAGAAACGTGGGAGTAAGAAGGTATAGTTGGGTTCAGAGGTAATTCATTCTAAAAGCAATGCCGCAAAGTGCACTAAAAATAAAGTAAACAAACCTTTTTAAGAGCATATAGCCCCTGACAGAGCCTGATTACCTATTTTTTAGATACATAAAAAAATTAGGTATCACCTATTTAGAAAAAGTATCCACTTGTTTAGTCTCTTCCCTACGATAAAACCTTGTCGCGTGGCGCGAGGAATTGAAATAAGTCATTGTTCACAAAAAGTTTGTTTACACTATGACTTTTTGTTTACTTTGCAGCATTGCTTTCAGAACTAATTATAGGTGGGCAGTTACCCGTTACCCCGTTAAGTTTAAAATTTAAAAAAGTAATATTTTTGGCTGATGCTGATTATCCGACTTTGGCCACATCCTCCGAACAAAAGTCGAAAATTCAAGATTACCATTGCAAAATCTACTTTACTTTGTTTTATGTTCTGATTAGTATGGTCCTATGTTCAAAAGTAGGGTTTTCTGATGTCTGTCCAGTCGGAAAATTCTTAGAAAACCGGACAACAGAATGTCCGGATTTTTGTGGCACTCGGCTAAAAATGCCACAATTAAAAAAAAAGTTACTTTCTTTATGGTTCAATATCACACAGACTATAATTAAAGTTTCCAAGTGTAAATTCATCGCCAAGATGATGATTAGAATAGAAAAAAAGTGTTAAAAAGCTGTATTTTTACTTGCTTTGTTTAAATTAAGTTACAAACTTACTTAAATCTATATTTTTGTGTCCGTTTTTCTTTTCTGCAGCTTATCTGGCAACCCTATTCAAAAGTGTTGATATTTACTAAAAATAAAAATAAAAATATCGTTATAAATACGTTTCAATTAATATTCTTAGTTTTCGTGAAAGATTTGTACGAATTTTAACTTTATATTTTACATATTTATTATTTTTTTAAATTTAATTTTTATCTTAAAACAAGGTAATAGACTTGCCCTTGAAACAATGATGGAACTACAATACATTTCAATTAAAACAAGCATATTTTAAAATCTTGAAACACATCGATTTCTATTGGAGTAGGGGGACACATTTTTGTGTTAAAATTTACTTTTTAGGGTTATCCCCTCCTCTCACCAACACAATCGTAAAATATTTTAAATGCGAAAAAGGTTTAAGTGAATTTAAAGAATTTTACATTCTCCTTTTAATAGGGTTTAGTTTTATAAAATCGGTCCAATACTTTTCCTAAATACCGGAGTCTCCAGCACAGCCCTATAACTTTTTAATGTTTAAAATATCAAACTAAAATTTGGTTTGTATGTACAGTGTGGACCAAATTAAACTTGAACACTTTTTAACTAATTATAACTTTTTAACTGTTGCGCCCATCTTATTATTTTTTAAGGGGGCAATAGATATGTTTTGTCTGGGTTTGCCAATTTTGGTCAAATAGATTTAAACAGGACTAGTCTTACGAGACATTTTCCAAAATGATGCATTTAAATTCGTTGCAAAAAAATTATCTACAATTAGGTTAATACGTTTATTTTTAATTAATTTACTGTTAAGTTTCGTCAGCATCCAACTAAGTAACCATGGTGACCTCACATTTTTGATTTTTAAGGGACACTAAAAAAGTTATTTTTTAAAATGGAGGAAAATGCATGCTTAATGGGAAGCATTATTTATTTAAAATCATTATAATTCTCAAATCCTTAAATTGTTGACAGATTCACTTTTACTGAATTATTGCTCATAGTTTGTCTACAAGAAAAACGTATTAGCAAATCAGATTTTCTTTGCAATAAGGTTAAATACAGTATTTTAAAAAAGTCCAGTAAGTCCAGTCCTTTCTAAATCTATTTCCGCAAATTTGGCAAACCTAGAGAAAACATATCTACCTATTAGCCCTTTAAAAAAAATGGCGGCACAGATAAAAAGTTATTATAAGTTAAAAAGTGTGCAAGTTTTGTTTGGCCCACCCTGTATATCACATAAATGTGGATTGTTTTACAAGGGCCGTTTTTTGAAAACAGTGTTATTTAAGGATGGGGGCCTTTTTTTGCTTTTAAAAATTATTTAGAAAGAAAAAAAGTGAAAATTGATGTGGAAAACTTCAATAAAGAATTTAGTTATGTATTGTGATAGTGGGGATTTTTTTGTTTTTTTGCTCTTCAAAAATTTTTTGCACCGGAGGGGAGGGGCGGCAGTTTCTCTTTCTGCGCGGGGTGACAGAAGACCCAAGAATGGCACTGCTCGGTGTATTTTTACTAATTTAAATGGAAAATGATTTTTCAAATACAATAACACTGCATGGGCTACTTTTTGACATCTAATTTCAAAATATTTTTTAAATTTTTAATTTTTAATTTGGAGTGTCATAAATCTAAATGCAGTGTCATTATACTTAAAATGACTAACCAGAACTAAAAATAAAAAGGTTAAGGTCATTTTTGGCTAAACTGAAAGTTCAAGGAAACAACTGAATTTGTGAAACAATGAACAATTGCACCTTCCACCGAAAAAAAAGGCATTAAAAAATTTTAAAAATTTGAAAATAATATAAAGTCAGTGTGGGACATATAACTAAAATATTTTGACAGTTCTACCACTTTCGGTTATACCAAAAGTTAATGCCAACTTTTTTTTTTAATAAAACACCTCATCTATTATTTATTTTTTAAATTCTGCATAAAACTCCAACCAAATTTTTTAAATATTGTTTTATAAGTTCATTCGTTTTATACTTATTTTAAATTTTGTCATAAATGACGTTTGCAAGCCATTGCATAGTCATCAATTTTTACTAAATAAAAGCCTTTAATATAAATTGGAGTTGGGTTCTCCGTAGAAAAAGAACTACTTTAGTAGACTGTAATAATATTTTAACAATTAATAAATACAGAGTAGTCATAAATAATCTTTGAAAATTATGTCGACAAAAACCCTAAGAGTATTTTTTTCAAATTAAAACCCTTATCTTTTTTTATTATCCTATTAAGCATTAAAAATAAGAATAAGTTGGTATAAAAAGACTATTGCAAAAAATAATAGTTTTCGAAATATTTACAATTCAATATTTATCTAGTCCAAAAATGCTTTTAAGTACGGCTTAGTTTGGCTTAGTGTATGTCCTGACCAAAGAACGTCGAGCGTCAAGCAGACCATCGGCTACCGGTGGGACACCCTGTAGTAGTGCGCCACTACTTAGAACCCCAGTACTTTAGGGTGAATTTTTTAAGAACCACAAAACGATTTTTTGAAAACCTAAAAGAAGACCTCCAAAATGAGAATTTAAAACTCTTTAAGATTCGTTATAATATAACACCCTTTCCTAATTCAACTTTTTGACGTTTGTGTTAGTAGAGGAAAAGGATCACCCTAAACAAGTAAATTCTAACCTAAAACTGTGTCTTTCCAAAAATAAAAATTGACATGTTTAAGGATTTTTTTATATGTGTACAAATAAAGAGATTAGAGGGTGGCTCGTTTTAATTGGAATGCATTGTGTATTTAGGGTTATTTGTTGTGTGGACGTAAATATTAAAACCAAATTTTGCAGACTCGACCTAAATCAATCCTTAAACGGTACTAAAAAACAAAGTGGAACATTGTCCGTTCTTAAGAATGGTAGTACGTGGGTATTATGATTTACATATTTGCAAATACCTTCACTTGTCGCTAGCCTTGCAGACATGCTTTTTTACTTAAAATACTTGCATTTACTTATAAGTAATTTGCCTTGCTTTTTCTCTCTTGGTATTTACCTAATTGGTTTATCTAATAATACACCTAAATAACTGTAATTTTTACGTTAAAAAATACGTATTTAAGGTTGTGGGTTTGGAGAAAGTAAAAAAGTAGGTAAGGGACACTCTATTTAAAGTTTTTTTCTAAGCTATTTTATACCTATGAGGATTCAAGTAAAATTTATAACAGACCAATTTCCAGATTTTTAATTAAAGGTTTTTTAATTTTTTTTGACAATTTTACAAAAATAGGGTTAAATATTTGCAAAGGGTCTTGAAACCACAAAATGCGTATTCTGTCATGGCCATATGACCATGCAGAGTTGTGTTGTATTGGGTATAATTTAAACCGACATTATTTAAATAAACCTGTACCCGTAATTTAGAGTTATTCCAAACCATGTTGATAGTACTAATAACACTGACCAATTCTAAAATTTTTTTGCCTCCCTGGAATGATTGTGGCTGGATTTTATATATTTTGGCCTGCTGAGTCCAGATCTGGCTTCAGATTTTCGTTATCAGCCTTCAATAATGAGGGAGACACACATGTTTTGATATTAAGCAAAATTCAATAAAAACTCACTTTAATACTGATTTATTAATTTAAAAAATAAAAACGTATGATACATTTTAGTAACAGTTAATTTATGTTCAGTATAAACATTTTCAAGTGTTATTTTATTTTAATATTCATTTCCTTGAACTCTTCCTTTTATAAGAAAGACTGGATGTGTCTCGTATTAGGGTCCAGCAATAGTCGGCTAACATATTCGGGCTCCACTTTCCAGTATATCTTTTCTCTATCGATGCGATGTCTTGGTGAAATCGTTCCCCATGCTCGTCCGATATAGCTCCTAGATTTTCAGGAAAAAAGTCCAAATGGGAATGGAGAAAGTGAAGTTTTAGGGACATGTTGCATTTTAAAATATGATAGGCCGTGAGCAGTTCTTCCACGAGTTCACGATAATTTTCTGACTTGGTGTTTCCAAGAAAATTTTTGCAAACACTTTCAAATGCATTCCATGCCCGTCTTTCATAGTCACTTAAAATGTCCGTGAAGTTGGCATCTTTAAAGAGTTGCCTAATTTGGGGACCAACAAAAATTCCATCTTTAATTTTGGCTTCACTTATACGTGGAAATTTCTCTTTTAAATAGTTGAAAGCATTTCCGTTTTTATCCAGTGCTTTTACAAAATTTTTGATCAATCCTAGATTAGATTAGATAAGATTAGGAGGTGGATTGCATATCCTCTAATACTGCAACCTGCTCAGGTTTATTGTGTGTCCTCCGTCCATAGGTTAGAGCACGCTATCCAAGCCGGTCTGTTTAATCAGACTCCACAAGCTTGAAACTGGCCCCTTGGTATATCTTGCCGCTTTAGGTTTTTCTTCACCCAGCCTTGCAAACCGCAGACGACAAAGGGCTTCGCAGTAGCACCATACGTGTTCTGCGGTTTCTTCCTCCTCCTGGCAGAACCTACATAGGTTTTCTTCTGCCAGGCCCATAGTTTCCAGGTGTTTATTCAGTCTGCAATGACCTGTCAGTTGACCCACTATTATTCTTACTGCCTTCCGGTTATAATTCAGAAGGTCTTTTGTAAATTCTGGCGAGTAAGCCTTGATGAACACTTTCGCCTGACGCTGTCCTGGTGTTCTCCTCCACCAGTCTTGTGATTCCCTCATAATCCATGATCTAATGGATGACCTTACCTGGCATGATGGAATACCACAGTAGGGCTCAGGACCTACCATTGTCCTACCAGCCCCTCCTTTGCCAATTTATCAGCTTCTTCATTGCCTTCGTGGCCTTCGTGGCCTCGTGTCCTGGTACCCAGGCAATGGTTAGCTTGTTGGACGCACCCACCTCTTCCAGGGCAATTACGCAGTCCCGCACCAGCTTGGAGCTGATTTTGCATGAACTGAGTGCCCTGATGGCTGCCTGGCTGTCCGAATAGATTACTATGGTTTTATCCTCATAGCTCCTTCTGATGATTTCCCTAGCGCATTGTTCTATGGCTACAATTTCGGCCTGGAACACAGTAGGGTGTTGTCCGAGACCCAAGTTTATTTTCGTCCTTGGTTTGTCCCCATATATACCTGCTCCAACTCCTTGGTCTGTTTTGGAGCCATCTGTATACCAGATTAGGTCGGCTTTAATGGGAGGCCCTGCCACCCAGTCCTTTCTGTCTGGTATTAAAGTTTGAAAACCTTTGTTTAGCCAGTAGCATGGTACCATTTTGTCTGAAGGCATCTCACACACTGAGTTGACTTCTTGGTCCTCCTTGAATCTCCATTGTATGGCCCTTTCCTGTCTTATGATAGGACTCTGGCCTTGTTTGAGACGGTATTGTACCGCTTTCACTTCACCCTGTATGTAGATGTGAAGTGGCGGTAGATTAAGCAGCGTTTCCAGTGCTGCAGTAGGGGTCGATTTCATGGCCCCCGTAATACATAGACAAGCGAGTCTCTGTATACTTTGTAATTGCCTTAATCCTAACTGTATATGAAGTGGAGGTAAATATATTTTTCTTTCTGAACTAACGGTTCTCGGGTCAAATTTTTAACTCCAACTTCTATTTTTTCACGTGGAGGCCAAACCTTTATTTTTTAATGTTTGTCTCTTGCACGGCTGTCTCACTCACACAAAAAGCAGCAGTATTTTGTGTATCCTGATTGCAGTCCTGTCAATAACGCTACCACTTTCAAATCTGCACATATATTCCATTTGTGATCTTCGTACTTTATACATCTGAGTAACATCTTCAGATTGTCATATGTTTCTTTCATATTTACCGAATGAGCTATAGGAACTGATGGATGTTCATTTCCATTATAAAGTAAACAGCTTTTAGACTTGTTTTAGACGAATCTATGAATAGTCTCCATTTATCGGGCGTATATGGTAAGTTCAGTTCGACCATTAGGCCAGGAATATAATGGCAAAATATTAAATCAACGTCCGCTGCAAAAAATTTGTGAGAGTAGATTCCCTTTTTCTGTAGATGGACACCTTAACTCCTTTTTCCAAGAGGTTTCACTGCTGCAGGCGGGATCCGAGAAGTTCCGCTTTTGTTTTCGGGAGGTCCAAGTCACGAACAAGGTCATTCAATTCACCTTGAGTGATTAAATGAGGTGTATCGGGCAAATCAATGGAACTAGGGATGTGGTGGTTGGGGAATGGGTAATGAATATTCATGGGGTACTGGTCGCATTGCAGACGGAACATTGGGATACTGAATGGTACGCTTAGTTTTGCTAGTAATTCCTTTGATATTCGTCATGCAAAAATAACAATTATCTACGTGATTACGAGGTTCCCTTCAAACCATTGGAACTGCGAATGACATAGATTTATGCGTACCTTTTAGCCATCCTGTCAATGTTCTCGAACACGAACTGCAACACACTTTTGGGGCCCAGGACTTATCTTGATCGCCAACTTTACATCCAAAGTACAGTTCATAAGCCTTTTTACTAGTGAAGATATCGGTTTTTGGTACGCCTTCGCGGTAACTTCGCCACAAATATAACAGAATTTATCAGCTTTATTAACACAAATTCGCGTCGACATTTTTCTTACACGTAGATCTAATCGAAAAATCAACAGATGTTTACTAAATGATTATAAAATAACGACTAAAGGGATATTTCAAGCATAGATCCAACTACCTGTCCATAATAATGGGTCGCCCATTTATTACCCCTCTACTAGACCCTTCCGAGAAATCTGAGGCTAATAAAAACATTTGAGGCTTAGTTGTATATTAGTATAAGTCCAAATATTACAAATCACACGAATTTTTTATAGGGAGGATTTTTCTGTTAGACAGTGTAACCTAATAAAAAGAAAAAAAAGTAGTTTTTGTGTAGTGGGGTTTTATTTTTACACAATTACAGAGTACATTTAAAAAGCAGGGATACACGAAAAGCATTTTTGTCAAGCTAAGTCTATTGTTTTATGTATGTATACCTCTTGGTATAAATAAGACATATTTTCCTATCTCTCTCTGTCCCCCTTTTTCCAAACTTTAGGTGTAGTATAGGTAAAAGTCTGGCCACAAATAACCGCACCGATGTCCCACATGACCGGCATCGTAGCACGACCGTGTCTCGTACGGTCTGAAACATGCCCTGGAAATTAAATACGAGGATCGGAGAGCGCCGATGTTCCCCGAAGCAAGTTTGAAGTTTACGGGCGCCACCTTTTATATCAGTTCATTACGCATAAAATTAAAAGTAAGTTATTAAAAGTTATACAAGAAAAAGTGATTTAATAAGTATTAAGACTAAGTAAAATAATTTTATTGTTACATCTTGTGAATAATATGTGAGTAAAAGTTTATAATTTGTTGCTGGGTCTTTACGGTTAGATAAACGATTTTGTAAGCAGAAACAAATTCTAAAATGGGGTTTATAATTTGTTGCTGGGTCTTTACGGTTTGATAAACGATATTGTAAGCAGAAACAAATTCTAAGATTGAGTTTATAATTTGTTGCTGGGTCTTTACGGTTAGATAAACGATTTTCTAAGAAGAAACAAATTCTAAGATAAAGTTTATGATTTGTTGCTGGGTCTTTACGGTTAGATAAACGATATTGTAAGCAGTAACAAATTCTAAGGTTGAGTTTATAATTTGTTGCTGGGTCTTTACGGTTAGATAAACGATTTTGTAAGCAGAAACAAATTCTAAGATTGGGTTTATAATTTGTTGCTGAGTCTTTACGGTTAGATAAACGATTTTGTAAGCAGAAACAAATTCTAAGATTGGGTTTATAATTTGTTGCTGGGTCTTTACGGTTAGATACATATTTTATTTTTTGTTTTATAAGTTTTTTTAAATTAATATTTTGATAAATCAAATAAACTAATGTTTGTTTACTTGTTAAAATGCGGTGAGGGGTATGTAGTTGGGCACAAAGCGGTGATATTAAGGCTACAGTATTTGATTACAACGGTATATTTTAAAACCGACTCACGGCCGTGCTAAGGTACAGGACTCAGTGTGGTTATATGTGGTCAACCCTTAAAACTGTGTTACCTTATTGGTAAAGATTTAATTTATGATCAGGTGTAATTTAAAGCTTGGTATAATTGACTCATATTACTGCAGTTTGATTAAATACAAAATTTTTGCAACGCATCCCTCTACATTTACCGGTGAAGCGCACGGCCACGGGCTCGTTTCGGTTAGTTCTGGTTAGCCCGACCTTTAAATTTATTACTTCTCGTACTCCGTGTCGAATCCTCCTCAATTGAATTTAAAATTTGTTCTTCGGTTTCCATTCCAACTTCACGATATCTTC
Organism: Listronotus bonariensis; assembly: GCA_014170235.1. Taxonomy (NCBI): domain Eukaryota; kingdom Metazoa; phylum Arthropoda; class Insecta; order Coleoptera; family Curculionidae; genus Listronotus; species Listronotus bonariensis. Next base: position 116,826 of record JACEGR010000679.1, read on the forward strand.
CGCGATTGTTAAAATAAGGAACTACGCTTCCTAAGTGTCTAGAAGTCTGATAGCCTTTGAGTAAGAAAATGCTCTTCGTAAATGCATCTAGTTTTCTTTAGAATTGCAATGAGCCTCTGTGGCTGTAATTCAGTGGCGTAGCGTGCCTTGGAGGGCCCTGTACCACAATAAGTTAGCCCCGCCCCAAAAAAAAGTGTGGTTATGTATAGTGACTGTATTTTAAAGTTTATTTGTTTTCTGGGAGATTACATTTAAACAAAATAATATTTGGCTTTTTTCCAGATAAAAGAATTTATTAAACATTTTAAGAAAATTAAAACTTTTTATATAATATGAAGAACTATTATGTCCTTGCATAATATAATAAAAGTTAAGATTACTTTAAAATAAATAAATTAATAAAATCTGGAATAATTATAAATTATAACATAATACATTTTTTTATTAATTTATTTATTTTAAAGTAATTTTAACTTTTACCATATTCTGCAAGGACAGAATAGTTCTTTATAGTATATAAAAAGTTTAAATTTTCTTAGAATGTTTAATTAACTTTTTGATTCAGGAGAAAAGCCAAATATTATTTTGTTTAAATAGTGACTGTGTACCGAATTTAATTAAAATAATCAGTGCTGTATTATAAAATATCATTATGAATTTTTTTAAATATTATTATATTATATTACCATGCACCCTGTTATCTCTAAAGTTAAGACATTCAGGACATAAGTTTGTTGTTTTCATCTTAAATCACATAAACATTAACATCTTTATATTAAGGATCAGCATCTTACTTTAAAGTTTCCTGTATACACATTTAAACATGATTACCTATTTAATCTGTATTTTTCTCTCTTACTATTTATTTACTTTATATTTGTCTTTTTTATGGTTTTACCTAAATTATTATTGTTTACACAATTTTTTCATAAGGTTTATTACAAACATGCATTAGTTTAAAGAGTCACATATCTTTAATAATTAAATTTATACGACAGTTTAAAAAAGAAAAAGTAGGGAATAGGTAATACTATAACTTTGGCTTAACCGTTTTACTTACTCTTAACAATACATTCTACAGGGTGATTAAAAGTTAAAAAAAAGTATGCCGCCGTGTATGACGTGCCGTTGAAAGAAAGTAATTTCATTAAATTTGTTATTAAAAAATATCAGAGAGTATAATTTATATACAAATAAGATTACTCTCTTTCGACGTCATATACAGGTGTGGGAAAATCTTTATTGCCCTTTGCAATTCCCCCTGGAAAAGAGAGTATTTTAGAATATACTGAATCACATAAGTTCGACTGAAACAGACGATGCGATGTTGTCGATGCAAACGTACTCCCCTATTAGGGACATTGGCGCCGACGGTTTTCGTTTTGCGTATCAAGAACTTGCAGCGTTCGGCATGAACAGTGTTGCCAGAGACTTTTCTCGGGGATTTTTAATGACAAGGTAAAACGGGATTTTTAAAGAAAACGGGTATTTTTAACGATTTGGATATATATGGGCTATATTTTGAATTATTAGAATGGTAGTAAAAACATTTTTAAAGGTATTTTGATCTTATTTTATTGCATGATATTTATTGTCAGATAAAAATTTTGGCTAGTGTAAAACAATCAAAATTTATATCAGACAACATTTTTGACCATTTACATTAGCTAGAATTTCTATCTGAGATAAATATCATGCAATTAATGTCAACAAACAAACCATTACTTTAACTTACTTTAATTAAACTTCTCGATTTTTAAGTAAACCTTTTTTTTGGTTCTCAATTTCTTTGGCGTGAAAAAACATTTTTTGACAATTAAAAAGCAGTGGCCCCCAAATGTGGCTTTAAATCACAGATATTTTTCTCAGTATCCCAAAACAAAAGTGATTTTTGGAACCACGCGGGGGATTTTTATCGTAACCTACCTTGGCCACACTGGATGGTATGCCTAATTCAGTAGCATGGTAGACATGCATGGGGAGTGCAACCCTGGTAAATTTTTTTGGTGCATTTTTTGCGTAAATATTAAATATTTGAGTAACCTAAAAATAATAATTTAAATGCATTAAATCCTGAAAAAGTTAGAAGTACATAATTCTTTTTTGGCTATTTGGCTTTAACAAAAAAAGAAAAGAAGTAAATTTAAATAAAATATTCTCTAAAAATAAAAAAAGAACATAAAAGTATTTCTAACGGAAATGTTTATACATTGTGGAAAATCTTTTTAAAAATCTGATGTTATTATGGTTCTGAAAGAGACCACAATTTTTAGCAAGACAATATTCCAATCTGTTATTAAATTCGGTTCTCTTGGTTTTCAAGCATTTGAGATGATATGCTACCGGGTGGTGCAAGGCACCAGGGCGCAATACTGCAGGTCGGAATGTTTTAAAAAAGGCGGCAGTACCACAGACTTGTCGTTTTCTTATTTAACGGAGGTAAGTGGCACCTCATCATTACACATGCACTTCCTACAATTTCGTTAACAGCCGATGGTATTTATAATAATTTCAAAAAATTGTACTTTTCAACACTGCAAACCTCCTAATTATTTCTTCAAGTTAAATTACCAGCATAGTACTACTTAATAATTTGTACTTTTGTCAACGATATTGACCAAAAAACTTTTAAAAATCTAAATTAAGCAGCATCAGCAGCAGCTTGCAACACAGCAAACGACTTGCCAGTAAAAATAAATTTTAAAGGATTCTAGTCGACTCCACTCCGAAAAATCCCCGACGGTTTTCGTTCCGTCGTTTCCAAACCTAGTTCAAAAAGCCCTAAATTGATATTTTTATTTTTCCTGAAAGTCCTTAAATTTTAAAAATTAAATATAAATTATACAATTACATTCTAAAATCACTCTAAAAATGAAGTAAAAAAAAGGTTTAATAACATTTCTTCTTATTACTATTATTTTAATTTTACCCCGAAAGTTAAGGCAAGTCGGGCAAACCCTGACTCGACACCTACGTACCGCAGTCGCTCTCGTCTGATTTCGTCTCCTTGCTACGGCACAAAGAGTGGGGCTGTAATTACGGTGGGCGGAAACATATTGGCGAAAAGAAGAGAGATTATTAAATCACATGAGTTCGACAGAAACCGAATGAGGTGTTTCCCCGCCCGTTCCCTTTGCTTTCTTCCCCACCACTGCGCCAACGCGCTCACTTTGTTTATGGCTGATCCATGTGGCTGATCGGAGCTCGAGCACGCAGTTGCTTCTTTGCACGCGTGGAGGGTGTTGCTCTCTTCACATATTTGATAATTTTTTTACGTAAATATTAAATATTTTGGTATTTGATGAATTTATTGGCTTTAAATGCATCAAATACCGCCATTTTTAAGAGCTTTATTTGGCCGTTTGGGGCTAAACAAAATTAAAAGCAATTCCGAAAGAAAGAATAAACAAATAATTTTAAAAATAAAAATGTAATTCTAAAAAATTAAAGAATATAAAAGTATTTCTAAAAATTTCTTATAAAACTTTAATACTTTTTAAAATATTAGTTTATAAGGTTCTCAAAGAGACCACCATTTTGTGCAAGACAATATCCCAACCTGTAGTTATAAAATTCGGTTCTTGTGTTTTCAAGTATCTCAGGTGTTATGCCTATAAGAACCTGACTACTCTTTGGCGGAGCTCATCCAAGTCATTTGCACGTTCATGACGATGCCTATAAATTTGTTGTTTAACATGTCCCCAAAGAAAAATCATTTGCGCCAGATCTGGTGATCTAGAGGCCATTTTATGGTACCTCTTCCGCTGATTATACGATCTGGAAACGACTCCCAAAATTGTTGAACTTCCCTGGCGTTATGAGCCGGACATCCATCCTGTTGATACCAAATATCTTCAAAATTGACATTGAGAGCCTGAACAGCTGGAATAAACCTGATTTCTCAAAAGATTCAAGTATTTGTTGGCATTTAAATTTCCTCAATAAAAAAAGGGGCTACCGATATTGTCGCCCAAAATGCCAGCCCACACGTTTACCTTTGAGGGTATTGTGTTCTGAGAGGGATAAAGGCGCTTGTTTTCTATCGAGTAACCTACAGCGATAGGAAGGGTTGTGATGACCATAAGGAAAATGATGATTCATCAGTAAAGAGAATATTTTTGATAAATGTGAAATTATTAGCATTGGCCCTCTTCCATCATATCCTCACAAAACACCATACGTCTTTCATAGTCTTCAGGAAAAACCTCTTGAATTAGATTGCAATTTATAGCAATGGTATTTGTTTCTGTTTCAGAATATTCCTAACTGTTCGGCTTCAATATCAAGTTCTTCAGAAATTTTGTACTATTACAAGGAAAATTAATTTCGGCTAAACTGCAAACAGCAGTCTCACGGACTTGCTGTTCCTCGGTTAATGGAGGTGCAGGCGGCACCTCATCATTACATATGCATTTCTTACAATTTTGTAAACAGCCTGCTGGTTTTAAACTTACTTATAATTTTTTAAAATTGTACTTTTAACAGGCACAGGACCTCCTTCAAATAAAAATGCAAATCTCCTGATTATCTCTTCTTGCTGAATTACTGGCATAGTACCACTTAATAATTTGAACTCTTGTTCAACGGTATAAACCAACATTTTAAAAATAAAAGCGCCGTAGTTTGTAGTTTGCGATACCCCCAAACAGCTTGCAAATGAACTATCTCCAAATACTGGGCCCGGCGGCGGTACGTTGATGTGCCCCACTACTGCAGGAAAGCGGGCGTATACATACATATGGCATCATTGCATTTGAAAAATTGGGGAGCATCTTATTTTCCGTTACTTTTTATCTTGAGGCAAGATCGCTTTCTCTTTTTCCACTTGTTAATCCCTAATGGTTCTGATAACGATTTTCCAGACCTGTATAGGGCGACATTTCTTTAAAATAATTATTTGTAATTGTCAAAGTTCTCCCTGAATGATGTATTTTAAAAAGTAAATAACAACGGTTGCGCCCATATTATGTCATTACCCAGTCATTTTCTTTTTAAATTGTCTTATTGTCCCTATTATTAAAAAAGATATGGCCCCTTAAATAAAAGCATTTTTGTATTGAAGCTTACAAAAAAAAGATCATGCAATTTTTATGGGAAGTGGGAAGTTTTTAGGTGAGAACCTTTCTTTTTATTTATATATAAAAAGGGCAACAAAAAATAAAAAGAAGATGCACTCCCCTAAAAATACTCCTGGCGGTACCCACGGTTACCATGATTATACCATTTTTATGTTTTATAAAAGAATCTTTTTCGGGCTTTACTAATATAGATATATTTAGGATATTTTAGTTGTTTTCTTCTTTTATAATTACATAATACAATTTAAGCAGAAAATTTTTATTTAATTTAAAAAAATTAAAAATGAACTTTTGTAGGCATTGTAAGCAGGTTTTTGTTTAATTAGGAAATATATTTTAGGTATTTATAGGAGTTCAAGCCTTGATCAAATTATTTACTATTTTATTGTACAAGGCGTTTTATAAAGGTACGAAACTTACGGGAGTGATTTTTATGTGATTTTATGGAAAAATAAAAGGTTTTTATGAACATTTGTCCAAACTTGCTTCAGTTCTAAGATACAGGTCGTTAAAGTTTTTTAAAAGCCAAAGCAGATAAAATTGGGTACACTTATTTAATATAATATGGAGCTTGTTAAGCTCTACCTAGATTTACATTATTGGATCTAGTGTAGGCACAGTGGTCACCACAGCCAATATAATTGAGAAAAAAACGACGCCACTGACATTTTATGAAGTTTTTATATATATTTTTTTCGATTAAGCTAGTAAAAATGCCACCTTTAAGTATCTTGTATTTTCTTCGTAGTTAGCACGTTGACGACCGATTGCCACTATAGTGGCAATTGGTATCTCCTTATCTGTGTACCGACGACTATTTTAGTGGTTTAAATTTATCAGGAAGTTAGGGCATTATTATATTAACGTATTTCTCGAAAAGTATATATTTATTCGGCATTTCGGGACATATCCGAAGCCAACTCTAGAATTTCCGGAGCGCCTATTTTCCACCAAAAACATTTTTAAATGTTTGGAGACCAAAAAAAGGTCCTTTCCTCCGTTTCGCCTATTTTGCCCGGCGCCTTACTTCACCACCCGAAACCCCAAATAAAATTAAATGTACAAAAAAAAGTCATTTCCTCCTTTTCACGCCTATTTGCCAAAGCACCTTATTTACAGATAAATTAGTCACCAAAAATCCCCACTCAACCTAAACTTTACCACCCCTCTCTAACGCCTATTACTCCCCTGTCTGACGCCTATTTTTTCAATGGTGCCCTAGGCTGTAGCCTAGTCAGCCTAGTAATGGATAATACAGCCCTGGCTTGATTCACGTAGAAGGCTGTTTTTAAATAAAAAAATATTTACCGTTTCAGCTAAATAACTTAATACATGGGCGATCTGAGAAAAAGAAACAGTTCAACATGACTACCCGCATATAAACATACTGGGTTAGTACAAAGTATCGCAACTTTTAAATATCATTAAAACCACTTAAGCTAACTTTCTTTAGTTTTTTTAAATGGGAACCCCATTCATTTTTATTGCATTAAATTGAACGGATCAAATCTAGTATATAAAATTTCAAAAATCTGTCCCTATTAGTTGTTGAGATATAATACACTACACTATCCCCAAAAAATAATTTAGGGCCTAGATATCTTTAAAACCGCTCAAGCTATTTTTACAAAATTTGGTATTTACAGATTTTTTGGTATGTCTAATTGATTAGTGATATCAGCAGTGTTGCCATATTTTAACCCAGTATAGCTAAGTTGCCGAGAAAAAATTGAAGCCACTTTAGGTGATTCTAAAAAGTATCCGTAAACACCATAAAATAAAATCTAAATACATGACTGCCAATTTATTTTAGGGATAATTATTGTATTTTTTTTGTTTTTTATAATATGTTGTCAATTGGTGTTTTTTAAAAGAAATTAAAGAGGCTTTAATTATGTTTCTCAAAAACAAAGCTAGATACGAAGAAATTACAGGAGACTGAAAAGTTGTACTTTTCATTTGTTAATCAGAAGGAAATATAAAAACTTTATAAAAAGTTAGTGGCTTACTTTGTTTTCTCCATAATTATAACTGTAGTGCCCACTAAGATGCAAGTAAACTTAGTAATTTTAATCTAGGTAAAGTTCAACAAGCACCAAATTTCATCTAAGTCGGTTAAAGGGTTTTTAGGATATTTAAAAACACTGACTTTTTTAAAAATCTTTAATGCCCTGTATCTCAGAAACGAAGCAATTCGGACATATGCGTATAGAAACTTTTTTATTTTCATTCATAGTAAGTATAAGAAACCACCCCATTAAGTCTTGTACCGTAGTTAGCACCCGGTACATGTTTAATGTCCTTTAATGAGTTTAAAAATAGATAATAAAAGTCTGGCGAATAACCCAAACCATAAAAAAAACAAAATAATTTTGTCACACACAACAATATTTTGCCAATTAAAGTCAAAATCACATAAAAACGCGAATCAGCTATTAAACTAAATTAGGTTCCTTTAAATAAAAATATTTTTACATTATCTTTTAAGGTTATCGTTATAAGTTAAAACTAAGTATAAATTATTTGCTTTTTTCAGAATTCTCTGACCAAAGAAGCGTAAAATTGGAAAAAGAAAAAAGAAATAAAAAAACCACAAGTAGTTACCAACTGAAAAACTTATACAGAAAACGTGTTAAAGTAACCAATATCAAAATATTATAATTAAATTAATAGTGACTTTAAATTTCGTACTGTTGACACAGTTTAAAAATGGTGAGTGTATAAAAATTATTGTGATGCAAGATTTGGAAGTGAAACTTCTGCTCAAATGATTAGGAAAAACGGAATTTGTACCAACAATGATATCCTGCATGTATATCAAATCATGTATTTGGGTTATCGGATTTCTTTCATTGGGTAAGTTATTTTGCTAAATGTACTTTACAGGGTGTATATTGCTAGTTTACGACCTTTAATTTACTTTAAATGTAACATTATAAAAATTACTGCAATTTTTAGCTGGTAATAATTTAAGTTTACCAATTAAATCTTAAAAATATTAAGATTTTAAAAGTTTATTTTATCTTTTTTATCATTTATGGCCAATAAATACCCTATAATTTTTTAAAGTAAGAAAAATAATAAATAATATTTACAGTATGTCCCAAGATAGGTGTTACAAAATGGACAAAAATTTCGAAACTTTTAAACGTCTTTTTAGGAAAACTGATCGCATGGCCCAAGGTTCAAAACTAATAAATACAGAATTTTACTTTGATTGGTAATATACAGGGCGAGTTATAACTAAAGATATGAAAAATGACCAAGAGTTAAGCACCTTATTTTTAAAAATAGGACAAAATTCTATAAGCAAATATTGTAAAGAATTAAACTTTACGTCAAAGTTTAAAATTTAAGAATTTAATTAAAAAAAAAATTATAATGTTGGCAATTTTTAATACATTATATATATTAACAATTTTAAAATAATAACTTAAATTAATAAAAAAATAATAATTTTGCTCCCTCTGGTCCATTATTTAGGTTTAAATGCGGAATTTAAAATATTGACGCTTACATTTTTTTTACTCTTATGCTTTAACTTTAAATTTTGGCATAAAATTATATTCTCTCTACAATATTTACTTGTACAATTTTGTTTTACTTTAAAAAATAAAAGTAGTTGGTTCTGAGCATTTTTCACATTTTTAGTTATAATATAAATATAAATGTATATTACCAGTTTAATTAAGCTTTTATATTTATTAGTTTTGGATCATAGGACCTGTTTTCCCAAAATTTCATTTTAAAATTAAAAAACTTCTGGTTCATTTATCCTCTTGTAACACCTATCCTGGGACCTGGGACACACTGTATACAGGGTCATTTTTAAGTTGGTATTTTTTTAAACACTGTATAGAATATAAGAAATAAGAAATTTTTTGAATAAAATTATGCCCGAACATGCTTTGTTTAAAAGAAAAATGTTCTTTTTAACATAACCTACCATACAGATATTGCCCAAAATTTGAAACACTTCTTTGGACCATTAATTTACATTTTGCAATAGAAGTTTTAATTTTTTTACTAGTGGCGTGCAAACAAGATTTGTATTTATTTTTGTTTTAGGAAAAAGTAGTACGCTTGGGCTTTTTTAAATCAATAATAATTTTGAAAAACTCATTTACTTTGGAGGTAATTTGGTCTCTTAATATTTTTTCGAATATTGAAAGGGCTTCGTTTAAAAAATAAAACCCGTGGTGATGCACTGCAAAATCGCTAACATCCGATATGGTGTTTTGTATGTAAAATTCATTATTAAAAAATTTACCAACTGATATATTTTCTATAATTAATTTAAATTGAGGTAATGTAAGTATTTAACCATAAATTTTACATACAAAACACACATACAGATTTTAGCGATTTTGCCATGCATAGGGTTGCAATCCGTTTCGATATATCGGGACGGTCAAATATGGAACAAACCAACGAATTCGGAACTGAATTTGCATGCCTTTAAACTCCCATAAGGGCAAGTATGATAAGTACCTATGGAAAAACCGACGAAAGGAATCAACTGACCCCCTTTCCCCTGCCAACTTACCAGAAATTAAGGTGTCCTGACATTGGCTATAGAACTTATGGCAACCCTAGCTATGCATCAATATAGCTTTTATTTCTTTAAACGAAAACCGTTCGTCGTACACAAAAATAATAGAAGAACAAATTAACTCCAAAATAAGTGAGAATTTCCAAAATATTATTTATTCGAAGAAACCAATACCATCTTTCTCTTTAAAAATCAGTACAAATCTTCTTTGAACTCAACTGGCAGAATTTAATCTTAAAACTTTACAGCAAAAATGGTAATGTAATAATCAAAAAAGTCTACCAAATTTTGTGAATATATCTGGATTGGCAGGAGAGTTATAACAGAAAGTTTTTTTCAAACATTAACACCCGTTATCTTGGAAACAAAGGATTTTCGAAAATAATTATACAGTGTTAAAGAAAGGTACCAACTTAAAAATTACCCTGTATAAATTAAAACAATAAAAAGAAGTTTGACGGCATTAAAATCTAAACCAATAATATTTTATCCTTTACAGATCTAAACCCTGGTTATCAGGGTTAGTAATTCAACTCTTTTTTACTTTTGAACTGTTTTTCTTATACATTTAAAATAAGACCCTGGCTAAACGACCGCCGGTGGTTTTGCTCAATTATAAGAAGAAAACCGCCGCCTGTCAGTTTTTTATATCCACGTATATGAAAACCGCTGAAACTGCCGTCCGGCGGTTTTGCTTATAAAAACTAATAAAAACCGCCGTAAATTGTTAAAATTAATCTAACCTTATTAAATATTATTTTGCGTGCCATGGGCGTTAAGCTTTTTCGTAGTTTTATTGTTTAATATCAACTTTTTATTTATCACATTAATTATCAGAATCTTGCAAATAAATTAAACCAATTTATTAGAAATCCCATGCAATGAAATGCGTCCACATATATTATGCATATCTGAGACTTGGAATACTCAAGGGCAGGTGCCACTTCTAGTATAACAACCTCTGGCTACACATTACAAACATCATTTTGCCAGAAGAAACACATTCATGTTGGCACTGCAATATATACCAGAAACCAGGTAGTGGTAAAATCACTTGAAAAGATAAAAAAATGTAACTGAAATGCATATGGAATGCTGTGGATTGGAACTAAATACTTGTGTTATAAAAATTGTTGTGATTACGATCTATAGGCCACCCTCGGGAAATGTTGACATATTTATTAACCAAGTTTCTGATCTCCCTGCATACTGCATGAAATCACACAAAAGTATAATAATGTGTGGTGACTTTAACATATATGTAGCTTTAAGAAGAACGACGCTAAATATAACCTACTGAAAGACTTACTAGATTTATTCAACCTAAAAAACTTTTTAAATGGACCGACAAGAATTTTTGGAACTTTAAGATCAGCGATTGATTATATGACTCCAAACATTAGTGAGAGCCTTGTCTATTGCAGCATAATAGAACCACACATATATGAACATACGCTACAGAACTGAAAATTAATTTAGAAATAAAGCCGAAAACCTAAAAGCTGAATGAAGAAAAATAAGAACTTTCGCTACAAAAATCTTGTTGATCTCGGAAAAAGTTTAGGAGGCCATAAGAACTGAGAAGGAGTGTATGTACACAGAAGATATGAATATGGCATTTGGAAGTTTTTTATACATTTATTTGGCACTATAATACCACGTGTTTATTGAAAAATATTAAAACAATGATTAGGACCAACAACTGGTATACTGCAGACCTAAAAAAGCCAAAGACGACATTTATGACTTATATATTTTAAAATATAAAAAGAAAAAAGTTATATATCTATTCGGACTCGAACTCGGTACCTGTCGCTTACGGGTCAACACTCTCCTTTTTCCTTTAAAGCTCTTTATTAATTTCATATTGTTAGGTACATTTTATATTATATACATTTTTATAATACAGTGCTTTATGCTTGCGCTTGGGAGGTCCCTTGCTCAGCATGGATAACCTAACTCAGAAAGTTAGGGGCTGATGTTGACTTGACACTGAAATGCGGAGTGCTTGTTGCTACTACACTTCCCGTGTAAGACTTGAGCGATAGTGGACAACTTAAATAAAATTTTTAAACCTTGATGTTATGCTTAAAGAAATAAGCTGTGCTTATGAATCTTTTACTTTGTAGTGTTTTTCCACTCTCAATACATGCATACTTTAATTGATAATACTTTAGTCTTAGTTTTATGAATCGATCAGTTTTTTCTTGCCGCCAAGATACTTCTTGCTTTTCTTTTGCTAAAAGATATACGTATTCATACATATTTTTAAGTTATGAAGAGCTTCGACAAAATCTTCGTAGGTGTCTCCCAGTTTAATTTTTCTTTGTTAATCAATAAAATAAATAATATTAAACAATAAAACGTATATTTATTAAAGTTTGGTTAATTCTAACTATTATTCGGCGGTTTTCAATAGTTTTTATAAGCAAAACCGCCGGACGGCGACTTTTATCGATAAAATAAGGTAAAAACCGCCGAGTAATAACAAACTAATTATAATTTTCGGCGGTTTTGCCGGACACTGGTTTTTTTTTAAATAGAGCAAAGCAGCCGGCGGACGTTTAGCCAGTGCCTTAAAATTATTACATGCTAATTCTTAGCAAATTTGGCTAATATAGGTTTTTGTCAGTTGTCATTGTGGTCATTTTTTCATGCAGATGGGTATGGTATGTATATCCATCTGGTCTAATCAGATATCTTATACAGACCAGAGGCACTTTATAACAAGTAAAAAAATGATTATTAAATTATTGTGTACACGTATTTCAAATACATGTTAATGAATACAATTAGTTTTTTAATCATACATTTTTTTAATAATTATTATATTTTTTAATTCATACCATGGGATCATGTGCATTACTTTTTTAAATTTAATTCTATGTTGTAAAAACAAACCACATTAAAATTTATAACAATCAAATGGAGCAATTAAAATTATTGTTTTTTATAAAAACTAAACACAATAATGGTTTACCATAAATCCCACCGAATTTCACCAGGCTTAATTAATTAGCGCACATATATTTGCAAATTTCGTAAACTTTTATGCAACAGTCAGTTACAGGTAAGCATAATATTGAGCTTTTATTATTTACATACCTGCCTTAAAAATAAAAATATTTTAAAAAATATAAAATACACGGTGTCTCTAAAGGGCCTGTATAAAATTCTACCAAAAATCTTTGGAACAAATACAACGATCTAATGCAATTTACTTTAGTTGAAAAGTTGATCGTTTGCAAGATACAGGGTGTCAAAGCTTTCATTTTATTTTTTACCATTTTATTTAATATAAAAACTTTTTATTTTATTTTAATTATTTTTAAATATTTTATTTATTGTAAGACATTTTGCTACAAAATTTGATAAGAAAACGTTTTTAGAGTGGGGAATCTAAATATGGTAATGTTTTTGTTGTAAAATATAGAGGAAGCTACCTGCAGTCCTTTGCTACAAACGTCTGGAGTTCGGCCACCGGCTATTCCGTCCGACCAATCAACGAACACTAAAAGTCACGTGATGCATACAACGTCCTTGAAATTTAAATTATACAAAATATATCGTTTTATTCCAACAGAAAACATTATTTAAATATATTTTCATTGAAAAATGGATTCAGTAAGTATTTTAACCAAACCCAAAAATCTTGAATTATTATCCAAAGACTTCAGTAAACTGGTAATTTAATTGGTTTGAAGCGCTACAGACGGTCATGCAAAAGTGTCACATTGGGGTGTCCGTGGTTAGCTCTGGTAAGTTAAATCTATTTTAAATTCGCTTTATTATAAAATTAAAAAAGATTTAACTAACCAGAACTAGTCATAACCCCCAATGTTTTGCGTGACTATCTGTGGCACTTCTAACCAATCAAATTACCGATTCCGGTGCTTTTACTGTAGTCTTTGAATATTAATTCAATATTTTTAAGTTTGGTAAAATACTGGACCCAATTTAAAATAAAAATATATTTAAATATTGTTTTCCGTTTAAATTAAATTTAATTTAAGTTTCAAGGACTTTTATACATCACGTGACTTTTAGTGTTTGTTGATTGGTCGAACGAAAAAACAGTGGCCAAACTCTAAAACGCTTTTTCCTTCGCTTCGGTTCAAAGAATTATATGTTTTTTTTTGTTACGGTATATTATAATTTTAGTAAAGAATTGTTATTTTTCCATATTTTTGCACAAAAAAGGTATACATAATAAATATCGCTACGAGCAACCCTTTTTGAGATATTTCAGATTAAACATTTTGTTCCATACAAAAGTTTGCTATTGCATTCATTCATGCTCTTCGACGCCACCTGGTATTGTCCAAAAGGTCTGTACAGAATGCTACCACAAATTCTTTGGGTCAAAATACAACAATCTTATGTAATTTACCTTTGTCAAAAGGTTGCTGGTTTACAAGCTAGATACCCTGTATCTCGCAAACAATAAACTTTTGAATGAAGGCAAATTATGTTGCCAATTTATATAGACATAGACCTTTTAGAGAAACCCGGGAGCCTAACTGAAGCGTACAGGGAGGCAAAGAAATTTTTTATGTGAAATAAAACGTTTAATGTAAAATATCTCAAAAACGGTTGCTTCTAGCGATATTTATCAGGTATATCTGTTTTGTGCAAAAATATGGAACAATAATAGTTATCCTGGTGATCCAGTAGAATCATAATATACAGGAGCAAAAGTAATGACACTTTGAACAAAAGCAAAGTGATGCAGGTGGCTCTGGCCAAGATCGTTTGACTAGGTAAGGTTGCCTCGTAAGCCTTGCAACATGGCGGACCATACGTCACATATGTATTTTGCTCATTATTTAATGAAGTGAACAGTGTAGATTGTGTTTTTTGTCAATATTCAAGAAATACTTTTAAATACTGTTAATTCCAGTTGTTACCGTAACTTCTTTATTTCCTATTAATAAATTATTTAACAATGATTATTCTAGCTGATTCTTAAATATTGTATATCGCGCTCTTTCGCCCTCATATTATCCGTCTTGACATCCTTGTTTGCTATGTTGGCGCCAAGGAACCAGCAGTGCGGTACTATGTGACGTAATGAGGCAACCTTACCTAGTCAAACGATCTTGGGCTCCGGCCACATTTAACAGCACAAATATGAAAATGTTTTAATTTCTTACCTAAACAAAACGCTGAACACCAAATATGGTAAAAAAATTCAATATTAAACAAATTATATTTAAAAACAACTAAAATAAAATAAAAATTTGACACCCTGTATCTTGCAAACGATCAATTTTTTGACCAATGATAAATTGCGATAGATCGTTGTATTTTGGTCCAAGAAGTTTATGGTAGCATTTCGTACAGACCTTTTAGAGACATCCTGTAGAGCTAAGAAAATAACTGTATTTTAAATAATATAAAATGTCGTGTTTACGATTTAAAAAAAACAGTCACATTACCAGAATAAATTGGCATTCACACGGAGGAAATGTAGGGATGTCAAATTAAAAAAAAAACATTGATATATCGATATTGATAAATAACGTTTTGGTTAATATTGATTATTCCATATATCGAAGAGCACAATATCGGTATTTCAGAGGGTAAAAGATTTCGATAAATTATCTTATATTACATAATTTTTTATTTGTTTTTTTTTCATAACAGGTAGTGGGTAAATAAATATACGGCATAATAGTAAAATTACGTTGATACTTATTTTTTTATTATTTTACTCTACAACACTTTTCATTTACCACAAATATCGAAAATATTCGATATCAATATATTGATATATCGAGAAGCTAAATATCGATAAAGATTATTGATTTGGGATTGCCAATATTTCGATATTTAAAAATAATCGATATATTGTTGCCATTCCTAGAGTCATGCCGTCGAGCCTTGCTTTAACCGGGGTATACACGGTCATGCAAAACTGTCACATTTGTCAAAAAGCCAAAGCTCGCGCGCAAATTTGACCGTGTGTATTAAAACCTACCACATTTGGCTTGGCATGCGACTCGATGCAGAGTTTGATTTGTCGTGGCGTGCGTCGTGCAAACTTGTGCATGTGTAGACCACGTCAGTTCACGTTTCAGTTTAGGGACGTCGTTTACGGGGTTATATTGATGGTTTTGAGTTAACCAAATAGCTCTCTGGCGCCAGCAAGATGTATTGCGTCATTTAATCGATATGTACCAAGATTATCCATGCTTTTGGAAAGTTAAAAGTAATGAATACATTGACAAAAATAAAAAAATCTTTTGCTGAATTACGCTTATGTTTAGGTTGATCAAGCCACCAGCTGCCAAAACTGACGCAAAACTGACAGGTACATCTGAATCGTGTGTATCAAAGGCTTCATTTGATATTTGCTTTCATGCAAGTGCGTTTTAGGTTTGCATGACCGTGTATGGCCCACCGCAAATTGAACCCAGCCCACGCACAGCACACGCGCAGCCAACGCCTTCATAACTTTGTAAAACGTGCTTCTAAATGGAGTGGCGCATATTGGACCCCGCCCACAGCTGCCAGCCACGCGTGGATAGGTTTGTGTTCGCCGCACATATTTCGTGGGTCTTGTGCAGCATGGGTTTGTTTTAAAAATTTGAAATACGGTTGATCCCAAATTGGGTCCAATATGCGGTAAACTGATCAAAAACGTGGACGAGGGAAGGATGGGTTGAGTGTGGGCTACGCATGTGTTGTGCGTGGGCTGGGTTCAATTTGCGGCGGGCTTATACCCCGGTTTTTATAGAGACAAGTCTGCAACGCGCCATAAGTTTGATATACACACGATCGCACTTCCTTGCGTTCAGGTTGGCTTAAAGGCATGTCTCATCGTATGTATTCTTATTTAAACTCATTGAGTTTTATAATAGAATTATTGAAAATTTTAAGGCGAGTGGAGGCTTCTTTTAACCTTTTTAAGAGTAAAAGTTTAAAATGGCCACATTCCATACTGTTATGCAATGCTTCAAAATGAAGGATATATCCCTGATGTTAGCAAGTTTTAGGCCGGGTTTATAAAACAAAATTTAGTTTTATTATTGGTATTAGCATTGGTCACAAGATTCAAGAACACATATTTAAATTGAAGTGTTTATAAATCAAATTTAATTTTTTGGTCTTCAAAAACAACCTTTAAATTTTCTAAAATCCAAAACTAAAGATTTTCTAAATTTAGGTTAGGTTAATATTAATACTAATACTAATACTAAAATTAAATTCTGATTTATAAGCTCGGCCTTAATGTAAAAAATGGGGTTTTTAAATAGACCAACTCCTATAGAGTTGGCAACTAAATATCGACTATTTGAGTTTAATGAATCTATTAACATATTTTGGTACCTTTGTAGGTTAAAAGTAATACCACGAAATTGTTTTTAAAAATTTAATTTTTTAAAAATTTATGAGTTTTTAAAAATTTAATGTACTATTTTTGTGATTTACAATATATCAGCGAATAAAAGAGAAATATTGCACAGTGAAAGGCCGCAGAAGGTAGAAATATGGTCGGAAACTCGGCGTAAGACACAACCCTCAAAGTAGCGCAGCCGCGTTAGCCGCTGTTTAGTAAATTCAATCGCTAAATCGGCTAAATAAAACCGGTCTCTGGCACATTTAGTCCTCGGCTACGATACTAAGCATCAGCGGCCAGCGTTGAGCGGAAAATATGAGAGTGCTCTCTTTGATCCTTATGCGAGAATAAAAGAACTTGTTTATTTAAATCAGCCGCTCGACGCTGACGCTTGTTATCATGGCCGAGGCCTTGCGCGCTTATATCATTTTCTGGAGAGCACGAAGTTTTTCGTGCCATCATTTAGTTAATAGATTACCAAATAATTTTTATTTATTTAAAATTCTTCTACAACACCGAGAATTTGGGTAAATTGCCATTTGTTTATTATAAAACTAATTTATCTATAAGAAATTATTTTTTTTTACGTAAATTACTTTTTTTCTGTTTCTTTACTACTCTTACTACTCCACTACAAACCAATTTTCATCGAAATGCTGTTATTAACCGCAGTCATACATTTAAAAAAAAAAAAAATAAATTTTAAAACCGTTCGGGGTATTACTTTCAACCTATGAAGCTACCAAAATATGGTAATAGATATATTAAAATCGATAGGTCGATTTTTAGTGTCCCGCTTAGGAAATTTGAACTCATAACCAAATACTTGTATATGACCTAATCATCTTTATTTATTGGTGATTTTAAAAACAAAAGCAACTTTTTAGTAAGAAGGTCAATCTAAATGTTTTATAATATTAATACACTTCTCCAAGAAGTTAACGCACCAGCCCGATTTTTTATGTTAGTTTGTTATCAAGACAATTAAAAAAGATAATGTTAAGGAAAGGAAAAGCTATTACTTTGGCGTAACCGTTGTTATTTACTGTTAACAATACATTCTAAAGGGCTATTAAAAGTTTTTGGTAAAAATAAATAATTTTTAATCGCCCTTTGAAGTGCTGTTGAAAGGCAGGAATCTTATTTGCGAATAAATTATACCCCTACCTATTTCTGACGTTTTATTATCACAAATTTGATTACTCTCTTTTAACAGCACATCATACTGTAAGATGTATTGTTAACAGTGCCGTATTATCCATTAGGCTGACTAGGCTACAGCCTAGGGCGCCATGAAAAAATAGGCGGCAGACAGGGAAGTTTCTAAAAATTTGGGTGGGGAAGGGTTTTTTTTTGCTTGAAAATAAAGAAATTACACGCGAAAAGGAGAGAATGACTGAAAATAAGCGGTATATGGTGGGAGGTAATTACCTTTTTTTTGCTCTTCAAAATATTTTTTTACTGGAAAATAGGCGCTTTGGGAATTCTACCTTAGGGCGCCTCATACAGTTAATACGGCCCTGATTGTTAACAGTAAATACCAACGGTTACGCAAAAGTTAAAGCTCTACCTTTCCTTAACAATATCTTTTTAATTGCATTAATAACTTAATTATTAACAGTGTTATGGCCATTTAAATTAAAGCATTTTTGTATTGAAGGGCATGAAAAAAATTGGGCTGGTGCGTTAATGTCTTGGTTAATTTCTTGAAGAAGTGTATTAATAAAATTTGTAATTCTTCGTCGCTCGTTGACCAAGACCATAAAAACACAAATTAGTAAACAAAAATTAGGTTTTTAAACATTTCCTAATTTTCAATAATACCACTTTCTTGGACTTCCATTGTCTCCAACCGTTTTAAAGTAATCACTTGAAAACGACGTGTATCAGGTAAAAATAAAGACATTGGAAGTCTAGAAGAAGTAGTATGATTGAAAACATTACATTGTCTAATTTTGCACCCAATATACGGGGTGTTTCAAATAACAGAAACTTAAGAAGATAACTATTTGCTTAAAATAAATAATAGTTTGCTGTATATACATGGGATCAGCTCTCAAGAAGATATCGCGGTACAAAATGTGTTTTAATTTCTTATTTTAAAAACAAACGAAAAATAATGGAACAATTAAATTTTATATAAATATTTCTTTTACGAAATCACACTTTATGCATATTTCTAAAATTATTAAATCTTTTAAAAGGGGTTAAAATAGTCCACCCCTCTGCTATAATTTTCACCACATTTACAGAAAATCGTTATCATAAAACTTTTTTCCTGTGCTTTTCTTAATAAACTTATCGAGGGAAAATAAAGAAATATAATGTAAATTAGTACGTGTCGGGACAGGGAAATTAAATTAAGAAGAAGATTCCAGTTGTCTACTGTTACACACGTTTTAAATACGGTTCCTTTGACATTACTTGGTAATTTAAATAAAAAAATGTTTTTTTTTAATATTATTTTTTTTATTGTATTCATTCTTTGTAAGGGTTAAAAAACCATTATACCTATTCAGGGATCACCCTTACATTTTTTGCAATTATTTTAAAACTCCCGATACAACCCTAAAAAGAAACAGGAATAAAAAGTTAAGAAAGAAGCCAATACCATGTTTTATTTATGGAAATAAAAATATTCTTTGGCCACTTTTGAAGTTCAAGAGCAAAAATGATGCGAAACATAAGATCAAAAATCCTATTCTGAACAATATTTCTCTTTTTATATCTAATGTGCCTTTTTCTAAACAACAGCCCATACAAATGTTAAGAAAAGGGCTTCAAAAAATTGCGTTATTTTTTTCTGATGTTTTTTTGCTTTATTCCATTAACGAACATGTCTGCTGAAATAGGGTAAGAAACTGAAACAATAATTGTATAAAAATATTTAGCATTAAATATCAAGAAATTTTAATGTTTTAAAGGGAGAATGCTGTATTAACTTGAGTTTTTAAAAATTCCAACAACCTTAGAAAAAAATTAAAGCTAATGCATTTCTCCAAACTGTCGTGACTTCATTATGATTTTCTGTATGAATTATTTGAGTACAACAGTAAACTCTCCTATGTTTTTCACACTAAAAGGGAAAACTTTGTAGCAATGGCTTTAAATAACCGTTTTCGAGATACTTCAGTTTAAGTTATTGGGTGCATTTAAATAATACGCGTACCTCACAACCCTTAACATTTCTGATTCCATTCAAAGAAGAGCTGTTCGCCTCATTTCTTCACTTACAATAAGGCTTCCTTCTCTCGTCCATCGTCGAGCTGTAGGGGATTTATTGCTTTTTTATAGGTACTTTAATGGCTTCTGCTCTAAATATTTGTCTAGTATAATTCCTTCACTCACGATTTCCAACAGAGAAATTCGTCGTGCCTCACGTATGCATCCTAATACGGTTCAACTGGACATGCCCCGAACTTTTTACTTTTTCCGATATTTTATCCTTAGAGTTTTTAGATTGTGGAAACTACTGCTCGAAGAGTTTCTTTCCATCCCTCGCAAATCTTTAAATATTTAAGTCATGTGTCAACAAAATTCCTCCTACATCGCTTAAGACACCGACGGTACGTTAGTATGTGGGCTTTTAACCTTCGTCGTACATTGTGTGCGAGCAACAAAAAGGAGAATAATTGAAAGTGAGACAGAAGTGGTGACGCCGTGTCTATATATATATATATATATATATATATATATATATATATATATATATATATATATATATATATATATATATATATATATATATATACATATATACATATATACATATATACATATATACATATATTTAATCAGGGATAATACATTTAATATGTATAATAATAAAAAGAATATGTTTATTAAAAAAAAACCTAAATTCCGAGCGCAAAATAATTATTACTAAAAATTAAAAAGAAAATCGGTAAATATTTTTTAAAACAAAATAATAATGTTTTTTTGTTCTAAACTAAACCAAAAAACAAGTTGAGATAATGTTTCTTTAAAGGTGGTAGACAATGTTATGTTTTCAATAATGGTACTTTCGTGTAGCAGCTGCGTGATGGCCAATTTGGTAGGTCAATCCGCACCATAGGTAACAACGTTTTTAAAATTTTATTTAGGTCTTTTATAATAAGTAATTAATCCATTTTTACTGATAATATGTTAAATACTAAAACAAATAACGGGTTAAAATAATTTTATAGACTGTAATAATCCACAATTAAAAAAAAGTATTAGTATATTTAACAATGGTGCGGGTTGACCCACCAAATTGGCCATCACCAGCTGCTGACTTCCATTGTTATTTATTTTTAACTAATGGACTGTGTATAACTTAAAAATTAGACGCAATGAAAGTTTTTTTTCGCCTTTTCGGGGTCATCCCACCCAGGCCCGACGACCGCCCCCTAGGTGGTGCACTGCAGCCTGAAGGCTTATTGTACCTTGACCCCTACTCCTTCCCATTCACACACCATTCATTCCATAACTTGGATGGTTGTTGCTCGGTCCGTTCGTTCACCCCCGAGCAGAACACCGCGTGCCGTTGCCCAAAACCGACAACGCCGGTCACCCATCCAAGTTATGGGCGCGCACTTCACTGCTTAACTCCGGAGATCGACGCTGCCGATACAACCGGAGCAGCCACAAGCGCGCCTGCAACGAAAGTTAAAGAAAGCAGTAATTTTGAAGGTTAGGATGATGTATGTCTATTATTACTCTACTAATACTTGTGGTTGTACGTAAATTTATTTTTATGCAATTATTAATATTGTGGCTTAATTATTATACCAAATTATTTCTGACATTAAAAATAGGTTCCTGCTTTTTACTATAAGACATTAATTGTCCTCACAAGTTAAATTATGGTTTTCTTTGATATCATTAGTCATCTCCCTAACTAAAAATATTTTACTAACTTTACTACTTATTAAAAGTTAGTATTTGTCTTGAACAATTATTTCAATTATTTTCCAAATTTAGGCGTATAGGGTAAGAATTTATTAGGTCGGCAATAAATATAAATTAAAAGCACAAGTAAAAATAACCACACATGAAATAGTAAAAACTACCAAGGAAAAAATATTAAAACTAAAACTAGAGTTTCAGAGATATTCTTAAGTTCCCACCCTCCCACTATGGTTTCTGCGATCCAATTTTGTGGCCAAAATCCATTTTTTCAAATTGATAAAAAATAATTTTGGTTGTTTACGTGGAACGCAGATACATCACTGTTTAGATAAAAATTGTGTTTATTCTTGATTTGTTCTTTTTTCTTGGGATACAGGAAGCTGAATTTAGTACTTCTCACATATTAATCAGTAGCCGTAAATCAATCGTTAAGTGACGCCAAAAGTAGTTAGTGTGGTGCTAATCTGTTTAATCATATTTTTAAAGAAAATATATTTTTATTAACTACTAAGTATATTTTTAAAAAAATATACTTAATTTTGCCAAATACATATTTTTTAAAAAAATAAGTATTTGGCAAAATTACCTAATTCTGTCCGTTTCAAATAAAATTAGTTTTCTTATTGGCTTACTTACTAATAATTTTTAAAAATATTTAATTTCTGGAAGGTTGAGAAAAAAAGGCTGCATTGGGCGGCAATATATTTTACATTATTTTGTTAAGTCTTTATTTGTGATTATTATTTTACATTCTTTACTTGCGATTATTTGCTACCCTGGAAAAAATATATGTTTTTTTACAGACATGCACTATTTTAATAAAGAACACCTTTTAGAATTGAGGTTGTAGGAAGGCGATAAAAACGAAAAGTTTTTAAAAATATTTAATTACCCAAATAAAAAGATCGAAATAAACATTAACTCATCTAATGAACCAGATATCTGACAAAAATTTGTCGCCTCTGTCCCAATTTTGTAGAAAGATGGTGCCAAGCAGCACAAAACAAAGGGTATGTTCAAAATAAAAATTCTGCTTGGTTGGAAAAACAGATTGTTATTGTATTTGATTAATCTACACCATCAACATTTCCTTGTGGATACAGGTTATCATTTCAGGAAAAATAAACGAAAAAAAACTAAGGAAAGCAAAGCAATTGTCTAATAAGACACATTATTAATAATAAAAGCTGCGGCTATAGCGGCCTGCCGACATGGGCCACACGATTTAACACCACTTTTTAAAGAAGTGGATGAAAGTCTTTGCCAGCTAGCAATAATAAAAAAATGCTTAGCTTCTTAGAAAAAAACTTAAAATACCCTCTCGAAGAAGCGTTGGAGCTTATTTTATATTTAGAATCAAATTTAAACAAGCAGCAATACCATAATATTCGATATGGTGCTATTTCATACAACTGTAATATACAGGGTGTCCGGCAATAAATAATTTACCGAGAAATCATAGATTACTTTTGCCAAATTATTAAGATCTAACCAAAGACCTATATCCAAAAGTTGGCAATAACAAAAATATAGGGCATCAAAGTGAAAAAATATATTTTAATTTATTTCAGTGAGTGTTTATACGTGTTAAATATTGTAATAAAACACAGTATCTAAGAGTTTTTTGATATTAGCTTTTAAGATCCAGTATTAGGGAACTTTTTGTGAAAGCAGGAGGGCGATACCTACACTACTTGGAATTTCTCTAGAAAGTAGCAAGCTTTTTGTGCTACCCTGTATGTACCATCTAAGTATACCAATTTAGTATCCTATACTTTGTATACAAACAAGGTGTACTTTGTAAGAATCGCTGTAAGCAACAGCTTCTGAAATATTTGCCTTAAAATTGTTTAGTACAACCGAAACTACATCAACTGCCACATCATATACGAATGGTGTAATGTCAGACGTCAGACTTTTGGCAGATATCTCGAAAACGGCTGCTCAGAGCCATTATTATAAAGAATACCTTTTTTGTGTAAAAGCTTAGAGAGTTTATATGTTTACTTAGAAAGTACATACAGAGTGGCACAAAAAGTTGTAAATTTTTATAGAAATTTAAAGTAGTGTAGGTAGCGCCCTCTAGCTAATACAATGTTTTTTTTTAATCAAATTTAAATAGTTCATGTCAAAAATTCCTTAAATAAAAAGTTTAATAAAAATATTTAAAAAGTATCAAAAATGATCCAAATAAATTGGTTTTCTTTTCTCTTTGACACCTTGTATATTATGTAAAGGTGAAAGTTGAGTCATTTTATATTATTTATTATTATTGGTTTAGGAACAACCAATTTTTACTTGTAAGTTTTTTAATTGAACGCATTTAATAATTTTGGCCAAAAAATAGGCTCCCTGAAACCATAGTGTCTCCGTTGAACTATAACACCGAGGTTTTGTGAGATGTCAAGGTCAATTTTTCCTTTGGATATTAAAGTCTAGTTCGTGTCGTTAAACATGCATTTAATCATTTTTATGTAATGAATGAGTTTTATCATTTACCAATACCTTTAATTAGATTTTCACATAAGCATGAAAATGTGTTGGGCAAGCCAATTCGTCACAAATTCCTGTGGGATCGCTCGTGGGCTAGCTTTTCATTTTGTTTAATGATTCTTAGAACGTCCATGAGGGTGAACTAAAAAGGTTTAATTATAGATTTGTAATTAATTGGTTACTGACACACTAAATTAAGTCATATAGATGTAATAAATTAAAACTGAAAGGCAAATAATACAGCACAAGCGCAAAGCCAGTGCTTATTAAATTGTTAATAGAGTACCATTAACTATTACATTAAAATACAGGGTGTTTTCTAACTACAGTACCAAACTTTGGGGAGGTGATTTTTTATGTTCTTCTATGAAAAAAGTTTATAATGAACATATGTTTAGACTTGGTTCATTTCTGAGATACAGGAAGTAAAGGTTTAAAAAGAAAGTCGGTATTTTTTAAATATCTTAGGATCCCTTTACCCAATTTAGATAAGATTTATTACACTTATTTATTGTAATAAAGCGTTTGTAAAGCTGTCCATAGATTAGAATTATTGGGTCCAGTGGCGTCTCAGTGGGTATTACAGCCAATATTATTGGGAAAAACTACGCCACTGACTTTTATGAAGTTTTAATATTTTTTTATAAACAAGCCATTAATAGTCCAACTTAGGTGTTTTTAAGTGGCCTTATTTGTTTTCCCCAAAAACAAAGCAAGATACGAAGAAAATAGAAGAAAGTAAAATTTGCACTTTTTATAGCTTAATCTGGAAAAAATATAAAAACTTTACAAAAATCAGTGGCCTGCTTTATTTCCTTAATAATATTGGCTGTGGTGCCCACTGAGACGCCACTGAAACCAATTGTCCTAATCTGGTAAGAGTTTTACAAGCGCCTTATTACACTTAATAATTGTACCAAATTTTATCCAAATGGGTTAAAGGATTTTTAGGAGACTTAAATAATACCGACTTTTTTAAAAATTTAAAGCCCCTTATTTCAGAAATAAAGCAAGTCCAGACATACGTTTGAAGGATTTTTCTTTTTAAAAAATATAGGAAATCACCCCTTAAGTTTCGTACCGTAGTTAAGAAACACCCAGTATATTAGCCCTGGGGCAAACGGAAACTTTCGAGGAAGCTTAAAGACATGATTATGGAATCAGTAACTATCGGGAAAGTTTTTTTTTTTTAAATTGTGCAACTAGGGACGTAGTTTAAACGTTAAATATACACAGGGTGTCTGGATAGGTGAGGTCAAAAATGATAAGGGTGATAAAGTGAGCCAAAATAATGTTCGTACTTTATATAAAAAAATATTCTAAGGCGTTTCTTTAGAGAGATGTTGACCTCCAAAGTTGGTATAAAAAGACCTCTTTCAATTATAATCTTGAAACTGTTGCTACAGTACCAATAATATTTGGGCAACTAAATAACCTTATGCTAATGCTTTTTTTCGTAGGCAAACGGCTGTTTAGTGTTTAGTAATCCGGAATAACAGGGTTAGACAATTTTTTTCCATTTAATGTAGGTAAGCATTTTTTAAACAGGTGATAATTTTTACGTTTTGCTTTAACCGTTGGATTCTTTCATTATTTTTGTTACAAAAGGTATACCTCATTTGAATAGATATATTGGACAGTTTTTCATAAATTCTCATTTTAAATCCAGAGAACCAGCATTTTCTATATAATAAAAAATGCCAGTTTGTTGAGAAAATTACTAAACCTATGGAAAATTATAAAACACAGTCTTTATCTATAATATAAATTTAAAGAGGCTTACAAACATCATTTTTAATAATTTTACAAAATTTTAATAATTTTCTCAAAAATTAATTGACATTATTTATTACATACAAAATGCTGGTATGTCTGGATTTAAAATGCGATTTTATGAAAACCGGTCCAAGTTATTAATGCAAATGAAGCATACCTTTTTGTAGAAAAAAGATGAAGGAATTAAACGGTCAAAGCAAAATGTCAAATTTGTCACCTGTGCCAAAAATACATACATAAAATGAAAAATAACTGTATAATCCCGACTTACTGAACAGACGTTTACCTATGGAAAGAAGCATTGGTATAGGGATATTTTAGTTTTACAGGTATTAATAAAATAAGTTCTTTTTAGTCTAACTTTAAGGGTTAATATCTCCCTAACGAAGCGCGAAGTTTGTTTTTATATGATGTACTAACATTATTTTGGATTACTCTATCAACCCCATTATTTTTGACCTCACACTTTCGGACACCCTGTATATTTTAATAATCGTAAAGTACTAAAATAAATATGATTATATTATCGTAGTTACTCAGAACGTTAATAATGAATTATTTTATGACACGAGTTTAACAAAAGTCTCCTAAACTGTTGCTTGTTGCTTTACATATTAACGGATGTAACCATTTAATATATCGCAACCTTCCTTAGCATAATATTACAAAAGATTTTGGACAACTCGTTTTTAAGAAGCATTAAGCCCTAAACAAGGAAAACGATGAACAAGCTTAGCTCCAGCTTTTCCTGAAAGAACAATTTCTATTACAGCTTTGTCAGGGGAATAATAGAAATTCATTACACCATTGTTGTATTTAAAAATGTATGAAAGAAAGAAACTATTAGACGTTAATGAAGAAAGACAGCAGTATAAATAAATATGAGCATGTATTTTGCGATATAGAGACTTAGCCGGACGCCCTTTTAACCGATTAGTTCCGTCTTACTAGATATTTACCCGATACCCTTTCAATAAGTATATACATATATAAAATTGGCTCAAAGCTCGACATGGGCAGTGCTACATATTTTAAAGGCTAGAATTTGGCGATAAGTAGTACCCAAGCAAGGGTTTGTAAGTCTGGTCCCTTTGGGAATTTAATAAAAAGAAAAATTTGTTCCTATGCACAACAGAGCTTGAAAGTACATAACCCACATAAAACAAAAATACTTTAACAATATTACTCGTCGGTTATCACTATAAATAGCCACCAGAAGTACTAATCTAAATACCATTGAGCAGGGATGGCGAACCAAATTTCGGGCATGCCAGTGTGTTGTTTGTTTTTCTGAAGCGGCCCGAAGGGGCAAAGGATGCAAGCTTTAGGCAAGCCATAAGTTGAGACGCGTTTAACGCGTGCGATGTAAGACACTGTGCCACTAACACAAAAATGAATGCTTAGTTGCAAGTTACAAAAGTACGTGCTGTGCTGCGTCGCACGCGTTATACGCGTCTCAATTTGCGGCTGCCATTGAGCATAATATAGTTAATAAGCCAGCAAAACAACTATAGTACCTCTTGTGAATTAAAGTTGTGGTACTTTTTAGAATATAGTTAAAAAATTACATTATATTAGAAAAAGTAATTTATAGTATTTCACTTTTAACTTACTGGTTGCAAATAATTATTTTTATGTAAAACAAACAAAAACTATTTACCCAATGCCATGACAAATTAATTTAATTCAGCTGGCTTAGTACAGAAGTTAATTAAGAAAATTGTGCCGACTAAAATAACAGCCAGCAGTAAAGTTTATTATTCACATACATATAACATTCTATTGAGTGGAATAAAATATGCCACACCTGTAAGTACACCTTAAGGAATGTGCTATAAAAAATCTAGTGTTGGTTAAATTATTTAATAAGAAAATATTAATTAAATAACAAACAACAATATAATTGGAACATAATTATTTATTTCAGATATAAAAACAAACGAAATTTGAATTATTGTTGAATAGACTTTATATAATATAATTTAATAAATCAGTTTATTTAAAATAATTACATTTATTGGTAGTACAGTATTTTAAATCAAATTTTATTACATATATTGTTGCATAACTTGGTTAATTTCCAAAACAGTTAGAATACATTTTTGTTATTAGAGTTTACTGTTAGGGATAGCTGTATATACCTATTTTAGCCATTTTGAATATTTTAGATTATTTGCTATTGCATAATATCAGTTTCAAAATGGTAAACATTTTTTTAACAAAAGTGTTACTTTTATGGAAAAATTGCAGGCTCTAAATTCAATTTCTTTAATTCATTATTATAATCTGATAAGGCCTTTTATACCCCTCCATACCCATAAATTTTTGCCTCTTACCTTACTTAGGACATAGGTACCAAAAAGAACATTGCGCGGTGATGTCGAAAGAAAAAGTTATTCTTAATAAAAATTTATGCTAGTACAAAAACCATGATTTACACAAATAAAATTTTAATTTTGTATACAGGGTGAGCAAAAGCCTTTATTTTTTATTTTTAAGCAAAATTTTATTTGGAAAATTTATTGGAACAAAGTTTGTAATCAATAAAAATAATGATATAACAATTTATCTATAAATTGCCTTGGTCAAATTCATTTACAGCTAAAACGTTGTATTTTATATGAATTTGTGGGGACACAGGTATTTTAAAAGGGAAGTATGACCGCTTTATAGCCTATTTTATTATTAAAATTAAATATCATTCAATATAATAATTCATTTCCGAGAACAGCAAAATCAATTTTATAAAGCTTTTTGATACCCCTGTAAAATAAATAATGTAATTCAAAATGCTGTATTCAATAAGGCAGATTTCACACCAAAAAGATAAGCAACAGGCAATAAGCAATACGCGATAGGGAAACATGCGTTAGTAGTGTAAATAACATTGGTTTAAATGACACCCGTTCATACCGAAAAGACGGCGATATCACGAATTATGATGTTATTTACACTACGGCAGATTTCACACCAAAACGATGGGCAACAGGCAATAAGCGATACGCGATGGGTAACATGCGTCGTTAGTGTAAATAACATCATAATTCGTGTTATCGCCGTCTATTCGGTATAAACGGGTGTCATTTAAACCAATATTATTTACACTACTGACGAATGTTGCCCATCGCGTATCGCTTATTGCGCCTGTTTCTTATCTTTTTGATGTGAAATCTGCCTACCGACGCATGTTATCCATCGCGTATCGCTTATTGCCTGTTGCTTATCTTTTGGTGTAAAATCTGCCTTAGTTTTCTAAGTGACATTTTTCTTGAAAATGAAAAATAAAGGTAGGTAACTCATAGAGAAACACTATGTTTTATAGGTTTATGCTCCGTGTATACAAAATCAACATTTTCTCTTCGTGAATCACATTTCATTTCATAACAAATATTTTCACCCGGAATAACTTTATCTTGAAAAATACTTTTTTTTCGTTTGTCCCCTTGTAAACGCCATCACTTGACAAGCTGTAGTATTGCCCTAGTAGTAACCTCAATAGTTCGGTCTTTATTTATAATTCTTTGTATTCCAATAAATTAAAAATCAAATAATCTCGTTAAACAACGTCAAGATTTCCCGAAAACTTTATTATGTAAAAATAAAAAAAAATAAATTATTAAACAAATCTTAAAATATACCTAACAGTTTTTTAAACTTTAACCGATTCAGATCTTGCTTATGTCTTTAAAACCTTCTTCTTTTCTTCTGATTTTATTAAAAGTGGACACTTTTTATTTTTAACAACAACCTTCCAATATTTATTATATAGGGTGCTCGTGAGCTGCGGTGCCAAACTGCTACAGTAAATCATAAAAATAAAACAAGTTCCAAGAAACCAAACATACATAAATAAAAAGAATATATGTACTTTATTAAACTAAAAATACCTCTTTAGGTAAAATTTGTTAGTTTAAAGATTTGGGTTATTACATTCAGTATTTGTTTTTATATGGTTCAGAAATAATGCTATTAAGTGATTTTTTTTTAACTAAACAAGATGCGAATACAGTTAAAAGATAAAAAAACCTGTATTTTTATTTGCTTGATCTAAAGAAAATTTTTAAAAACGGTCTGTTAGTTTTATTATAGGTTTCGATTTCTTCACGTACACTCCAATTGAGCTGTACAGGTATAGCTGAACATTGTTGTTGTGTGCTCATCCCACTCACTAAAAAAAAATAAGCCACAACTGATCCTACTAAGTTACCCTAACCAATTAAAAAAATGTTTTATTTTGGCAAAGTAAAACATAATTATTCAAATTTATTATAATTCGTAAGAGTTATCAAAATGTCAAAAAATTTCATAAGTAAAAGATGTAAAAAGTTTGAAAAAAATATTTAATAAAACAATAAAAGCACATATTCAGGTCTTTTAAAGAATTGTTTAATAAAAGAAATTCGAGAAAAAACTTTGTTCGACTTGAGCTTTTATTTTACTTTGCTTTATTAAAATCACTTTTAAGATACGGTTTTTGTTTTAACGGAAGTTTGAGCATTTTATTTCCAGTTTGTATAGAGCCATTAAAAAAGGTTTTTAAAACGTTGGTGAGTTTTTATTAATATTTTCCGGGATTTGCAAAACAAAAAATTCAAGAATCGGCATAGATATCGTTCTTTTCTACTCTCGTTCCTTTTTTTTTTGAAAATATTCCCATACTAAACAAGTATAGGTTTTATTTTAGGCACTGGCTAAAAAACCGCCGGCAGCGTTGCTTAGTTATAACAAGAAAGCCGCCCTCCGGCAGTTTAATTTGTTTTGTTTACGTATATAAAATCCGCCAAAAATCTCAATCAATACATAATTACCAACGGTTTTTTACTTATTTTATCGGTAGTTGCCGCCGTACGGCGGCCATGCTTATACAAACTAATAAAAACCACCGAAAAACAGTTTACTTAGCCTTAATAACTATTTATATTATTTATACCGTCAGCATTTAGTTTTTTGTGGTTTTATTTTTAAATATCTTATTTTTTATTGATCAGTAAACAAATATAAAACTGAGAGACACGTTTGACACCAACGAAGATTTTGTCGAAGCTCTTTAGAAAAAAACTGATCGTCTCATGGGACCAAAACTTAAGTATTACCAAAATAGACAAATGAGCATCGACTTTGTTATTTTAAATGGAACACTATGTATGATTTAAGTTCATTAATAAGGGTATATTTTTCTGTTTTTAAAAATATATACTTTGTCTATATTTGGACCACCAGTTATCGCAGAAAATTACTCTGAATCCTGGAAAAGTTAACCGCTCTGAATCATAGACAATTTAAAATAGGCAGCTTTGGTTTCATTTGTTTTTTAAATATGGCCTTTTGGTAAATTGTTTTGGTTGAAATAATGAAGTTGTCTGAAATAATAAATATTTTAATTTAAAGAGCTACATGCTTTTTGTTATTATTTTTTTACTTTAAACAAGTTTCTATAAAACCTGATTAACAATAAAAAAACAAAAATATTATTAGTCCTTTTCTTTATTTCTAGTAACTGTCCGCTTTCTTCTTGTCACAGTATTTCTGTTTTAACATTTTTCACACACATAATAAATTGCATACCTATGTTGAGGGAATTACTAAATTAGGATGCTCCGTCCTTAAATAAGTTCTGATGGTAATTATTTACTCGAAAGTATATTTTTAAAAAATCATCTTTTTTTTTTTCGTTAGAATATTCCATAATGTGGAAAAACTAATAAACACCCGGTTTTCAAGCCAGTGACAAAATGGCCATATTTAGAAAAACAAATGTTAGCAAAGCCGCCAATGTTAAATTGTGCTATGAATCAGAGCGGCTGACTATTCCAGGATTCAGAGAATATATATATATATATATATATATATATATATATATATATATATATATATATATATAAATATAGACAAAGTATTCAGTGCTTGTCCAAATTCAGGACCCCCCTTCTAACTTCTGAATTGTTTGGTATTTTTCATGAAAATTTGGGGATTTTAGTGAGACAACATAAACCTAATTTTAGACAGGAAATAACTGATATAAATGTCAAACTGACAGCTGGGAGCCATTTTAAAAATAAAAATAAAATGGAAATAGGGGTCTTGTGATACATCATTTTAAAGCTCCTGACGAGTACTTTATAATCCCAGAGTATAAAGTCAATACCTTTACCGACTACAAAATGGCGTTACTTTGAATATTAGCTGAATACCTCATTTAGATAGCGGTATTTTTTAATTTAATAAAGTTAGATACACATAATGTGGTATTTTCTTGAAGCCCTTGTAAAGATTTATTTGACACTACACAGTGTAGGACAAAAAGTATAGATCTTTTTAATGACGCACCCTCTATTAGATCATAATTAAAAAGATATCTAAAAGATCTTTAAGAAAATACCAATATGGTATATCAAACTTTATTAGTTTTGGAGGTATGGCCATCCAAATCTGGTATTTAGGTAATTTTCAAAATATCGCCATTTTTTAAGGGGTAAAGGTATTCACTTTATATTCTGGGGTAATAAAGAACTACGTCAGGAAAGTTTTCATTTAATTTTTCTTTCTAAAATGGCGCCCAGCTGTCATTTTGACACTTATATCTATCATTTTTTATCTAAAATTTGGTTTATGTTGTTTTACGTCCTCAAATTTTCATGAAAAATTACCATGTTCCATTAAATCTAAAATATACATGGTGTTCCATTTAAAATAACAAAGTCGATGCTTATTTGTTAACTTTGCGATTTTCATTTGTTTATTTTTTTAGTAAATCCTAGAGATTCTTATAAAACCCTAAAACTTTTGAATGTCAAATATTTTTAATCTTAAATATAAAAGCGTGTAGACCCCGTTCAAAATATAACCGAACACCCTGTATATTCCTGAGTTTTCTATTTTATATCGTTTAAAAGAAACAAAAATATTGTTTTATTGGATTGTTTCTCTATTATCCGTATTTGTCATCAAAACTATATTATTTTTTGACATTGCAGGGTACAACAAAAATTTAGATCACACTTTTTGTCGTATCCTGCATATCATAAAAGATAATACAATTTTAATGACAAATAAGGAAATTGAAGAATCAATCCAACTAAATAATATTTTTATTGGTTTTATATGATGGCTTCTCTTTTTAAAAAGATACATTCTTCTTTTGAATACCTATTAAGAGCCTCGACAAAATCTTCGTAGGTGTCAAATGTGTCTCCCAGTTATATACAGTGCATTCCAATTAAAACGAGCTACTCCCCATAATTTGGTTATTTGTACAATAAAAAATCCTAAAATACGTTAATTTTCATTTTTAGGGGACAAATTTTTGTGTAAAAATTTACTTATTCAAGGTTATCCCACCCTCACCAACACAAATGTCAAAAAGTTTAAATGGAGTCAAGTGATACATCATTTTAAAGCTCCTGACGAGTACTTTATAACCCTAGAATATAAAGTCAATATCTTCACCTACTACAAAATGGCGGTACATTAAAAATTACCCAAATACCTGATTGGGATGGCCATATTTCCGAAACTAATAAAGTAAGATGTACTTAATGTGATATTTTTCTAAAGCTCTTTTAAAGATCTTTTATTGGTAATATAATATACAGGGTGCTTCATTAAAAAAATATACAGTTTTTATCCTATCCTGTATATTATCAGTAGTATTACCATTAAAAAGATTTTTAAAAGAGCTTTAAGAAAATATCACATTAGTTACATCTAACTTTATTAGTTTTGGAAATACGGTCATCCCAATCAGGTATTTGGGTAATATTTAAAGTTCCGCCATTTTGTAGTAGGTGAAGATATTAACTTTATATTCTAGGGTAATAAAGTACTCGTTAGGAGCTTTAAAATGATGTACCACTTGACCTCCTTTCCTATCTAAACTTTTTGACGTTTGTGTTGGTGAGGGGAGGAGATAACCCTGAACAAGTAAATTCTGACACAAAAATATGTCCATCTAAAAATAAAAATGGACGTGTTTTAAGATTTTTTGTAAATGTATAAGTAACGAAATTCTTAATGGTGGCTCGTTCTAACTGGAATGCACTTCTTTGTTTATTGATCAATAAAAACTATCATATTTAACAATAAAACCACAAGAAAACTAAGCGCTTACGGTAGAGAAAAATGAATAAATATTAAGGTTAGGTTAACTATTATTCGGCAGTTTTTATAAGCATAGCCGCCGGACGGCGGCATCTACCGAAAAACCGCCGGTATTAACAAATTAATTAGGATTTTGGCGTTTTTCATATACTTAAATAAATAAAAACCACCGAACGACTAGGAAGTGACAAAGACTCTTTGATCTCATTTATTTTAACTATCATGTAATAGATAAGCCTTTAAAATACCACTTTTTTTAACACAAAAGTTTTAGCTAAACATATTTCAACGTCCTAGAATCCATTTAAACATTTTAATTAAACGGAATAATAATGTTTTAAAAAGTTACATGCTATGAATTTAGCAAGGCGAAAATATATTACAGCGATATCAGGCTTAAAAGTTTGCCTTATTTAATTAAAAGAAAGTTTTTTTGTGTGATATTAATAATAATTAATAGTTTAAAAAACTAAAAAACACGCTTTTATATGCAACCAAACTAAAAATTAGAAAATAATTTTTCATTAAAAAAATATTGTCATTTCATAGTAAAAAGCGTGGGGTGCATTTTACTATTTTTTCATAACTTTTCCATCATAGATATTTGCAAATATAATAATTATAACATTTAATATATTTATCACCCCACGCTTTTTACTATGAAATGACAATATTTTTTTTAATGAAAAATTATTTTCTAATTTTTAGTTCGGTTGCATATAAAAGCGTGTTTTTTAGTTTTTTTAAACTATTAATTATTTTTCATTTTTTAGTTTCTGCTACTCTTGACAAAATGGCGAAAATTTTTTTAATGAACAAGAGTGGCAAATTTTAAAATTTTTCCAACAGATTGCAACTCACTAAAAATTTCTTCTTCATTAAGTAGCAAAGTTTGAAATTTTGCCAACAGATGGCAATCCAGGCAATGTTTGGACCGTTGCAAATATATTGCAACCCACTAAAAAATTTCTTCTTCATTTAATAGCAAAGTTTGAAATGTTGCCAACAGATGGCAACCTAGGTGTTGTTTTTATAATATAATGGAATTTTTTTTCCTGGCGATCCAAAAAAGATAACGGGATACTGTTTGCAGATTATTGCATTGTCATGTTTCCTTAATACGTGTGCAAAGTTTCAAAGAAATCGAATAGCTGGAAGTTGGTTAAAATTAGGCTCAAAGATTCCGTTACATAGCCAGATAGTTACAACCCAAGTTAATAAAAGCGTGTTAAAAATACACAAGCGAGGCCCGGTTGCAAAACATTAATTTCTTTTGTGTTCCTGTATTATGATACAAAATATTGTTTATTTTTAGACAAAAATTTCACTTTATGATTTATTTGTTTTGACCAGTGATTGCAGTTGTATTTCGGATTGAGGAATGGTTTTGCGGCATATTTTTTTTTTTTATTACATAACTACAAAAAAATATATCAATAAAACTAGTTTCTAAGCTTGGCCTAAATAAAGCTGGTCACGTATGTGGGTCCAGGAAAATGTAATACAAAGATAGGTAATCTCAATCACTACAAAGATCGATCACGAAACTTAAGGGGGTGATTCTACTTGACAAAATAAGGGTAAAGCTTCATATAATTTTTTTAAAATGTCATTCATTGTTCGCTGTTTCAAGCCGTCAAAGTTCAGGTTTTTATTTTTTGTTTTTATGAATTACTCGCTTACAGAAAAACCGATTTGACTAATATTTAAAATCTAGACCAAATCGTCTGCGTTTCACCATTCTAGTAACAATATACATTGATTGTTTGCCGCTAGAGGGCACTTTACCTACATTGAAAATTGTTGTTGACAGCTACAGTGGTTTTTGGCATGTTTTTCGAAAGACTGGCCTTTAAAAAGGTGCTCTTTATTTACATCGCTAAACCCAAAGGTTTTGGCATAAATCAACCTTAAAAATGAAGTGGTAAATTACCTTTTCCACCAGCTACCAAGTAAATAGCTATCAAATTATACTAAAGCTGTCAGTGTAAAATTAAATATGCCTTTTAAACTATTTAATTTATAAATTTAAAATTAAATTTTCTTCAATACATTTTCTAAGACTCTTCAAAAATGTTGTCTAACTCGATGAAAAATTCCTGGTGTTTCTTTATTAATTTGGCACTTTTCGATTATCCTGAGGCGAAGATCCTCGACGTTGATTACTGGTATATCGTACACCAATTGTTTCAAATGACCCCAAAAGAATAAATCCATAGGGTTAAGGTCTGGTGACCTCGCTGCTCATGCCAATTGTCCACTTCGTCCTATCCATCGCTAAGGATACGTTGCATTCAAATACTGCCGGACACGTATACTAAAGTGGGGCAGAGCTTCGTCGTGGAGAATCCACATGTTGGCCCTTACTTCCAATGGCACATCTTCCAGATACAATGAAAGACGATTTTAGATAAAATCTAAGTATACGTCACCAGTTAATGGGCCATCAAAGAAATGAGGACCAATAAGACAATCTCCTATTATCCCTGCCCACAAATTCAGTAAAAATCTACGCCGATGTTTGGTTTCTACCACATTGTTTGGGTTTTCGTAAGCATATGTGTGGATGTTGTGTAGATGTGTTATGCCATCACAAGTGAAACCAGCTTCGTCAGTAAATAATATGAGGCCAATTAATCGATTATTGTGTTCATACTTAGATAGGATCTGATTGCACATTTCCAACCGTCTCGGCCGATCATCGTCATGAGGAGCCTGCACCTTTTGTGAATGAAACGGGTAGAGTTGTTCTTCTCTTAGTACCCTCCATGAACTAGCCTGACAGAGCCGCACTTCATTCCCAATTTTTCTAGTACTAGTACCTGGATTATCTTTAATAATTTGAAGCACTCTTTCTTCTTGTTGCACGTTTCTAGCAGTTCTAGGTCTTCCCCTATTTCCATTATAACTTTAAAAAGAAACACATTCCGCAAGCCTTCTGTGCACACTGGAAAATGTTTGAGCATGAGGGATATTTCTTTCCGGATAACTCTCCATATAATATCTTCTTGCCAACTCTGCATTACCATTTGCTTTTCCATAACAAAAATGGATATCACAATATTCAATATTTGAATATTGATGATTAGCCATTATTAGTTATTTTAAGATTATAAATTAAATAGTATAAAAGCGAATTTATTTGATGTTAAACTGACAGCTTTAGTATACTTGGTAGCTATTTACCTGGTAGCCGGTGGTAACGATATGAGAAAAGTAAATTTACCACTTTTTAAGGGTGATTTACGTCTAAACCGTTGGATTTAGCGGCGTAAATCAAGAGCAACTTTTTTAATGGCCTGCTATCAGTCTTTCAGAAAACATGCCAAAAACTACTGTAGCTGTCAACACTAAACAATTATGAAAAAAAAACAATTGGTAATGTAGGTAAAGTGCACTCTAGCGACGCACAATCAATGTGAATTGTTACTAAAATGATGAAGCGCAGACGACTTAGCCTATCTTTTAAATATTAGTCAAATCGGTTTTCCTGTAGGCAGACAATTCAAAAAACAAAATTAAAAACTTGAACTGTGACGGCTTGTAACTCGAAAACGAATGACATTGCGAAAAAAATTATATGAAGCTCTACCCTTATTTTGTCTAGTAGAATCACCCCCTAAGGTTTCGTGATCGATTTTTGAATCACCCTGTATAAAACAAAGTCGCTTTTCGTTGTCTGTCTCTATGTATGGTTAGATCTTTAAAATTTTGCAACGAATTTTGAATGCAGTTCTTTTAATAGATAGAGTGATTAAAGGGGAAGGTCTATATGTATGTATAATAGCATTCAAAATCTTTAAGGCTTGGGGAAAGTGGAATTGTTTTACTACTCCCAATTTAACCATTGATTTGAATTTAACGCGTGCGAAACCGTGGACAAAAGCCAGCTTAATTTAAACTTAAAAGATAATAAAATGTTTCTTGAAAAATAACTAATACAAAAAATTTAATATAATACATTTATTATTCAATACATCTTTGTTTTATTTTAAGAACAGTATATTAAAACAAGAAAGGCCTAAAATAAAACTGATCCGGTTGTTTTATTTTAAAAAAATGTGTAAGATTGTTTTCGGAACGATAGAAAGTATAGTGATAATTTGATTCACACTTAGATTTCAGTAGAAAGTGAAATTTCGTCGACTAGTAAGTTTTGTCGTTCATTAACTAATAGAAACAATGTAAAGAGGGTACAGCAAATATAGCAAACATACTAAAAAGGAAAAGGAAAGTAACAGTATCAATATTTTTGTTTGTTTAAAAATACAAAATATTACAAATATCTCCCAATATTTAAAAAATAATGATTTATTTGTATTTTGTTTTTAATATTTAATTAATTAGGAGATTCGGTATGTATTATCTTACGATAGGTATAGGACAGTTGATTTTTACGAAATTTAATCATTTGGAAGTTTAAAGTAAACAAGGTAATACAAGAGAGAGGTGGGTGTCAATGGAGCAAAACCTTACGAGGGTCTAGTACGAAATTCTTGGGAAATAGGCCTGAGGACAACATCCAGAAATAATTGTTATTTTGTATTTATTATACAGTGTGTCTACGTAAGTTGGCATTATATAAAAACTTTTATTATGAATTTTACAAAACAAATTATTCTTTATAAAAAAGTTCTGCATGCTTCAAACCTGAAATGCAACTAAAATTGTATAGAGTACCTTAATTTTTTCTAATATCAAAAATCGTTATAAGAATATTTGCTAACAATTAAAAATTACTTTTAAATATGCAATTTTTTTTACTTGCTACTTTTTTTCTGCAATAATAGTTAAAATTAAAGTTTGTACATTATTGCCATACATTTCCTAATTATAAATTTCATTGGACAATTTTAAATAAACTTTTTAACTTTACTGTCATCAAAACAAGAACAATAAACAATGCATTCATGTACGAACCTAAATTTTCCTGGTTATCGCATTAAAAGAAAACACAAAATTAAAGTAAAATTAAACAAAGTTGCATATTTAAAATTAATTTTTAATTCTA
Organism: Listronotus bonariensis; assembly: GCA_014170235.1. NCBI lineage: Eukaryota > Metazoa > Arthropoda > Insecta > Coleoptera > Curculionidae > Listronotus > Listronotus bonariensis. The sequence continues at coordinate 156,068 of JACEGR010000679.1, forward strand.
AAAATCTTTACTTTATAAAAGACCGGCAGCAAACATCAGATTTTTGATCCGATTCGTCGGTTCTACTTAAAAATTTCCACTTTGTCATTGGTTATATTTAAAATATAAAATGTCACAACCAATGATATCGTAGACATTTTCAAGTCAGACCAATTAATCGGATTTAAAATCTGATGTTTGCGACCAGTCTAAGAATTTTCGATATAAGAACAAATACAGGTATTTTACTCTTAACCAAAAATTACATTTTTGGCCAAAACTCGTAGGTAAATAACAAAATTTGATATCTGCTGGTTGCACTTTAGGTTTGGGACCATGCAAAACTTTTTATAAGGAGTAACTTGTTTTTTTTCCTGAAATTATTATTAAAAAGTGTTTCTTTTACGCCAACCTACGTACTGTATGCAAAAAATCTATGGATAAAAAGTGTTTATTTTAACAATTTATGAAAGGTAATATTTAATTTTTGTAAAATATACATATTATATAAAAATAAAAAGTGCGTCATAAATCGGAAAATACCGATCAGAGGAAATGACGACATGAGTAGATGAGTGCGTCCAAAAGCATACACCTACTCAGAGGCGTATCCAGGAAAAATTTCTGGGGGGCACAAGTAGCCACAAACTGAAGAGTAACGTTGGCTTATTTTTTAATAAGTAGTAGTTTTGCAAAAAAATAACGAAGGATGTAGAACACGAAAAAAACATTTGTTAAAATTATTTACAAAAATCTGTAGAAATTAGTAGAATACTCAATAAAAAAATTATTTTAAATAACTATATACATATAGGTTAATCCTAGGCCTAGGGCTCTGGGGGGCACGTGCCCGAGTGCCCCCCTGGATACGCCCCTGCACCTACTAGAAGATGCGTTACCACTTTGCATCCTAACAGAGAAGGGCACACCTGTTCATTGGTGACGTCATGTCTATATAAACAGCGGCACAAAATTGTACTTTTTTACCAAAACATGTTTTTTGCAAAGTCAATATTGTTTTTTTAAAAATAGTACAGTTTTTTAATAAAATGTCATCATGCCTATTACTCTGGAAAAGGGGACTTGCCCTATTCCGTAGAGACTTTGATGTTGTGTATTAAAGCCTCCGACTTTTAAAAAAATGTAGGTATTGAAATTTACATTTGCTGTTGAATTTTTAATTAGTTCCTGAAGGATCCACAGGATTTTATTCCATGCCGTACGTGGCCCATTCGGAAAAGCTATGTAGCTCTAACGGCTTATGTTATTAGTTGGAAAACGGATCAAAAAGTGCTAAAAAGTAAACCTAATTTTAGAAACTTTTAAATTATAAAGACACTTACCTCCCGTTTATTTAAAAGCCCTGATTTCAAACATAAAAATGATAGTTTTATGATACTTAAAAAATCTATTAAAAATGTCGTCCATTAACGTAATATTTTGACATGAATTGAAATTTTGGCAATTCTAAAAATTAAAATGCAGCAGGAAAAAATCGTCCAAAAATCTCTCGAGCTGCAGAACCAACTCTGGGAAATTTTAATTGCCTATTTAAATACTTTTATGTTACGACTGAATTAACTGCACCTTGATTTTCTGCCGATACATTTCATCTTTCACTTTGGTGCATTCACTTTCTACTGTAAGATTAACATGTTCCCTGCAGACAAACAACCTTGACCATCGAGATTTAATTTTATTACCATATAAATATGTCCAAATAAAAATTACGTGCAAGATAGTCAAGCATCACTTTAAAACGGTAAACGTACTTTTATAGTGATATTCTATATATTATTATTTGAAACGCAAAGCCATCATTTTCAGACACTTCGTAAGAGACTTCTGCTGCACCGATTTACATGAAGCTTTTTTCTTAATGATTCTCTGGTTACTGAGACTTTTTAACGCTACTTTTTTTAATGTTTTTTTTCTTCTTTTTTTTCCATTGAAAAAAGGTATGATATGCATATTTTGGGCGGGTCGTTAAGCATCAAACACGCAACATATATTGTGGGTTGCCTATTCTACCTGTCGTTTGATTATAAGCGATTTCGGTTCGGTAACCTACGTTGGTTGGTTAAATACCAACTAATTTTGGAAAACAAAATGGTGATATCACGTCAACTTTGCTACACTCTTTGGTTTGTTAAATGCTATACTGTGTCTTGGGGTAGGAGGATGGCTTTGGTATGCTCTTATCCTTATCCAGATTTGTGATATTTAGAACGCTAAGCCACATTTTGCAGCAAGTTCATGAGAGTTGAACTGCATAAGTTTACATGTAGGTATGATCTATTTACTGAGACCTATCAACACTATACCGGGGCCCACGAAATTACTAGCAAGACTGTCATTTTCTTGAGAAGTGTTTTTGTTACATTTCTTGCTTTAATTATATACCCGTCGAAATTCGACGGGGTTCAATCTAGTATCTTTTTAAAATCAAATTTGTCTTCTTATAAATACAACACCTACACGTTATATTCATAAATAATTATTATTAAGTTAACTGCCTCTCACAAGCATATGAGAATTAAAATATTCATTTAAAAGGCTGTCAAAAACAAAAAGGAATTTTTTAACAAAACTTTTTACTTGTTTCGTGGCTGCCAACTAGGAACACATGCAAAATCTATTATATCCAAAACTACATTATTTTTACTTTAAAGTATACCTTGCAATATATCGTTGAAAAGCTTATAAAAGGTCATTTTAAAAATGTCATAGCCATCTATGGTTTTAATTTAAAAAACTGGTAGATTATGTCGTAGCTCAAACACTACTACTACTTAAAATATCGGATTTCACCTTTCTATTAAAAATTGTCTACAAGTCTCCTGTTTACACTTTTTTCTATTTCGAATGTTAACTGAGCCACAGAGGGACAACAATTTCTGGAAAACACGGTTTTTTAAAAATATCTTTCAAGCCATGATTTTTTTGACAAAACAAAAAGTAATACAAACTAAGCTTTAAAAACTACAATTTTTTCCCATTTAACCATATCTGTAGCTGCGGCGGTTTCTGAGGTCTCTGTACTAAATATCGAAAAACTCACCCTGTATAAAGATAGTAAAAAAAATTACCCAAAAATAGGATTTTTGAAAAATTTATAATTTTAATTTTTTTTTCAAAAAGCTACTGAAATTCTAAATTTACAGTTTTATTTTCTAATTTTTGTTAATTAAACAAAAAATATTTTTTAATTTTTAAATTTTAAATTTAAAATAATAAATTAAATATTTGCATTTTTCTGGTTTCTTTTTTCTTTAATAAATTACTTACTTAGCAGCGATTGGTTGTAAAAACTTTAGCCTTGATTATTTCTTTTAAGGTTTAATTTCAAGCATAATTTTGTATTCCTTTTTCTCGATATTTTTTCAATGGTTTTCAAGATATCTATTCTATTTATAAAATATAAAAACAAGTTTTTGTTGCGGAGCCTACCTTTCAGTTTATTTCTTTTGTTTTTAAATTTAAGCACACTTGTGAAAATTAAGCTTTGTTTAGATAAATCTTTGGCAACTGCAGATTTTTTTCTCGTCGATCGAATTGGTCTAATACAGTACCCTAGACTAAGTGAATTATGGAGTGTCCCAAATTTAAAGGAGACCTGGAGTGATACTCATTAAATTGGTGCAAAGTTGCGTAACAAAATTTATAAAATTTTAAGAAAGCTCCATGGTGTTTCACAACCATTTTTTCTTTCTATAAAAAATATTATGTTAATTTTAATGCCAGAACAATATACTGGCACTTTACACACTGGAAGTAGCTCTGGACCAAATTTACTTTTTGCTTTAACCCAATCGTCTTTGCCAGTTATTGCGTTTTCTAATTTAAAATTGCGTAACTAATGTATTTTTTTTCCAAATCTGAAAGGCGCGATATGCAATGTGTCTATTACGATCTCAATAGAAATTCTAAAATTTTTAGGAAACACTTTTAAATAAATATCGTTATTATAAATAATAATAATAATGACAGTTAAGTATGAAAGTATGATATATAATTCGTCGTCAATATCACGAAGTGCCGTATTAAAAAATAAAATAGAAACATTGACTAGGGTCGATATTATTGCTTAAAAAAGTTTCCTCTTTATATCACGAATTCGCATATGTTAAATGTTGAGTAGTTTTAAAATTATATAAATATATCAATTAACTTATTTTATTTTGATTTTACTAAGAAAAGAAATTGTGCGAAAGCATACCTAAAAAGCACTCTGTAAAATTAAAAATGAGATATATTACTTTGTGATATTGACGGAGAATTATGATAGTCTTACAATGACGCGTTCTTATGAATATTATTAAACCAAGACCGTTTTAAAAAATGAATTTAATAATGGCTGCAAAACGAAACTTAAAAAAAAACTGGCTTTTAATTGCTCAACGTTCTCCTAGTTTAACTTAAGTTGCATCTTTTACATTTAATTTTCCACAAAACTCCCAATGGTCACACTCGAATTTGAGACCCTTAAATTTGCTCGTCCCCTGAAGGCGGCGCCCGGGGCACGCACACTGACTTGCTCCCTAGATCCGGGGTTGGCCCAAAGTATACAGTCCTTATAAAAAAAAACATACCATCTCAAAAAAAAATATTTTCTTAACTTTTAAACGTAACACGCGGCTTAAATTTAAGAGGGCCCTATTAGTTTTTTTAATGGAAAGAAGGGTTGTTAACGTTGAAATTTTATTCTATTTCTGGCGATCTCTGTCTAATACAATAAGAGAATGTCTAAGACAACTTTCTTCAAATGCGGGAATACGTGAAAATTACTGAATCGTGGTAATTCTTACTTTTAAATTAATAAATTAGGCTTCGCAGTAGGAGACAAAACAAACTTGTTATGTCTGCGATGACAAAAGTAAAAAGAACCCTCAAGAAAATATAACTTTAAATTGGACACATTTTACAAAAACACAACTTAGTTGTGTCTCTCAAATTTGTTAAAAAAAGTAAATTTAATCTGAGAAGTTACAAATATTATTTTTCTATACTTTTACGTTGCTTGGCTGTTGTATTTGGTGCATTTAAGCAGTTTTAGGTTAGTTTTAATAATAATTTAGTTAATACCTTTGACTATTTTAAAAGTCTGGCATGCTGCGCTCCTTAAAAACTCTCTACTACTATCTTCCACCTAAAGTTTGGTTATTCTGGCTGACGATAGGTTAGTTAAAAAAAAGTAGCAAATGCAGCGTCATTCGTACTCGATATATCATTTTCTATTAAAATAAGTAAAATTTTGTATTGTGTCCCAATTAAAATAAGTGAGTTAAGATGGTTTTCGGCTACACCAGATGGAAAACAACCGAATCTGTGAAATAATGCAAAGCGTGTTATGCGTAAGTACCAAACTTTACATTGGATATTTTAAAGAATTGAAAAATTATAGGGTTAAGCTACCGCAGGGGCGGTCATATAAACTTATCGAGGGAGGGGCCACAGGGCCGGTAAAAAGTGCCCTACAAGGAAATACAATTTTGAGGGAGGTTCAAAATTTTGTAAGAGCAAGCGGCTAGGGATAACCGGCATTCAGGGTTAGTTTTCACGGAATCCATTATATAAAAAAATTAATAATTTAAAACCCTTTAAGATAAGATTTAATTTGATCCCCTCTCCCATTTAAACTTTTTGGGTTTGGTGTTATTGGAGAAAGGAAATCACCCTGAACAAATAAACTTTAATACAAAAATTGGTCTTTTAAAAAAATGGTATTCCAGGATGTTTTTTAAGGTGCAGAAATATTGAAGTTATGTCTGTGCTTGTGTATATTTATAAATCAGCGTACAGACGTTTGTAATGTAACGTGCAACGCAACATGCAACGTAACATGCAATGCAACAAAGGGTCTTTCTTAATGTCGTTCCTGCAACCTCCTCTGCAAATAGGCTTATCCGCACTTAAAACGAACTTGTAGATCAATGAGGTTGTAGTGTACTAGATCTTTTTATTTTATTTTAAAGTAATATTACTTGGTAGCAAAAACCGGAAAACCAAAGGTTGTCGTCGCTGCCTGGTAGAAAACTTACTTATTGATTTGTCTTTATAAGATTCCATTAATTAAAGTATTTTTTCGTTCGACTCCACATTTCTTGCAACAACACTTAAACACGTCCAAACGAATACTGCGAACTTACATTGAACGACTTTATGTTCGCGCAAAAAACCGACACCACCACACGTTCCAGGTCGCATTAAGCCGCGCATACACTTAAGCTCGAATCCGAATCAGCACAATGCGAATGGAACGAGCTTGCTGATGTGGACCGGAATTTGGTGAATACGCTCAGACCGATCCGCGCACTGTCGGTCCTCAAAAGAAACTCGTGCTCAAAGTGGACGGTGTTTTAGTATTTGTATTGTAGACGTGTTTGGACCCGAACAAAAATACGCGTTTATAGCCATTGCATTTATAAATACATAGTTTAAACATTTCGGCTTGAAAATAAGACTGTTAAAAAGGTAATGCATACAAAATAAGTGTTTAGAAATTATCTGTTATTACCAGAAACGGGAAATATTGTAAAATCCTCGCCATCCATAACATTATAACAATTTTAAAAATGCAGATGCATGCATTCGCTGGTTTCCATAACAAACAATGACGATGTCCAACTGCGCCTTTTTTGGCTTTTCTTTAATAAATTGTACAAAACTATAAAACTTTCACAGGTAAGCTGCATATAGGGTTGCCAGGTCGCCATACCTAAGGCGCTGGTCTCTCTGGTCCGTTAAACGCGGCGGGCGACGGGTGGTGACGTCAGGAACGGCGAGCGGTGGCGGCTGCATGGTCTCTCTAAATTTAGTACACAAGCAGACGTCGCGCGTTTATCAGTATACAAAATGACCGAAAAATTACTGCTGCTTTTACTGTTAGAAGAAGAAGAAGACGAAGATACCATAATCTTGTCCAGAAAAAGACAAAAGTAAATGAGATGTTTAAAAATAGAAGTAAAGAAGGTGCTTTTAACAGTTTGATTTATAAATACCTGTCTTGCAATAATAGAAAATTTATGAAATTCTTTAGAATTTCTCAAGAACAGTTTAAAAAATCCTAAATATAATTAAATGTGACTAACAAAAGTTCCAACAAATAAACACCAACATCCTATAAAATGGCATTTTCCTGCACACAACCAATTAAAAATGCATCGATTTCTTTAGGCGCTGGTCTCTCTGAACACACGCCGCCCGCGACGGGGTACGGGAGCGCAGCCGCCGCGGACGGCGATTAAATTGTTTATAGGGAAATGCATGTATGTGGTCCCTCTGAACCGTCGCGGACCGCGTTTATTCGAATCGCCGAAGGTCACCCGTCGTCCGCGTCCGTCTGTATCATTTTGAACCATAGTGGCGGTTGACGACAGCGGTCAAAAATGAGTTCTAAAGAAATCGATGCATTTTTAATTGATTGTGTTCGGGCAAACGCCATTTTATACGATGTTGGTGTTTATTTGTTGGCACTTTTGTAAGGTCACATTTAATTAAATTTAGGACTTTTTTAAACTGTTCTTGAGAAATTCTATAAATTTTCTATTATTGCAAGACAGGTATTTATAAATCAAACTGTTAAAAGCACCTTCTTTACTTCTATTTTTAAACATCTCATTTACTTTTTGTCTTTTCTGGACAAGATTATGGTATCTTCGTCTTCTTCTTCTTCTAACAGTAAAAGCAGCAGTAATTTTTCGGTCATTTTGTATACTGATAAACGCGCGACGTCTGCTTGTGTACTAAATTTAGAGAGACCATGCAGCCGCCGCCGCTCGCCGTTCCTGACGTCACCACCCGTCGCCCGCCGCGGTTAACGGACCAGAGAGACCAGCGCCTTAGAACTCATTTTTGACCGCTGTCGTCAACCGCCACTATGGTTCAAAATGATACTGACGGACGCGGACGACGGGTGACCTTCGGCGAGTCGAATTAACGCGGTCCGCGACGGTTCAGAGAGACCACATACATGCATTTCCCTACAAACAATTTAATCGCCGTCCGCGGCGGCTGCGCTCCCGTAACCCGTCGCGGGCGGCGTGTGTTCAGAGAGACCAGTGCCTAATGGCTGGGCGGACTTGCGAGTTTGGCCTAACATTTCGATAAAAAGCCGCCTCCCTACATTGTTAAAAATTTCATGTTTTGGTACAAAAAAAAAATAAAAAACGAATCTGTTTTAATTATTTACCATAAATAATACCTAAATTCCAATTAAATATAAATAAAATAGAATGCAAGATTAGTCTAAATATTTTATTATTAATCAATCAGTTTAACAAGTTAGTCAAAATCAAATTGAAGATAAACATTTTTTAATTCTTCTTTAATTAGAATTTAATGCAATTGCTCAAAGAAGTCTTATTACCTGTCATAAATTTCCAATTCCAACAAAACTTCTTTAAATAATCAAAAATTAAACAAAAGTTTTTCTCTAAATAATCAAAACTTTTTTCTTTAAGGTTTACAATAAAAATAATGCGAATTTTAAAATATAAAAAGCCTAATAACAAAAGCCGATCAGGCCGGAACCGTTAATTTTGGCCGGATAAGCAATCAAAAAGTCTAACTATGTCCGGCTTTATCCGGACGCCTGACGACCCTAGTTGCATATCTGCTATTTTTATGCCCATTTCCACCAACTTTTTACGGTATCCTTAGCGCTAGGTAGAAAATAACTCTATGTTAAGTGTATATAAATAGTCCTTGCTTAGCGCTGAGGATCCCCTAAAACAGTTGGTAAAAATGGGCATTAAACGGGTATATCCAAATACCTAAGCGGTTGCGAACAGAACGCTCATTTGTGCTCGGGTATCGAAATCAGCTGGTTGGGCTATGCTCATTCGGATACTTACTCAAGTGTATACGCGGCTTTACGCACAACCAACGAGCGAATCTTCTAGCATTGCAGGTTGTATTACACCCGTCTGTACGCAGCTTAAAAGCGGTGTACTACTGAGTTGCTATAGACGAACCCCGATAAATAGATTAAGATCGCTAAATTGCTAGACGGACATAGTTGAGTTTCTACACAGGGATATGGTGGAGTTCCTAGACGTAACCCAGACATGATCTCACTCTCGTTGATAATATTTTTAAATTATTATATATAAAAACTGAAAAAAGTTTTTTTTTTTGACCCCTCTCCATATAAAAATCAAGTTTCAAAAGATATTCTTTTTTTTTTGTATTTTTACCGTAAATATATTGAAACCTCTATAGATAAATTCTAACTTTTAAAAAATGATCTAATTTTTTCTAATACGGTGGAAAATACGTGACGTTTTTACAGTCAGGTACAAAACGGCAAGGGAACTTTCGACACCAAATTGTGTTTGTACCTGGGGAATCGTAAGAGTTAAATTATGTATGAAAATATTTCGTAAAGCAGGTAGGTACGGCGCGGCGCCCGACAGGGTAATTAAAACAGTTTAAGGAAATTACAAATGGTTAGTTCTAGTAAGCAAGTTATTTTTGTTAATTCCCTAATTAAACCCAACACTACAATAATAATAATACATATTTAAAACTTGTACGTTATTTATTAAAATAAGTGGATTTTAATGCAAAATAAAGCAAAACAGGAAAAATTATAGAATGCATTCCTTCAAGAAGATATTTAATTGCATGGGGTTTTGTGTTTATTACCATCTAGGAACTCAACAATCTTTTTCTAGCAACTCATTCATCTATGTCTTGCTACTCAACAATCTCAAATTCAAAATTTTATTTTTAGGGAATTATTGGAATTCATATAAGGTCTAGCAGTAATAAATTCAGCAGTATTTTGACTTTACGCATGCTCAGTAGTGGTTTTAAATAAGGGAAACTTTATTAAAGTTACTGCTAGACTTTAATTGTGCCAAAATATAGTCGGTCGTTTCCCTTCCTTATTTTGACATTTGAAAACGAAATGAGGTTAAGGGTTAAAGTAATTTTTGTGTATTTTTAAATTTTGTCTTTAAAATATACTAAAAAGTTAGAACTCCTCCATTTGTAACCATACAAAACAAATGAATAAAATAGACTATAAATAAAAACAAATAATATTCCAGTTTTAGGTTAAAAATAATACAAGCATGTCATGTTGACCAATAACACTTTTACACATAGGCGCGTTAAGGTTTAGCAGTAATAAAATAAGGTTTTTCCCTTAATACTGCTAGCACTATTTGCCTTTTCCAATAATTCCCTGTTATCTTATTGCCGTATAGCAACTCGAATACACCCCTCAAATGAGGCCCTCTTTTTATTTGCAGCATTTGCCAGTGACGCGCAAAATAATTTACGGCTTCCCTACATAAAGTCGTTTTAAATTTTAATGTATTTTTTAATTTGTAATCTTTTTTTATTGGAAGACTTTTTATTCCAATAAAAATAAAAAATTAATTTAATTTTTCTTAAGCTAAAATAAGAAGCAACGTAGGTTTTGTTATGTAAAATTTAATTAACGCTTTTGTCCATCTACATAAAAAGTCTTGTTAAAATTCCAGTTAAATCTTGAATACAAACTTATTCGAGCGTTCGGAGAACAATGAGAAAGTAACAATAAAGAAGTTACTAACGGAATAAGGTCGATTTGTTTCTCGGATTTATGTTGGTAGTTTTATAAATGCCGCGTCTTTAGGATCTCCCGTTATTTGGACTTGGGAAAAACTGGTCTAAAACCAAAGTCGGTCTATATAAGGTCACGACATTCGGCCATATTGCTTTGACGTGTTATGACGTCACATCTCCCATTTTTCAGCCATGTTGTTCAGTGCCAGAGATACACAGTTTATTGTATTGGTAGAACAACCGTTTACACAACAGTTTTTAAATTTTATTAAGTTGTAAATTCTTTTACTTTAAATAAAAAACATTTGGAATTACATCTTTTAACAAATATCACTTCCAAAACAATGTAAAATGAAATGCGCAAATTCTAGACGCCACTGGATTGATCATCAGCTTTGATTTTACCCAGTCTTGCCAACTTTTCTCCGTGTAGTGCCCTTCCTTGCGTCCTCGACCTCGAACCGCCTAAAAGTTGAGGATATGTCGCAACCTTATAAATATAAACTAACCTTGGTCTAAACCGACATACTTACTTTATTAATATTTGTCTATATTTAAAAAACAAAATAATAATTGCGATTTGTTATAAAAATTGTAAAGTGCCTTTATTACTTATTCTTAGTCATTCTTTAAGCCAAGGGTAACCAAATTCAGCATGGAAAAAATGTATTGATTATTTTTCATAATTTTACATACCTATAATACACCTACAACAGAAGATTAGAAGATTTTAAGAATTTTATAAAGTAAGAATAGAATTATGATTTAAAACTTACATGATGAAAAAATAATATGAAGCGTAAACCTAAATGTATATAAATAAATTTGACTGTTTTTTTTTAACCTAACACCAAAGTTTACAGATAAAAAAGTCTTTGTCCTAGAGAAGAAGGAGACAAGCGCATTCAGCAACTTTGAACAACCTTGGCGAGTGGACTTCGGTTTTTATTTACGCACCATTAAGAAAAAATAATATTTTTAATATAGTATGGTATTTGTATATGTATGTATGTCACTTTACCTAAAAATTAATCATATTTATAAATAAACATGGCTAAGCTATGGCAAGAGCCAAAGACATATCAAAAATCGCGACACTGCTCTGCTGTTGAATGGTTAAGTTTTTTAAAAACCGTTTTTCAAGTAGTTTCAAAAAAGTAAAAGTATATATTTGTTGTAAATGCATACAGTTGATAATGAGCGTTAAAATTTATAACTTAGCTTTAAAAAATCAAAAAACTATACACCTTTCAAACAGTATCTTTTTAAATGGAGGTTTCTAAATATCTTTTAACGTACCATATTTCACGTTAAGCAAAAGTAAATTAATTACCACCGTCATCGGCGTCACTACGGGGAGTCCTGGGGAGGCGGACCCCCTCAAGTGTTGCCAGCCCCCCACCCCCAGAAAAAATGGGCCTACATAATATATATGTACATATAACGTTTTAGCGGCGTCAGGGCCCCACCCAGGTTGTGGCCAGGTCACCCTAGGCCCCTTTCAGGTTTAATGGCTGGTTACGCCTATAACTATTCCGTAATACCCCGAATAAAAACACTTATCTTCATTTTTATACCTTTTAATAACAATGTAACGTAACTATAGTTACAATTACGACACAATCTCTAGTTGTTAATGTTTTGAAAAGCACACTACAGAGATTAAGATCAAAACTATACTAACTATTCGGAGGTTTTTCATCGTCCTTATATAGTAACATAGAAAAGTCTAGAATATTACAGATATTTCCCGAGAATCCTTTTAAAACAGGATGAAAAGTTTAAGATGGATAACTCGAGCGTTTTCGAAAGCCTTGGAAAACTTGGAAAAACTAAGGTAAATTATTTAAATAAATTATCAAACTAAATTAAATATTACTCACTTCATACAATTCTATAAACTGAACACTTATTTTTAAAGTCCGTAACAACTAAACAAGGAAAGATACTTTAAGTAATAATTTCTTAAAGTCTAGAGTTTACTGCAAATAATAAAAAAGAAATAAATAAAAATATTTCCTAAAATAATGATTTTAAATCATAATCGTGTATTTTAAGTTGGATAATAAACAAGCACCTATTTTTTAGATTTAGATGGGTATATTTGCAAAATTTAGTCATATAAAATTTGGTATTTTTCTAAAGCTTCTTGAAACATCTGTGACAAGAAAACCCCAATAGGGGAGGTCTGGACCCGCCCACCGTCATAGTTTCTTAACGTAACCTCTTGTCGTTCCGAGGTCCGATATCAATAATTCATAAAAACATTAAATCTAAAATGGTAAAATAAATTATTTGCGCTTTGCGAAACCGTTTTTAATCCTTCAGTAGTCAAAAAACGTTTTGGATGCAGGTTGGTCTATTTTTTCTTTTGTGGAAATTCAAAGGTTACTACAATACATAAGTTATAATTTTCATTATTGATATATCAAAATGTAGGGTATTGATTGAATTGTATTATTTTAATATGAATTATTAGGATATTATGTATTTTGTAAGATGTTTAAAGAAAAATGCAGTTTTAAAGAAAAAATTGCGTTCTCGGCTACGACCGCCCAGAGAAAATTGCTCCGACTAAGGCGCCAAACAATATATTTGCCATTTAGCTGTACAGATTTTAAAAATCTTGTTAGTAATAACATAATGTAACTTACTTATCTAATATATTTTTACGAAAAATATATTAAAAATATTTTTTTTATGCGTATTAGTTTAGTCTTATGCTCATAATTTTATTATTTAGAAGAATCTAAATATCTAGGACTTATAATAGATATTATATAAAAAGGTAAATAGTTTAATTTATTTAGAAATGTTTTATTTTATGATAAAATATATACTTATTGGTGGTCGGCCTTGTCCACCCTACATGGGCGGTGTTATCCAACCTATCGGGCATCCCCGCTCATTAGTAAGGTCTTAAAAACGTAAAGTTTTTTTACTGAAATTACGCATACCATAATTTAAACAATAGATTTGAGCAATTACCTTCGGTTTAAATAAAAACCTATGTGTTACTTACATATTTACAATATTCAAATTTGCTTAGGTGGGTGGGCTTTCCGGACCTCTCCTATATATTTTTAAATAATAATATAGTAATTCATTTTTTTCCACTGTAGTAGGTATAATAATACAAACAGCTCTTAAGCAACTATTTCTAAAATAAAATGAATATGGGCTTCGCAAATTATACATAGTATACTTGCTTTATATGCAATTACATAAACTTACAATATAAAATATAAATACAATACAAAAATTTATGAATACATAAATATTCGTGCTATTTGTGGGAAATTAAGACAATAAAAAGTTTAGAAAAGGAAGAGGAATAATAATTCGATTACGAAAATACGTCTGATTGGTTAACGCCAGAAAGGTGAGCATCCTAAGAAGTTATACTTCTCTTCTATGTAATAAGATCATTGTATTCTACAGGGTGTCTCTAAAACGTCTGTACAAAATGCTGCCACAAATTCCTTGGACCAAAATACGACCATCTAACGAAATTTACCTTAGTCGAAAAGTTGATCGTTTGCAAGATATAGTATGAAGAGTTTTTATTTTGTTTTAGTTACCTTTAAATATTTCATTTATTAGAACACATTTTTCCACAAAATTTATTACCAAAAGATTTTTCAGTGTGAGAAATTCAAATATGCTAAGGTTTTTGTCGTATGTACATAATGTAGAGGGAGCAACCTGCAGTCCTTTGCTTAGAGGTTCAAAGTGTCGTAACTTTTTTTTGCCTTGGTATATTATAATTTTAGTATAAAATGTGTTATCCTTCCATATGTTTTGCTTAAAAAAGGTGTACATAATAAATATCACTACGAGAAATCGTTTTTGAGATATTTTAGATTACACATTTTATTCCATACCAAAGGTTGCTATTACATTTATTTACGCTTTATCTAGGCCACTTAGTATTGTCCCAAAGGTCTGTATAAAATGATACCACAAATTCTTTGGCCAAATTACAACGATCTAATGCAATTTACCTTAGTCAAAGGGTTGCCGGTTTGCAAGATACAGGGTGTCAAATATTCCATCGATTTTTTTTTACTTGGACACCCTGGATCTCGCAAACGATCAACTTTTCAACCAAGACACACTTAGGTTAAATCATTGTATTTTAGCGTAAAGAAATTGTAGTAACAATTTGCACAGACCTTTTAGAGAAACATAGGTAGCCTAAATAAAGCGAAAGGAGATTTTTTATGGTAAATAAAACCTTTAAATTAAAATATCTCAAACTTGTTTGCTCATGTAGCGATATTTATTAATTATATCTTTTTGTGCAAAAATATGGAAGAATAAAAAACCTACTAGAATCACAATATACCAAGGCAAAACAAAAGCACTGAGTCTTTGAATATAATCAAAAGACTGCAGGTGGCTCTCTCTACATGCAAAAGCAAAAATATGATTAGATCTTGATTCCTTGCTTTAGAAAAACCTCTTTCACCAAATTTTGTCAAAAAATATCAATTATAAATAAAACATTAAAAACATCACTAAAATAAAATTAAAACTTTGACACCCTGTATCTCGCAAACGATTAACTTTTTGACAAAGACAAATTACGTAAGATCGTTGTGTTTTTGCCCAAGGAGTCTATGGTAAAATTTTTACAGACGTTTTAGAGACACCCTATATTTTAACCTTTTTTTTAACAAATGTATGTATTAAGGTATTTAAATTTATTATAAAAACATCGCATCCTAGGATGTTACTTAGTTAGTAGTAGGTATACACATTTAAAAAACGCGCTAGATAAAATTTTACATGCAGTATGTTCCATAATATTTTATTAAAATGTCATAATTTATAAAAACGTTAACATTTTTTCTTAAAGTTATATTTTAAAATCACCACCTTAACTTTTTAGAAAATACCGAACAAATTTCTAGCTTTTAAAGAGGCTCTTTTATTTTGGGAAAGTCCATGAACATTGAAGCTTGAAGCTGGGTTGTAATCCGTTAACACTGCAACATGCTCAGGTTTATTCTGTCTAAGCAATAATTGATCATGGGTGTCTATTAAAACATTAAAAAAATATTAACACAATAAATATTTTTATGTTTTAAAGGAACTCTGCCGCACCAGGTTCATTGTCTAGACACTCTAGAAAAAAAAAGGGTATCATCTACTTTCAGCTTGAAAAACAAAAGATGCCCTAGAAGACGTGCTGTTCAATATTTTGTTTCAGGTACTGCAAACTTTGAAAAGCAAAAAACAAAAAGAAAGAACATCAACTTCAAACTCCTCTCCTTTCACTTCTATTTCACTGTGTTCATATACTCGCGTGCCCAAGATTTTACGTCGCATGCCACTTTGGCACGCGTGCCATTGGTTCGCCATCCCTGCTCAAGAAGAATGAACAAAGTAAGAAGTTTTAAGCTGTCCCAGATATATTATAAAGCAATGCATAACACTGACATTTCGTATTGCTCTACGGCCGGACCGCTAGCGTGTTGCCTGCCTTGTAAATTAGTCAAAGTGCGTCAATTACAGGTGCGTCGCATTGGAGCATCCGGCCAGGGGATTTACGTATTGAAAAATGTTCCGTCCGCCCGCCCGTCGCTAGTGGACGCGTACCTTTAGTTACTGCAGGAGAAATTATACAGTGCATTCCAATTAAAAGGAGCCACCCTGTATAATTTCATTATTTGTACAAATGCTAAAACACGTTATCTTTTTATTTTTAACACGCTTTTATTAACTTGCTTTGTAACTATCTATCTATCTATGTAACGGAATCTTTGAGCCTAATTTTAACCAACTTCCAGCTATTCGATTTCTTTGAAACTTTGCACACGTGTCAAGGACCGATGAAGATGCAATAATTTAAAAACAGTATCCCGTTATCTTTTTTGAATCGCCAGGAAAAAAATTCCATTATATTATAAAAACAACACCTAGGATGCCATCTGTTGGCAACATTTCAAACTTTGCTATTAAATGAAGAAGAAATTTTTTAGTTTTTACACAATTTGGTTAGTTGCACCATTGGTGTTCAATTTTTATGAACAATAAAAATATAGGGTTAGTTGCACCATTGGTGTTCAATTTTTATGAACAATAACAGTTAATAAATGCCGTTAACACGCTTTTTATTAACTTGGGTTGTAACTATCTGGCTATGTAACGGAATCTTGAGCCTAATTTTAACCAACTTCCAGCTATTCGATTTCTTTGAAACTTTGCACACGTATTAAGGAAACATGACAATGCAATAATCTGCAAACAGTATCCCGTTATCTTTTTTGGATCGCCAGGAAAAAAATTCCATTATATTATAAAACAACACCTAGGTTGCCATCTGTTGGCAACATTTCAAACTTTGCTATTAAATGAAGAAGAAATTTTTTAGTGGGTTGCAATATATTGGCAACGGTCCAAACATTGCCTGGATTGCCATCTGCTGGAAAAATTTTTAAAATTTGCCACTCTTGTTCATTAAAAAAATTTTCGCCATTTTGTCAAGAGTAGCAGAAACTAAAAATGAAAAATAATTAATAGTTTAAAAAACTAAAAACACGCTTTATATGCAATCGAACTAAAAATTAGAAAATAATTTTTCATTAAAAAAATATTGTCATTTCATAGTAAAAAGCGTGGGTGATAAATATATTAAATGTTATAATTATTATATTTGCAAATATCTATGATGGAAAAGTTATGAAAAAATAGTAAAATGCACCCCACGCTTTTTACTATGAAATGACAATATTTTTTTTAATGAAAAATTATTTTCTAATTTTTAGTTCGGTTGCATATAAAAGCGTGTTTTTTAGTTTTTTAAACTATTAATTATTAGGAAATACATTTTGTTTCAAGAATTACTTGTTTATTGTTATTACACTCTCCCACCAACCAAACGTTAAAAAATTTAAATGAAAGATCCTAGACCTAATCTTAAAGGTTTTTCAATTATCTTCTAATATTTTTAGTTGTTTAATATCAGAAGTTTAATAAGAAAATGTACACTAAATACCGGATGTCCCTTTTATTTAAATTATTATTTTCTATATATAGGTAATAAGTGTATCTTTTTTTTAAGTTACGGCTATTTCTTGGCTATACAGAAAGTAAAAGAAAACAACTAAATTTATAAAACAATGCACATTTATGTAAAATAGCTAAATACTCAATGTTATCTTAATATGTAGTTAAAAAATAAAAAATGTTATGGCAATGATTCAAGGGCTAGGACCTTAATTAACAAGGCTAATTAAATCATATACAGTGAAATTCAATTAAAACAAACCACCCCCTATAATTTCGCTATTTGTACCATTTACATATAAATCATAAAACACGTCAATTCTTATTTTTGGGGGAACCCCTAATCAACACAAACGTCAAGAAGTTTAAATGGGAAAGGGGGTTAAGTAATACTTGGTTTTTAATGGTTTCAAAATTCTCTTTCTAATGGACTTTAGTTTTTTAAAATCGGTTCAATAGTTTTTAGAAGAATCCCCCTTAATTTTGGGTTATCAAGCCAGTGGCTCACCTTTATTACTTTTTAATTTTTAAAATAATAAAACAAAATTTGGTATGTAGGTTTATCACATAAACGTGCAACAAATTATTTGTTTGCTATTACATTCGCTTTAGCCGGAAACTACCTTAACTTCTCATATTTTAAATGAAACATCCTGATTATTTTTACTAATTTGAACAAAGAATGACATTCCGGAGTACAATGACAGTATTGACAGTACATTTGCATTCATGGCTTACTAGGTTAAATACTAAAAATTAAAAATATTGAAAAATAAAATGTCAAAAAGTTACAAATGAAGTGACATTGTACTCGGGATGTCATTTTCTAAATAAGTAAAAAATAATTCGGGTGTCTTATTTAAAATAGTTTCCGGCTAAACCGTAAGTAATAAAAAACAAATTAATTAATGCAAAATGCTCATTTTTGTGGCATACCTTTTACCAAATTTTATTTTAATATTTTAAATAATGAAAAAGCTACTAACCACCCTCTAGAGGCCCCGATATTTAGGATACATTTTCTTGAAAACCACTGAACCGGATTTTAAAAAACCAAATACTGGTAAAGGGAACATTTAAAACCCTTTAAAATAAGGTATCACTTTTCACTCTTTTTGCATTTAAACTTTTGACGGCTGTATTGGTGAGGGAAGGGATAAATCTAAACAAGCAAATTTTAACACAAACTTTAAAATAGACGGTTTTTAGAATTTTCTATAAGTTTACGAATAACAGAATTATACTTCTTTTAGTTGGAATGCACTGTATAAACATTTTGATCATTGAAAATAGAACAAAATTAAATTTTTCCTAAAGGGTCGACAACCCCTAAATTATTTTGTAAAGGAAATAGAAAATAATTAATCAGGGACACGTCCAAATTATATCAATTTCAGCCTGAAATAACTTCCAGAGAGAGGTCACTGAACTTGTCACATATTTATTAATCATTTGGAAATTATAAGAAAAACAATGAATACAATTAACTTTCTGTAGGTGGAAATAGTATATCATTGGAATTTATTAATAAACTATAAACTTCAAAAAATTTTAAATAAAAAACTATTATAATTATGTTTTCTGTTACAAAAACTAGTTAACATTTTTAATTAATTTTTTTACATTTTTTTTTCGAATTTAATAATTATACCCGAAAGAAAAACTTTAAAAACTTTATACAATGACAACCTATGAACTTTAAGAAAGAATGCAAATAAAAACATAGTTTTAACACAGAAACATGGAATTTTATTCAATATAATAAAAATTACTTAAAAATAAATCTAAACATAATTTAAATTTATTCAATAAAATTAGACTTTAAAAAACTTGTAGAAGACTAATTGATCTTTTTACTCTTTAATAATTAATAAGTTTTTATAATCCTGAAAAAATGCAACTTTAACATTAATTTTAAAATCCTAAAAAAGATAATAGAGAATTATTGCACAGCGAAATAAGGCCAGGCACTAAAAATACCGGCCGTATTTTTACATCTGAGCTTGCGCAGATGCATGGTAGGTTAAAGACTCCCCTAATAAGAATAGTGCCTGGCTTTATTTATGTCGGTTTTAGGTCGTGCCTTATTTTGGTCTTATTTTAACTTCGAAACTGTTCGTCTAACCGAACGGCTGCCGACCACAAAATCGAAAAGTTTTTAGAAGTAAAAATACTTAAAACCTTGCTTTTTCAAATGTATTTCTGTAATTGTGTTAAACAAAACCCCACAACAAAAAACAATAAAGAAAATGTACTACTTTTCCTTTTAAATTTTGAGCAACATGTGCTACTTTTTAAATAGCATTATCTGTTAAAACGCAGACATTATAAGTGACTTATATTTATTTCACTCCAATATTAAATGAAATTGATTTTGGTGCTATAAAAAATCACTTGTTTTAAAAAAATTACAACAATTATAATTTTATAATTTTCCAACGAAAGAGTGAGGTATGCATGTAATACAATTTCGAATTTTTAATAATAGATGTGCTCGTAGAGAAATCACAAACTAGTCAGCGCCAATCAAATTTTACAAGTAAGTCCGGTGACCAGTTGGCAACCGGTCACCTGACTAAATAATAATACCTGATTGGCGCTGACTAGTTCGTGATTTCTTTACAAACCAGGGCTATTATAAAAGATATTTAGCTAACGGGAGTGCAATAAAATTTGGTATTCATATTTTGATCGACTTCCAACTCATATTTTGCTTAACAAATAAAAAATGAAAGTACACACCTGGACAAAAACAACCGGACCAAACAAAATTTTGTTAAAATTCAATCTTAAGTGACCTTTTTGGTTTTTGGACTGATTTCATTTAACTTTTGGTCTAGTTCTAACTCCTTTCATCAAGATTATTATAATATGGGGATTGCAAAAAGTTTTATAGAATTAGGTGTAATACAGGAAAGAGCCAAATGTTTTATTTTGATCCAAATTTTCGAACACCCTGTGGAATATTTTAGCGTTACAATTTTTTACCAGTGTATTGGATTTTAAAGCCTCATCTTTTTATAATTCCTTTTTTAATTTATATCGGTATCTCTATTTAAAAAATACAAATTTTGAGAGAAAACAGTGCAATATAATAATTATGATAGTCGTAATATACGCTATATTGCAACTATATTGGGAAAACCTAAGATGTGGATGGTCATATTTTCAAAACTAATAAAGATAAGTAGGTATGTAAAATGCAGTATTTTTTAACGGTCTATAAAATATTTTTTTATAATCAGACTTTTTGTCGGTCCCAGTATATATTAAGAGATAACAAAAATCTGATTACTAATTTGCAGACATCGAAACTAACTTATCAAATTAATCTTTGGAAATTTTCTTTAGTAAAAAGTTGCAAAAATTGTCGTAGCACATAAAAATTAAAAAATACCCATAACATTTGCATCCTTCATATTTTGACCAGATACACATAAACATCCTGTATATAATATACAAAAAACACAGTAGTTATTTAAAAATAACGACCGTGGTGGCACTACCGCGTTGTCTAAAAGGTGCTGTGAAATGCAAAAAACTGCATGTTTCAGTGCTTGGATAACGTTGACGGTTATAATGGGTTAAACATCCAGTAACCCGGCACTCACGGTACACTGGTATTTAGGCATAAGCCTTCGTGAGAGGTAATAAAGATAAAAAAAATATAAACTAAATTTTTAAAAGCACTATATAAAATATGTTAATAAAAAAAAACAAAAATAGGCCAGTTATAAGTATAATATTCAACAATTTAACCCTATATGTTCTGACCAGATGTACATAAACACCCTATACATAACACTTTTTAGAGCACTAATGTCCCCTTTTTTTTAAATTTATAAGTTATACTTCATAAAACTCTGTACATAACGGATTTTTTATCATTACTGATTTTTGCTAATTTGGCCAGGATTATTTAAAATATCCTGTATATTATATTTTATTTATTTAACTATAAATATATATAATTTTAAAAATCCTGTATTTAATTTTACCAATTAATATATTTCTTATTTTAATAACACACATAAGGTGTAAAAGTATAAGTTCACGCAAATATCATTGTCTTCTTAAAAATTGTGTTTCCTTTTAGAATAAAGATATTGATAAAAAAATAAATGTTAATAAAATATGGGGCTTTCAAATCCAACAGTTAAAAGAAAAAATTGTGATGATTAAGTATTCTACAGGTCGAAAATTTGGATCAAAATGCAACATTTGGCTCTTTCCTGTATAATATCTAGTCCTATAAAAATTGTTGCAATCCGCTTATTTAATAATAATCTTGATGAAAGAAGCTACCACTGGACAAAAAGATAACTAAAAACAAATTTTAACAAAATTTTCTTTGTCCGTTTCTTTTTGTCCAGGATTATGGTTTACTCTTGTTTTTAAGGTTTGGCGAACCTTGTATACAAAATTAAAATTTTCTCTTTGTAGCATTGTTGTACAAGCAAACATTTTTTTAGTAAGAATGATTATTTTCGAAAAATGATTTTTTTTTAAACCATTTTATTCTCTTGTAAGCTCCATCCCTGGACAGCCTGTATAGGATTCCTTAAAAAGGTTTTTAAGGATATTGTCAGTAACATAAAATAAGCCTACAGAATGTCTTTAAAAGGTATGTACAAAATGCTGCCAGAATTTCCCTGGGTTAAAATATAACGATTAAATTCAATTTACCTTAGTAAAAAGTTGACTGTTTGCGAGATACAGGGTGTCAAAGTTTTCATTTTATTTTTTACCATTTTATTTAATATAAACAATTTTTTACATAATTTTGTTTAATAGGGTTTTTAAAACTGAGAAATATAAATCTACTTATGTTTTTGTTGTAAAATGCAGAGGGAGCCATCTGCTGTCATTTACTTAAGTTAAAACTGCTATTTTTTTCTTTATGTATGTATGTGTATGTATGGGGTGGGTAAAGATTTATTCAATAGTAAAAAAGCCACAAGTGTTATAAAAATAAGGACGGTAATTAACTATTGCTGTGTAAACGCGTCGTTTAAATAGTGTGCGGGTAACAAAAAGAGAAATAATTAAAAATGAGACAGAACTGATGACGCCGTGGCTTTTTACTAATGACGTTTAGTCTAAAGAATTCTTATTCTCTTTTATTTTTTGGACAAGACAGATATTTGGTATGAAATATCTTGAAAACGGTTGCTTGTTGCGATATCTACCAAGTTTATAATTTTTATTCATAAAATATGAGAGAATATTTTTTTTACTGGAAATATAATATAACAGGGCATATAAGGGTTACGAAACTTTAACATAAGTAAGGGACTGCAGGTAGCTCTCTCTACATTTTACGACAAAAACATAAGTAGATTTTGACACTGACTGTATCTTGCAAACAATCAACTTTTCGACTAAGGTAAGTTGCGTGGGATTTTGGCCTAAAGAATTTGTAGAAGCATTTTGTACAGACCTGACAATCCGCTGTCCATAACACCTTGTATATTTTTCTCATTTAAATTTATTTATGATATTATGACCTTTATTCTGTCCTTAATTCTTTGCGGTCATTGACTTTTAAATATTATCTTGTAGTATTTTGCCTAAGTAAAGAATTATTATAAATTGAATTTATTATTATTGCAAAATAAATTTTTTGGTATTTACGATTTCTTCTTTTACGTAAAAGTATATTTAAACTGTTCGTATTAAATTTTTTTATAATTTTTTTCAGCGGGTGCAGTACCATGGGTCGACCCGTCCCTGGAACTATTAGACGAGCTCAACGACGCTGAAGTATACAGGGCCATCGTTAATTCTATGAACGAATGGCAGAGAAAACATGACCTTAAAAAACATTAAACAGGTTCGATTATTTTATATTAAAAAATTAAGAACTAAGTATCACCGCACAAACATTTATTACTTTGGTATAAAAATTTGAAAGCGTCAGGAAAGTAATCAAATCTTAAAAAGTAAAAAAAAAAATTTATTTAAAAGAAAATTTTGCGGAACAGTTTATATAGGGTGTGTTTCCTAATTGCGGTAAGAAAATTTAAGGCGTATTTCTGAGCCAATTTTATAAAAAAGTTTATATAAACCTAGGTCTTTAAATTTTTTGTTCCCCAGGGTGTTAAACTTTAAAAAAAAAACTTAAAAATTTTTAAAACACTTTCTTTAAGTAAAATTAGTCTTTGTTTAATTAGGTATTTGTGTTTGTAGTTACATAATTGCAGATAAGAAGTTATAACACTCAATTTTTAAAAGAAAAAAATGCCCTTTTATGGTCCAGGATTATGCAGTTTTGCGGATTTTATTTTTTTCTGTAAAACTAAGCAAGCTACGTGAAAATATGAGGACACAAGTAAGTTGTATTTTTAAGTGTTTCATCCCAAAAGTATATAAAAGATGCGAAAAAGTCCGTGGCGTACATTTTTTGTTAATATTATTAGCTAATATGCGCCCCACGCCGCTACTGCTCTTACCAAATTAAAATTAGTTTAGGGCTAAATTAACTACATATTTTAACAAATACC
The DNA here is from genome assembly GCA_014170235.1 of Listronotus bonariensis. Lineage (NCBI taxonomy): Eukaryota > Metazoa > Arthropoda > Insecta > Coleoptera > Curculionidae > Listronotus > Listronotus bonariensis. Next base: position 180,121 of record JACEGR010000679.1, read on the forward strand.
AAAGCGAATTTTATTAAAATCGGATAAGGTATATTTAAGATAATAATAAAAACCCGAATTTATTTTTAAAGCTTAACACCCTGTATCTTAGAAACAAAGCATTTGTGCAAAGCATAATGTTTATATGACCCTTTCTTTATAAAATTGCTCTTTAAAAATTTTATTTATAAAAAGTGTATTTACTTTGATATGGTGATAACAAGGAAAATTATTTTTTTGGCGATAACAGTAATTACACCGCATTTCGACCCAGACATAAAAATGTCCATTATTCATTTGGATTAGGGCAATATAGCAATATCCCCCAATTTCTGCCACTAGTGTTTTCTTTTAATATTTGAAGGAGTATTTAAAAACGACATATTACAGTTTAAATTTATGCGACGTTTTGAACCAAAAAAACATAAAACCAACGATTCATTTATAAAACGGAATATTTTTAAGCACAAAAATACGCAACTTTGCCCCAATTTAACCAACTCTGTATCTTTTACCGTCTCCGAGATGGTGCCCCTCAAATTTATATAAATTATATTTTTGCTAAGATAAATAAAAATCACCTGAAGTTTTCTCCAGATGCTTATTTATTCCTATAAGTAGATTTATTTTTTCCAATATCTTTACATTTATATTTTTAATTAATTGTTTTATTTTCTAATAAATTGAGCCAGAGCTTTACCTCACTTAAAGTAAAAGTCAGCAAGAAGCCCCCGGAAGTTGCTTTAATTTATAAACAAAATTTAAACTACACTGATTTTAGAAGTGTTGTGTCACTTAATTTTAGGACTTCTAAATAAAACATGGGAAGAAGGAAATTTAGGTCACTTTCAAATTGTGATTTTTCAAGCTTATGCTTTTAAGACTATGAATCATTGTTCTAATGTTGCTCTTCTTCAAAGCTTAAATATTCTTGCCCCATGGGGCCTTACGTTTTCATACCTATGATACGAAATATAAATTTTCTCTATTTCCTTGCCTTATGAAAATCCATTAGGGCATCGGCGCGACCTACCTAGCTGGGATTTTAATTTCTTATTTTTAAAAACTAGGACATTTGGCCCACACCAAATTCATATCAGATGCTATAGGCCTAAGAAGGAAACTTTGGTAAAGCAGATTTTTATTTCGGAATTTGCAAAAAAGGTTGATTTTCTAGAACTCCTCCTTTATGAAAAAATCTTTTTGTATTTTTCTTCATAGATTTAATCAAATTTTTTCAACCAGTTTTAAATTTTTCAAAATTACCTGTATTTTTTTAAACTAAAGTCTTAAATTTTTTTCACCCCACAAATTTTTTATGCCATACTTTCAGATGCCCCTAATTAGAAAAAAAGCAGGGCCGTTTTATCCATTAGGCTGACTAGCCTACAGCCTAGGGCGCCATGACAAAAAAATGGGGACCAGACAGGGGAGTAATTGGCGCTAGACAGGGAGTTTTTAAAAAGTTTAGGTTAACTGGGAATTTTGGTGACTAATTTCTCTGTGAATAAGGTGCTTTAAAATAAAGGAATGAAATAGGCAAATAGGCGTGAAAAGGAGGGAATCCTTTTTTGCTCTTCAAAAATTTTTTGGTAGAATCCGCTCCGGGAATTTTAGCCTAGGGCGCCTCAAACAGTTAATACGGCCCTAAAAAAAAGGCAGGTATTTTTACTAAATTTAAGAGTTAAAATACGATTAAATAAAATTAAAAAGAGGATGGGGGAAGCGATGGGGGCGCACCAAATAAAAAACATATTTTTTCTGCAAAATCCAAAATTAATTTTTTCTTTACCTCTTTTGGCCAATAGCCTCTGGAAATGCTTTATTTGGTATGGATCCCATGTCTTAGTATTTAGATAAAATAATTTGAAAATCCTATTGACGCTAGTCCATTGGGATAAATTACATTTTGAAGGTAATGTGGACTTTTTATTCCCTTAATAAAACATAGGTAAAATAGTAATTTATGTCATGAGTAAAAAATACACTTTATGCATGTGACAGTTTTTTTCCACGACCGAAAAACATTTTATATATGCTTTATTTATTTATACCTATAAACTATTTTTAGTAACACGGTAATTTTATTACAACAAAAAATAATGGCTTCCTTGTTTTAAAGAGACAATTATTATCTTCATCATTATGCACCTAAGGATTTAGCGCTATAAGGGTACAAAATACCGGATGGCAATAAAGTTTGCGTTACAAATTTGGGTTTTGGACATACAGTGTGTCCGGAAATGTGAGGTCAAAAATGATTGGGGTGATAGAGTGACCCAAAATCATGTTAGTACTTCATAAAAAAAAGTTTCGTTAGGGAGATGTTGACCTTCAAAGTTAGACTAACAAAACCTATTTAAATTATAACTTTGGAACTGTCGCCACAGTTCCAATGTATAATTTCGACTTACAGAATACCCGTTTATCTATGAAAAGAAGCACTATAGTATATTGATATTTAGTTGCTCAAATCATTGGTACTGTGGCAACAGTTTAAAAGGTACAATTGAAATATTTTGACTCACTCTATTACCCCTTTCATTTTGGACCTCACCCTACCGGACACCCTGTATAATTATGTATGTACATATTGTACAAAAATAATAATACGAAAGCATACCATGGCAATACTTCAAAACATGTTATTACAATTAGTTATGTAATTGCTAAATATTGATGTTCTGCATGGGTTAAGACATTACGCTCCTTGACCTAGTAACTTTTGCAAGAGATGTATTACTTTCATAAAGGTAGAAAAACTTATGGATCTCTTGTACAGGATACCTTATGGTAGGTTTACATCTGACATTTATTGCATGATATTTATGTCAGACAGAAATTCTGGCCAATGTAAACAATAAAAATTTCCATTAGACATACATTTTTGACCGTTTACATTAGCCAGAATTTCTGTCTCGTATAAATATTATGAAATAAATGTCAGATGTTAACCTACCATTAGAAATTTTATCTAAAAAGTAAGGGTAAGAAACTAAGGTGTTTATGAAGCTTGAAAACTAAATCCCTATTTTTTTAGTTTAACAATTTTTTTTTATTCTGACAAGACTCTTCATTTACCTAAACATCCAATTTAATGCATTTTGCAAATTTACATCTTACTGCTGAGGCGTTATAAAAATAACTACTACATTTAACATTTTAAAAGCACACAAACTTTTGTAATGCAAATTAAGAAACATTATGAATATGTAATTAAGTTAACTTAAGTACTAAAATACTGACAGTAAACTTGATTTTTGGCAGTCAGTGTAAATTACAAGTTTTTAGGCATGTTTTAATTAAAAAATGTTCTTACTTTTTAAAAGATATAGGCATTTTTCCTTTAAAACATTTTTTTGTAGAACCAAAAGGGAGGATCCTAGCGTTTGCTATAAGGACCTCGGATGCTTCGAAGCTTCTGGTCCTTTTGGATATTTGGATATGTTGCCTAGTAAACCTCAAGAAATAAATACCAAATTTTTGATGTACCCAGCAAGGTAAGTATTAGACTTTTAAGGTCTAAAAAAGGTATTAGGGATTACCTACAGACTTTTCCCAAAGGGGTTTACAAAAGGACAAACAGATCACAAATTTAGTTTTTCAAGAAAAAGTTATCCTTCATAAAAAATATTGCTGGTAAAAATAGGACTTACGAAGAAAAATGTCAATTTTGTATACAGGGTGCGCAAAAACTAAAAAAACATAACTGAATACCTCAACTCCAGAAGGGTCTAAGTGTCAGAAATACCATAAATGATATTTTTGCTTAAAAAGGTTCTATATATGTCAAAAGCCTAATAATATTAAAAGGGTTCTATATGCCATCGATAAAAACCTACTTCTAAAAGGTATGGATGTTCATTCGTATTCGTATCTCATGTACTCAATATAGAGATTATTCAATATTTTTTACTTTTGACTCTTAAAAACCTAAAAATAAAATTAAAGTAATACCAAAAAAAAAAAACAAAAAAGAAATTAAACAATTAAATAGAGAACTGTAAATTGACGTTTTGGTGGCAAGTGTGTCACCGTCGTCAGAATAAATTGAATAAAAAATATTTAGGTTTAAAATTTTGACATACATAACTGGTTCCTGGTGTATTTATTATTTATAATAAAAAAATACTTCAGCAACCAGTTATGCATGTCACTATGACACTATAACCAAACAAACATATTTGACATTTAATGTCAAAGGTTTCAAAATCTCCTAAAAAGATAAAAATTTCAAAATTTTATACCTCAATAATGGTCAATTTTTTATTTTTTAAATTTATTCAATTTATCTTGGCAACGAACGGTGGCAGATTTTCAACCAAAACTTCGATTTTTAGTTCTCTATTTACTTGTTTTTTTTGGTACTTTTAATTTATTTTTTGCGTGTACCCAAATAACTACCATCAATTAAACGAATTCGCCGAACCAATACAGAACAGATCTTCAATTTAGAAGCGTAGTTTTAAGGAAAAGTTTTTTTTTGATCGTAAAATACAAAAGAAGGGGCTTCAATAATAAAAAAAGTATATAATGGTATGTTGGAGAAAGGGGGTCAAATAAAGTGTGGACCTTTTTTTTATTTATCACAAAAAAATATCCTTAAAAGAGAAAAATCAGGTTTTTCAAGTTTTTGCAAACCCTGTATACAAAATCAACATTGCCTCTTCGTTATTCATATTTTGCTACAAAGCAAAAATTTTTAGAGAGAACCACTTTTGAAATTGTTGGTTCATTTGTTCTCTTGTAAACCCCATCCGTGGACAATCTGTATTCTGTACTAAATGCGATAATTGTATTGGACCAATGTACCAAGTATTTACATAGAACTTATATGATAAATCTTAAATTTATTTTGGTGACTAAACCAACTTTCTTTATTGAATCATTATTGCCTCATATTGAAAATATTTCCGCCTCAAAATTTGTTAATAAAATGTATTTTAATAATACAGGGTTTGCCTTGACGATTAATGTCTCGAAAAATAGAATTTTTTTTAAAAACTTGGAAAAATTGTAAGGTCAGTAAAAGACATACTACTGTAATATTTTTACAGGTCTAGGACTTCCGGTTATACCGGAAGTTTATGTCAACTATCTTCTTTTAAATGATATACACTTATTATTATTTTTAATTGTTTAGATTTTGCTTAACATTGTAAACATATTTTATAAATAATACCTAGACAACGGCGGAATTAGGGGGCTAAGCACCCCCAAGATAGCGATAAGCACACAAAAATCACGGGTTAGGTGCACCAATGATAATATCCTCTACTCTTGCCGTTTTAATTTATGTTTTATATTAAAAATAACGTTTGCAGACCAATTTTTTCTAAACAAGGGCCTTTAATAATAATCCGGTTTGGTCTATTCCCAAAATTTATAGTTTTTGAAATATTGACAGTTTCTTATTTATCTATTCCAACAACGCTATTAGGTATGACTTTTAGGTTTGGCGTCTAGATGGCTAGATGCAGCATCATGGCTCATTTAACTGTACTTAGCCGTAGAGTTCAAACGCTGTTAGTTAATCACCACTACGTAATTTTTTTATAGCAACAAAATGCCCCAAACACACGCCAAATCGACTACAGAAACGCTGTATCTTCAATTTGCTGTAGCCAGTTCTTCTGTGCTTCAATTAACCGATGCCTATGGTAAAAAAATACATGGCAAGTCGGTGCTATTGTATACAAAGATTAGTTGCTTATGACGTTGCTGTGTTGAACTTACAACGTTTGTACTCTACCTTACAGCACTAATAAAATAGATAAATATTAAATTCTTATAAAAATGTAAAATAGGAGCAATTAATAAAAAGGGGTGTTTCTATTAAAAAATACTTTTAAAGTTTTTGTTAACATAACTTTTAACTTCTATTTTTACCACCCTGTATTTATTTATTGTCAACATATCAATACAGTCCTTAGGAATTTTTTTCTCTACGAGAAACCCAATCCCGATTCTTATTACATGCTTTTGTTTTGGTAGAGATCAATATAGATAACATAGACTTTAAGTTTTTGTCAAAATCTAAAATATAAATAATCTACAGAATTCCCCATTTAAAATAAAATAGTCGACATTAACGTTCAGTGCAGAACAGTGAAAATATTTAAAGCCGGCTACTCACTACGTGGTACTTGCCAAGTACTTTGTAAGTAGCAAGAAGTGTATACGACGACTCGTGTAGACTTGGCAAGTTACTTGCACTTTCCGAGCTGTAGCGGAAAACAATAACAAGTCAAAGGAGCCAAGTACTTGACTTGGCAATTTATTTACCCGCGCTATATTACGCGTTACTAGGCAAGCGGAATTGAAGGGTCGCGAGGAATAACTATCAAAGTCCGATTGGCATATTTTGTCAGTATTTGCGTTTTAATATTGCTACGGACATTAAAAATAAGTGTTAGTTTATAGAATTGTATAAAGTTAGGACCTTTTAATTTAGTCTGATAATTTATTTGAATAATTTACCTTAGATTTTCCAAGTTCTTTCATCAGTTTCGAAGGTTTCCGAAAACGTCCGAATTATCCATTGAGAACTTTTATGCCATCCTGTACTATGGAATTTTCACGATATTTCTCGAAGATTCTAGATCATTCTTTACTCTTCCACCATACTATAAAAGGGCGACGGGAAACCTCCGATCAGTTAGTATAGATTCGACTTTTGTGGTGTAAACTTCGAGACATTGACAAAAGAAGATTTTGTCGTGGTTGTAACCATAGTTACGTTCCATTGTTAATAAAGGTATAAAAACGAAGGCCGTGTTTTTATATAAGGTGTTTTGGAACAATATTTTAAGTCCAATATTGTTGTTAAGCTATGGTTGTATCTTTAAACGTTATTTTTTTAAAGACTTCGAACTTTTTTGGTGTAATTAGCAATAGTGGTATTATATTGAGTTCTAGCTATTTGTAGGTGCCATATGCAAAAGAGCTGGTACTAGTCGAGCGGCACAGGTAGCAACCCCACTTTATATACAAAAAGAAAAATACCTACCTATCTTTACTATTGTTTAAAGATGTAACCCACCATTTTCTACGTTTACACTTCTTTATTGTATTTTCTAATAAAACATAACCATAACTGATTGTTACAAAAGCAGCTAAAACTGTCGTTTCACTTTCCTTCATCTTTAAAAACTACTTGTTGTTTTTAACTTGTACTTTCCAAAGACTTGCAATTCTAGAAGTAGACGCGTAATGTAAATGGCTTACTTAAAACTCGATAAATACTTGCCAAGTACATTCCGAGTAAAGTTACTCACAAAGTACCGCGTAATGAGTAGCCGGCTTAGCTAGTACTCGTACCTATGTTTCCAATTGATCGATGCTACCAAATTTTATAATTTTTCGAAGCCTCCACTTTCAGAGAAATTTATCGACGCAGTTTATGGTAGAATTTGTATATTTTGATTAAAATTATCAGATACCGTCCAATCTAATTGTTCTCGCCTGCCCAACCTGCAAATTGTACAAGGAGTAAAAAACCCAAAGAGCCCTGTTAAAAAGTATATTTCATTCTCATAAACTATTCAATTCATATTCAAGAAATCCGAATCACAGAATTCTTGAAAAAATAAATGGTCGCAATTCTAAAAATAAGGGGACGTCCATAAATTACGTAAGGTGTTTTTGATTTCCCTCCCCTTAGTAAGATTTGGCTTCAACCCCCACACAGTGGCGTCGCTAGAGGTATTGGAACCCAGGGCGGCAAGTAAAGTTGGGGCCCATACCATTTCAATTTTTTTTCTTGTATGGAAAAAAGTGGAAGAGCAAAAAAGGTCTCACCTCCAAAAGGGCGCTCTCATCGAACTGATATACGTTCTTAACGTCGGAGTCCCCCTGTCTCAAAAGTTGAAGAGCCTCCAAAAGGAAGCTCTTTTCACTATTCCTGTGGTCTCAGCCCCATTTTTACTTCAATTTTCCTTCTAAAGAATAAGTTAATCACTAGAAGTCTGAAAAACTATGGCCTTTTTCCTATAATTTGGGGGCCCCTAAACAAGAGGCCGGGGCGGCCTCCCCCCGCCACGGTAGTGAAACCAAATCCCCTTCCTCCAATCTCACGTGGGATTTCTATATGTAAAAAGGCACCACTTTTTTAAACCGAAATATTGATTTTGTCGTTGACATAATTAATTTTAATTTTGTACAGCAAAAAAAGACTCCACCTAAGTAGGGACACTGCATCACAAACCAACGTTTTTTCCTGGGAAACCTGTTTAAATCTCGTAACATTAAAAAAAATGACATGATATTTGCAAACACTTCCCTCCCCCACGGTGAGATTTGATGAGATTTAACTCGACCCCCCTAAATTTATAGATGAGCCGTTAGGCTATTTATTAAACAAAATAGGATATAAGAAAATAAATAAAATTAATTTCCTATTTCATGTCATTAACTGTCAAAAGGAAGATTTTTTTCTTATACATATAATTACGACAGTAGAAAATTATTTCTATTTATTTTCTTATATCTTACTTGTCGACTCCCGGTAAAACTCGATGCGATTCACTGAATGATGTTTTTAATACGGTATTAACGACCGGTAAGATTATATCTTAGCTTAGACTCTTGCTCTTCGTGTTATTCACCAGAAACCCGGTACAGTCACTTTGAGGTAAGCGAAACGCGTTATTGTAGAGGGTCCCAATCAATGCCAGGAAAAGCAGAAGTTCTTCTCTTAACTATAAAATAGGATGTATCATTAGACGTGGAAGAAAAATAGGTCATTTTTTGGTTTGTTTTTATTACAAAAATGCAAAAACCAAATATTTGGATTTTTCTGTGGCTTTTTAAGACAAACAATAAATACAACTCCTAAACGTAAACGTGCAAATTTTGATGCAAAAATGTACCTACAGTTTTAAATAAACGATTTATGACGCAACTTACTATGGATGTGGCTTGGAGGAGGTTTTTGTTTTTAGTTTATAGGACCTTAAAAATAGGTTCCTATAATATTTTTACTGACTTTTAAAATGCCCTGAATCCATTTAATTTCAATATTAATCTTGAAAATTCTGCTTCCCACCCTCCAAACTTTTCTGCCGGGTATCGCTCAACTTAAAAAAGCTGGCGCCGCCACTGGATACCGTTAAAAATTTTTGATTATTTTTTAAATTAGTTTATTACAAATTTACCTTATTCTGAAAAATAAACGTTATAATTTTCAGAACAAGAAGAAGAAGAAGCGGTTCAGCCCCAGCCGAAGTACCTTTTGAAAAACTTAATGATGCCTTTGAATGGGCTAAAAGTGGCTTTAATAAAAGCCTTCCAACCAAGGTTTTAATCCATGGTTTTGGCAGTGATTGTGGTTATATTTGGGCCTATGAAATAAGAAGTGCATTGATGGCTGTAGTAAGTCTTGTTCCTGTTCTAGTAAAACTTGATTTTTGATTACGCATGTTTAACAACCCCTTACTTTGGTGTTTTAACCCACTATTTAGTTAACAAGTTAAAGAGTATAAAACCAAACCAAACATACTGAGTTAGGTGAGACGGCTAGGTCAGGGGTTGCTTAACTAGCTTGCCAATTAACAATTCTCCCATAAATAGGCATACACGCGGTAAGACGTGCCTTCAAACCTGCCTTCAGGCGAGTAGGTATGATTCCGAACACCGCGGCAGACTGATAACCGCCGACGCAAGCGCTAGAACGTTATACTTAAGTATAAGTAACGAGTAGTCTTGTTGGTAATGTGAATGGTCACAGCTTTCTTAAAATACAAGCTATGAGATAGCAAATCTGGCAACAGAGCCTGTTAGGAATGTCAAGTGATAGTTTAGGAGTAAAGAGAGACAGGTTTAAACGATCGCAAACATATTTTTCTGTTTTAAAAAATTAAATGGTAGTCTATAGTTAATATTTAAAGAAGAAATAAGTTTTTTAAGTGACAACTGGATAAAAAGAACTTAATTGATTTAAAATTGCAACTACAAATTTTTAAAGGATATTATGTGTAATAATGTGTAAAAGTGCACCAAAAACAGGATTGTACCCCTGCAATATTCTATTTTAATAACTACACCGGATCAGCTTAATAACATAAACATAGACAATGTGAGGAAAAGAGACAGTCTAACTAAATACCGGCATATAAATATTGGAGGCTAATAGTGCTTGTTTTGTTTTTGCTTACTGGCCGATATATCAAAACCAGTTGCACATGGAGTATAAACTAATTCACATAATATACTGGTAAGTTCTGGTTGCTGGTAAGTTTACCAAAAATCTTATTAATATACAGTGCTTGTCTAAATTCAGGTCCTCCTCTACTAACTTTTGAAATGATTGGTATTTTTTCACGAAAATTTGAAGATTTTGGTGAGACAACATAAACCAAATTTTAGATATAAATGTCAAACTGACAGCTGGGCGCCATTTTGAAAAGTAAAATTAAAAGGAAAGGAGTGTCTTGTGGCACATCATTTTAAAGCTCCTCGCGAGTTCTTTATAACCCCAGAATATAAAGTCAATACCTTTATCTACTACAAAATGGCGGTACTTTAAAATTACCTGAATACCTTATTTAGATGGCCGTATTTCTGAATCTATTAAAGTTAGATACAATGATTGTAATAATTTCTTAAAGCTGCTTTATAGATTCATTTAATGGTAATATTGGTAATACTATACAGGGTAGGACAAAAAATATAACTAATTTTTAATGACGCACCTTGTATATTATTTTACCATTTAAAAGATATCTAAAAGACCTTTGAGAAAATACCACATAAGGTATATCTACCTTTATTAGTTTTGAAGATATGGCCATTCAAATCAGATATTGAGGTAATTTTTAAAGTAGCCATTTTTGGGAGGTTAAGGTATTCACTTTATATTCTGGGGTTATAAAGAACTTGTCAGGGGCTTTAAAATGATGTGCCACAAGACCTCCTTTCCATTTATTTTTTTTCAAAATGGCGCCCAGCTGTAAAATTTGGTTTTTGTTGTTTTACTAAATTTCCCAAATTTTTACGAAAAATTACTAAACAATTCAAAATTAGGAGGGGAGGTCTCGACTTTAGACAAGCACTGTACATATTCTGAAAGATATTTACTTATGGTTTTAAGTAACTGGTGTAAAACTGTTTAGGTCAAGTGCATCTTTTATGTTACAAATTAGGCTATTATATTTATAACTAAAATATGTTGCATTTAAATTATTTTAACTATTGCAGTTACTACCAAATAATACATGTTTAGATAAATTTAAAAAGTAACCTGAATCTATTTGAAAAAATGGGTAAAATGTGGTAGAAAAAATCCTTAAAACCTAATAGTTTTAAATTCTTACCGAAAATTTGTATAAAGCAAAAAAGTTGCTGAATTTAGGTTTTGCTAACAAGTTATAACTTTTAAGGCAAATTGAGTATTTAAAATTATATCTACATATACATATGTTGTCTAAAAGATAAAAAAAACACCTATATTTGGTTTCAAAATATTAAGTATATTTAGTATGCAATCTTTTGGGACCTCATTAAAATATTCCTAATGTGCAGTGTTGTTTGCAACGTTACCTTTCTTATTTCATGTCTTTTCGTTTAAGATGACTGTAGAATGGTTCTTGAGGCGGAGGTAAGCGTCGTGGTCGTCGCGGTGCTCGGAATCATACCTTAACCCTCGTTTCACACTAAGCCGGATTAGCTGGACAGAGCAGTGGCGGCTGGGGATGTCCAATTTGATAGGCACACGCGCACCATAGGTTAAGATCAAAATTTAAAATTTTATTTAGGTCTCTTATTATAAGTAATTATTCCATTTTTTCTAATAATATGTTAAATAGTAAAATAAATAACGGGTTAAAGTGATTTAATAGACTGTAATAATCAAAAGTGAAAAAAAAAACATTATTATATTTAACATTGGTGCAGGTGTGCCGACCAAATTGGCCATCACCAGCCGCCACTAGAACAGAGTAATAAAAAATTATGCAGGCCTTTAAGTTTGCGACTTCTCGGATTCTTAACATGTGAAAGGTCTCATAAGACTTCATACACTTCGATAGCGTCGGTTCGTCACCAGGCTCCTGGCTTCCGCTTATGTGAAAAGGCAGTAAAACTAATACTATTATTTTGCGTAAGAACATTTTGAAAGTGTCACTTTTTCTCACTAGCTCGAAAAATACTTTTCCGCACTACTTTACCGCATTATTGCAGTGATACTTTCAGCGCTAGTTAGGAATTATACAATTTATCTATGTACTAATGCAATATTAATAGTAAAAGTTAAATCGATCCTTTTTTCTTATAGGAAGAAGTCAACACAATTTGTGTTGATTGGTCAAATGGTGCATCGTTACCAAACTATGTTAAAGCGTCAGCAAATACAAGACTTGTGGGAAAACAAGTATCGCTACTGTTGCGAGGGCTGGTGGAGAAAAATGGACTTTCCTTAAGAAATACTCATCTGATTGGTTTCAGTCTTGGTGCACATATTGCTGGGTTCGCAGGAGCAGATTTGGGAAATTTAAGCAGAATAACAGGTAATAATTAAATATTAGTTTTGTTAATTTTAAAAACGTTTTAAATTAATATAGTGCAGTAGTAGGATTCAGCTAATTTTGTTATCTTTTGATATATTATCACTTTCAATCTTTTTACTTGCATCACTTTCAGACTGATTCTGATTACTTGACCGATGTGAAGTTTATAAAGAATGGAAGTAATTCGTTTCTGTTTTGTTTTTATTTTGTTTAACACACATTTTTTTATCTTCCACGAAGGCTAAGAGCCTAAATACTTACATATCGTGAGTGTCTTAAGCGAGGTAAGAGGGAGTTTGACAGAAATACCTTCACAGGCAGCAGGTTCCACATTCTAAAAACTGTAGAAATAAAAGAACGCACAAAGTGAAAGTTGACTGTCCCGTTGGACCGGAGGAGAGTTGGAGGGATGCATACGTGCGGCACCACGAGTTTCTCTGTTGAGAACCGTGAGTGCAGAAATTACACTGGGCAATTTCTTCAAATCAGAAGCCATAAAAATACGTATTAATAAGCGATAAATCCCCCGCAGTCCAATGATGGGCAAGAGGAAAGCTGTAAGTTAAGATCATTAATGAGGCGAATATTTTGAATGAAATTAAGAATGCCAAGAATTGTATTGGACGCTATTCCTCAGATACCAGAACAATACTTAAAAAAGTGTTTTCTTTTTACACTTCAAAGCTTTTTTCACACTTTGAATTAGTGTTTTGTATCAAGCCTACTACAATAAACTTAAATATCAATTTATGCAATGTAACAGTAAACGCGACACTAATTGAACCAAACGGTCAAGTTACCTTGGTTTTCGTCATTATTTCTTTAGTTCATGTGTCACTAGATTTAAAATTTGACAGTTTGCAAATAAATTTAATAAAAATTATTTAAAATTAATAGTAATTATGCATTTAGATCACTAAGAAATTGAAAAGGAATTTAGACTGTTTTAGTATTATCTTTTACAAAAGTAAGTACATACAATTTTCTAAAATTAAACAATAAATGCATAGTTATGAAGAGCATAATTGTCTCTTAAAAAATAAGGAGATGATTTTTGTTGCAATATAATGACTGTGCTGCAAAAATTAAAATTAATAAGTTTTGATAAATAAAACATAGATATAATATAAATGGCATTTTGGAAAATTTTAATACAGTCATGGAAAAAATATAGTATGTAACTCACGAGTCTTTTTTACTCAGGAGATTGCACCGCTAACGGCTCGTGCTGTCAAATACTTAGTCATCACTTTATGCACTTGTTACATAAATCTACTATTCTACAAGCAAAACTTTTTAAGAAGAATGACTTTTTTCCAAATATAAAATTTTTCTTCCATTGGTCCTTTGTAAACCCCATCCGTGGGCAGTCCCTATACAAATAAATTAAACATAACAAAAATGTATAAAGATAAAGTACCTAATACAAAAAAAAAAAGAAACAGTAGTTTGTCGTGACTGGATTACAAAAATATTGCTTCACCTTTTTATTTGGATTTAAGTAAAAATAGTACATATGTCTGGAAAGTTTCTAGTCGAAAAGCCATTAACACCTACAGAAGAAAAACATATATTGTCAAAATAATTAAATTAAGTTTACTTGTCAGACCTATGTTTCAGCGGATAGAAAGCTATACTAGAGTTATTTATTCCGAGCTTATAGCGAACAAGGGCTATATTGCTTAGGATATAATACAGGGTGCTTCATTAGTGCGTCGGACTTCTACAGCGCCTTAACTATGAAAGTTAGAGATTTTGTTTAAAGTGGTTTATGAATAAGAGATCAAAGTCTATTTTTGGAAAATATTTTGTTTATATTCAGGGTACTCAAATTTGCCCTACTAGAATTTGATTTTTTTAAATGGAACACCCCAAATATTTTTACATATTTGGGAGTCCTTTATGTTTGTCTATACATGTGTACAATATTAGATTTATTAAATTATTAGTTTTTAAGAAAATTAAATTTTCTTAAAAAATATGAAAAACATCGATAAAGGATAAAATTTCCCCAAGTCGATGAAAAGGTTACTGTCTCCAAAAAGAGTTAAATCTGATTGTAGAGGTCAAAAGATACCCTTCTATAATTTTAAGCTAATTTCGACATACAGGGTGATCAAAAATCGCCTCCCAATAGTCAAAAATTCAATCGGTTTTTTTAAATGGAACACCCTGTATATTATTATTTAGTCTAATAAAGCTTTAGTAAATAAACAATTTTGGTAATAGACTCAAAGTCTCTATCTATTCCTATTTTTGTGTTACTTACACATATCGCCCTTTAAAATTATTTTTAGGTAATAATTTAATTTATTTGCTAAAAAAATCAAAAATACTGTAATAATAACCAACTAAAATAAATGTTTAAAATACCTTCCGTTCTGGTCTAAGCATAAATTAACACGCCGTTCAAAGTTTCTTTCCACTTCACGCAGCATTTGCGGAGAAACCTGACCAAATGCCTGCCTTATTCTATCTTGCATATTCATCACAGTTGTTGGTGGATCCTGATATACTTGCCCTTTAACATAACCCCAAAGAAAAAGTCAAGCTTCGTCAGGTCCGGTGATCTGGGTGGCCACTGAATCGGCCCGTTTCTTCCAATCCACCTATTGCCAAAATTTTGATTCAAATGGTTTATAACATCCCGTGAAAAATGAGGTGGTGCTTCATCTTGTTAGAGCCACATTCTGTTTCGGATCTGTGGGGGCAGATGAGCCAATAGCCTTGGTAATTCGTGCTGCAAAAACTCCAAATACATAGCGCCATTTAAATGACCTTCAAAGAAATGTGGGCCTATTATATATTCTCCAACAATTCCGCCCCAAACATTTACGGACCATTGATGTTGACGATCAATTTGTCTTATGATTCGTGGGTTTTCAGAAGAATAATAATGAAAGTTATGTCTATTGACACAACCTCCATTATGAAATGTCGCTTCATCTGAAAATATAACGTAATTGAAAAATAAAGGATCTTCTTGCAAGTTGTTTCTTGCCCATTCACAAAAGGTTGTTCGATTTTGAAAATCTATCTCCGTTAATGCTTGATGTAACTGAATATGGTAAGCGTGAAAGTTGTTCTTTTTAAAATTCGCTGCACTGACGTATCGCTTATTCCTGTTGTTTCCTCCAGTTGTCTTTGGCTTACATGAGGATTTTCAGTTACTGATAACAACACAAGCAATTCATTTTCCTCGTTAGTAGCGGATTTTGACCGAGTTTCTTTCTTATAGGAAACGCTTTCCGTCTCAACAAATCTTGCAAGAAGTCTCCTAAAACACTTTTTAGTCAGGAGCTCTTCTCTCTGGGAAACGAGCCGCGTAATTCCTGCTAGCCAGAAAACAATTTTTTCACTTTCACCAAGTGCAAAAAGCATATCAACCAACTCATCTTTGCTAAACTCCATATTTATAATCACCAAAGAAAGTAAGTACAACAGCAATCAAATAAATAATACTTGACACTTTGAAACTGCCAAAGTTGTTTAAACAAAAATCTGTCTAAGCCTACTATGAACTTTTAGTAGGCGCAAAGGAAGAAGGAAATCATTTGGAATATCTTAACAAGACATGTTATATTCACTTATAAAGTATAAAATATGAGTGCCTTAAAACTTTAAATTAATATTATTTTTTAAATTAATAATAATTGTAAAAATCTTTTTACCTAAAAATGATTTTAAACGGGTGAATTTTAAATACGTGTAAGTAACACAAAATTAAAGACAGATAGAGACTTTGAGTCTATTACCAAAATTGTTTATTTACTAAAGCTTTATTAGACTAAATAATAATATACAGGGTGTTCTATTTAAAAAAACCGAGAAAAAACCGATTTAATTTTTGACTATTGGGAGGCGATTTTTGAGCACCCTGTATGTCAAAATTAGCTTAAAATTATAGAAGGGTATCTTTTGACCCTCTACAATCAGATTAAACTCTTTTTGGGAGACTTGGGAAATTTTTTTCCTTTATCGATGTTTTTTCATATTTTTTAAGAAAATTTAATTTTCTTAAAAACTAATAATTTAATAAGTCTAATATTGTACACATGCATAGATAAACATAAAGGACTTCCAAATATGTAAAAATATTTGGGGTGTTCTTTTTAAAAAATTGATTAAATTCTAGTAGGGCAAATTTAAGTACCCTGTATATAAACAAAATATTTTCTAAAAATAAACTTTTATCTCTTATTCATAAAACACTTCAAACGAAATCTCTAACTTTCATAGTTTAGACGATATAGAAGCCCAACGCACCCTGTATAAATCAATGTTTATTTTTAAATACTTTTGTTGATTTATATTTTAAATAATAGTCTAAATGCCCGTGAGCGGTAGACCTTCGTTATTTTGTAAAACTTATAAGTTTGTCAGTGCATTCTCCTATCATAGGTAAAATATGTAGTTTGACTCATATTGGCTTTGGCAGGTACCAAGTAATAAAGGTTCATAAATTGAAACATAACTTTCGTCATTTTGTAAAAGCCAAATTTTAGATATGTTAGTTGGGTACCTACCTATTTGAAGATATTTTCCCAGTCGCCAGACAGTTTTGACAGTTCCAACCCCTTGGCAGACAAACGTTTTGGGGTGGCCTTATGGTCCGAGAAAGTATAATATTTCTGTTATTTAACAAGATATGACAAAAGTCTTACATAAAAGTTGCAGGGTTTTCAAATAAGCATGTCCTAAAAATATTTTTATGTATAGAGAGTGTCCCAAAAAATAATTAAAAATAAAATCTCACAGCTACAACTTTTTTGGTACAACCTGTATACATTAAAATATTTTTAGGACATGCCTATTTGGAAACCCTATAACTATTGTTTAAGACTTTTGTCATATCTTGTTAAATAACAAAAATATTGGACTTCCTTGGACCATTAGCCCACCTTAAAATGTTTGTCTGCCAAGGGTCTGTCAAAACTGTTTGGCCACTGAGTCATTATTTAAAAGTCAGCTTTTACAAAATAACGAAAGTTAGGTTTTAATTCATTTACTATTAGTACCTGGTTCTCTACCACTTGCTTTTACCTATGTTGGGAGCATGCGCTGACAAACTTTTAGCTTTTACAAAATAACGAAGGTCTGCGGATCACGGGCTCTTGAACTATAAGGCACTTTATGTGAGTAAATTTTAATTTATCATAAACCACTACTATACCGGAGGGTGCATCGCCAGTCAGGCCATAGAAAATACCATGTAATTTTTTTCACTTTTAAATATGGAATTATGGATATGGAAGCTCATACACTAAATTTTGTAATTTTCTAATAAGCCAATTAAATGTTAATAAAGAAAAACTATTTGTAAAATTGTTGCATATATCCTTTTTGAATCCACGACTTATAAATGAAATGTCTTGTCAATTTTTTAATATTTGTTTTACTTTCTATTAATTACACAGCCCCACAAAAAGTAAAAGTCCATACCCAAGAATCAGACATATCTAATCCGAATCCGAGTTCAAAAATGGCCTTCCACGTCTAGAATTGGCCCCAGCGGCCTCTGTAGACCCTGAAATACAATTTCTGGGATAACGCGGGGCCAAGGGTGTATTCTACAGCCAAAGCCGGATTTGTGCTTGACAGGTCTAAGTCTAACTAAAATTGTTTGGGACCGAAAATGACCCCTTAGGGGCCAGAAATTCAGACTTAGCAATTACAATAGTGATAATTTCATGTACATTTGAATTCTGGACCTTACACTATGCGAAAACAGTTTATGGCCTGTTTAAATTCCCAGTTTGGGACCGAGAAAATAACTCCCTAGAGGACAGAAAATTGTGTTTCAGACGTAACGATCACAACAGTGGGATTTTTTGTACTTATAAATTCTAGAACTTATACTGTACTCGAGAAGTTTTTGGACAGCTGAAATTCCTAGTTTGGGGTCGAAAAATCGTGTTTTAGACGTACGATCATTATAGTGAAATTTCTATATACTTCTAAATTCTGGAACATGTACTGTGCTCAAAAAAATGCGGTTTTGACGTAAAAACCGGCTCCTAGAGGTCATTTTTCGGCCCCAAACTGGGAATTTTAGGTGGCCAAAAACTTTTGAGCACAGTATAAGTTTCAGAATCTAAAAGTACAAACAAATCCCAATATTATGATCGCTACATCTAAAACACGATTTTTTGGCCCCCAGGGTGACATTTTTCCGGTCCTAAACTGGAAATTTCAACAGGCCATAAACCTTTCGTGCATAGTGTAAGGACCAAAATTCAAATGTACATGAAAAAATTATTGTTGTGATTGCTACGTTTAAAACAGGATTTTCTGGCCCCTAAGGGGTAATTTCGGTCCCAAATAGGGAGATTCAGTTAGCCTTGGACCCTCGACCCCGCGTTATCCCGGAAACCGTATTTCAGGGCTCATAGAGAGCCCTGGGGCCAATTCTAGACGTGGAGGGCCATTTTTGAGCTCAGATTCGGATTCAGCGTCAAAAACTATATAGGAATACATATGTCTGATTCTTGGGTATGAACTTTCATTTTTTTTTTGTGGGGCTGTGGTATTTATTAGTATTTATTCATTACTGGCAAATTCATTAGGGCATGTATCAGGTATGCAACAATATTGCAACTAGTTTAGTTAAATTACCCTAAATTCACCTATTAGAAAATAACGAAATTTAGTATGTGAGCTTATTTTATAAACGTCTTTAAATTAATCCAATGTCAGTTTTGTTGTTAAGTGAATAAGGGAGCCAATAATTAAAGGTATCAAAATTTACATGGGATTTTCTATGGCCAGTCTGGCTGCACCCCCGATATAGTGTATTTCATCAAAGTGGTACAGACTCTACGACTGTTCGATTTAGGACAAGAGATATTTTAATGGGGAAGAAAGTCGTAGTTTTTTAGAATCAATGCTACCCAAAAATGTTTAATGTGGTAGGTCACTTGTTTAAACAGTGATGAGTTAAATAATTTAGGTTCAGCCGCGAAGGTCTAGAGTCAAAAATATTTACAATTATTAATAAACAAAACGTTTATAAACAAAGGACATCCATTCGTATTTAAAATAGTATGTTTTTTAAACCAAATTTTTAACGCAAGTTTTCTTTTAGGTCTTGATCCAGCTGGTCCACTATTTGAATCACAAGACACAAGAGCTAGATTGGATGAAACTGATGCAGCATTCGTTGACGTGATTCACAGTAATGGAGAAAATTTAATTTTGGGCGGTCTTGGATCATCTCAGCCCATGGGCCACGTAGATTTTTATCCCAATGGAGGGAGAATGCAAAAAGGGTGCAGTCATTTATTCGTTGGAGCTGTTAGTGATATTATTTGGTGTAAGTATAAATACACATCTGGGCAAAGAAAAACCGGACAAACAAAATTTTGATCAGGATTAATGTAAAATAACTTTTTGTTGTTTTTGACAGATTTTAATCATATTTTGATCCAGTTGTTTCTCCTTTTATCAATATTATTATTTATTATGGTAATTGCAAAAAGTTTTATGGGATTAAGTGTTACACAGGAGAGAGCCAAATGTGCATTTTGCCTCAATGCCCTGTGAAATAATTTTACGTCACACTTTTTACCAGTGTATTGTATTTGATAGCCCCATTTTATCTTAGCAATAACTTTTTTTAAATTTATATCAGTATCTCTATTCTTAAAGGATATACAATATTTTAAAGTAAACAATGCAATGTAATTATGATCAGTTCCTGATTGACCTATTAAAAAATTAAGCAATTGCTGCAACCATGACAAAAGTGATATTTTTTAAAGATCTTTAAAATATCTTTTTACTGGTGATATAATATATACGGGATGTTTTTTTAATCCGACTTTTTATCGTACCCTGTATATCTTAAGAGATAACAAAAATCTGATTACTAATTTGATAACTACGAAACCAACTACACAAACCAATATTTTTATTTATGTTTTATCATCAAAAATTAAAATTTAAAGGGTGAAGTAAAATTATAACTCGATACCAAATACATAAATTTTATAGTCTTATTTAAAAATGTGTCCAATACACTGGTAAAAAATTGAGACATTAAATTATTCCATAGGTGTTCAAAATTGAGCACAATGCAACATTTAGCTCTTCCCTGTATAACAGAGAATTCTATAAAACTTTTTGCAATCCCCATATTAAATAATAATCTTGATTGAAAGGGTTATAACTGGACCAACAGGTAATTGAAATTTGTGAAAAAACAAAAAAGGTATCTAAGACTAAATTTGATCAACGTTGTGTTTGTCCAGTTTATTTGTCCAGGAGTGTGATTTGTTTCACTTGTTAACTTTAAGTCCCGTGACACATGAGACGTACGAAGGCCGTACGCCGAACGCCTGACAAAATTTTTTTACTGAAAGTAATGTCTAACGCGCACGCACACGAAAGAATTTTTAATTTTAAAATTGTTTTATCAGAATTAAAAGTTTAAGGTGCACATTAAGTACGCGCACATACGTCGGCATCGGACGGACAGTACGGATCGGATAAATAGTTTTAGTGAAATTTAATGAAGCAGTGCAACTATGTGCGGGCGGATAGCACAGAATTTAAAAATTCCCTCGAGAATATAGCAACTTTAATTAAAATCTGGCCATTACCGTTTCATATGTGCGATACAGGTCAGAAATTGGGTTATTTGACAAGAATTTAAACCGAATCCTACCGGAGGGTTTTAATCGAGTGGTTTTATACGTGGGTGAAAAGGCGCTAACTTTTAATATTCACCTATGGTTTACCTATAATTCGCATGTACGTGTGTGTGTTTAATTTCACTAAAACTATTATTTCCGATTCGTACCATCTGTCCGATGCCGACGTATGTGCGCGTTTAAGCAGAATTTATCTGGCTTCAAGAAAGCGACTTTATTTTAAGTAGTCTTTTTCGCTAAATATAAGAACTTTCCGACATAAAAGCCACTGATTTAAGTACTTTATAAAACAATTTTGTTTATATAAATGTGATTCTTAATAATTTTTATTGTTATTATTTTTGACGATTTTATTTTATTTTTAACCGCTCTGTATTTATTATTTGTAAAAATATCAATACAGTCTACAAAATAAGTTCTTTCTCTAAAAGGAACCCAAGCCCAAATTATATTAGAAGCTTTTGTTTAGAAAAAAACGATGGGTATGTAATGGCTTGCAAACGTCACTTTTGACATAAAATTTAAAATAGGTAAAAAACGGTTTGACTTAGGTATAGAACACTAAAACTATACTATTATGTACTACTATAAATTTTACGCAGAATCTAAAAAATAAATAGTATATAGGGTGTTCCATTTAAATTAAGGAAGTTAACATTAACTTCTGGTATAACCGGAAGTGATAGAGCTATCAAAATATTTTAGTTGTGTGTTTCCCACTGATCTTATAATGTCACCAAATTTAAAAATTGTCCAAGGCCTACTTTTTGAAAAATCGATCGCAGCGGTTCCCGGTGGGACACCCTGTATAAGCAATATTTAACAGGTTTATTGGCCAGCAAAAAAATTTGGGGTCTTTTTCTAGGTCGGCCAGTAAAGCAATAACAAAGAAGTACGATTAGTCATCCTATACAAAGTCTTTACATGCCTTAATTCATGTTAGACCGTCTTTTTTCACACATTGCCTATGAACGAGTTCATTTAGCTGATTCTGTATACTATTTTTTGAATACTATTTACCCAATTTTGTTGTACTAGATTAGCTGATTTTAAAAAATGAAATTTTAAAATTATATTACTTTTATAAGAAAATATTTGTGGCCGTTTTAAATAATTTTAACTACCAAACTTCCAAACTTTTATTAAACTTTTAATATTAAAATCCGCATCCGCTAAAATCGGTTCAATGAGTCCTATTATAGAAGCGATTAATTTCAAGCGTCGTTCTGGTATTAATTTTTTAATTTTTGCGTCAGAATTATCATTAGGGTAGAGCTAAATAAATGTAAAAAGTTAGTTGAGGAAAGTTGGTAAATTAAATAAAACTCTTTTTGTGGGCTCTTAAAAAATATTAGAAGTGGTCATAAAGATCAAACGCTAAATAAAAAAAAATACAAAACATTTTATTACTACGTTTTAAGATATCTAGTATGATTGAAATATGTGGGTTATCAAAAGAATATACATATAAATATAGCCACGTTTAGCCAAATCAAAAGGTCCCTAGGCAATGCGTATATGCGCAGCAACCGTTAAACATAAATGAGCCAAATTTCGTGCGAAGGGGTAACTAAATATGAAGAATTTAATACTTATATTTCAAGACTGCCAAGTTCATACACTACGTTTATATCGAATAGTTGAAGCTAGCTTGAGTTAAAGCAGCTTTAAAAATTGGCTTAAAAAAGCGATATAAACGGGCTTGAAAGTGACTTGCACCGTTCAAGTCAAGCCTGAAAATAAGTAGGGTTGACTTCACTGAAGCCGATTAGAAACACAATATAAACGATTCAAGCGGGCTTAATAACTGCCCAATTTCAGATGAATGCTTCCTCGAATGTTATCAGTGTCAATTTCATATATGATTTTGACATTTTTATACAAAATATGAGTGGAAAAACTTTAAAACACGCTCTCACCAACAACAGCACACAAAACAGGACAAATTAAAAAGTAAGGTTTGTTTTTCATTTGATGTCTACTGTAAAGTTGGATGCAACACTGCCGCATGAGTACGGCGATGGCCTGAAACGTGCTTGACCTCGATTTTCAATCGACTTTCAAGCCACCGAAATAAACACGTAGACTTGGAAATCGCTTCAAAGCCGCTTTGTTTTTAAGCCAGCTTGAACTATTCGATATAAACGTAGTAATAGATTTCTTTATAGTTTGGAAAAATTTAAAATTTTAAATGGAATACCCTCTTTTTATTATTGTAATTAATTGCTTGTATCCTATATTTTATACAGGGGTAGTAGAAAAAACCGGAAAGGTGGATTAGCTCAGCAACCCTCAAACATAAATAAATCTAATCTTGTGCCAAGGGGTAACTGAATATAAAGAATTAAAAAATTATATTTTTAAGGTTGTCATATTTATTGTTTTCTCTGTAGGTTAGGGATTTTTATTATTGTAATCAATGGCTTCTATAAAGTTTATTATGGGCCGATATTATCATTTTTTAGTCCTTTCAATTTCGGAGAATGCCGTATATGCACTTTTTCGAAATTAATACAAAAACGGCTAGGTATGGTCAAATATCTAAAAAACGATCCCACCAATATTCGTCATAATATGTACAGGGGTTTTAATTTCATAAATGGAACGTATTCAATATTCTTTTTAAAAAAGTCAAGAAAAGAAAATAAAGAAATTTAATTATAAAACATCGCAAATGCATTTCTGAATTTAAAATGTCCAGTTACCATTGCGGTTGGATCGTTTTTGAGATAATTGACCATACCTTGTCGTTTCTGAATTCAAGGTTAATGCTATATTTTTGAAAGTGACAGAAGTAAAAAACGATAATATCAGGTCATATTAAAGTTGATACAAGCAATAAATTACGATAATAAAAAATGGGGTATTTTATCTAAAATTTTAAAATTTCCTAGCCTAGAAAAAAAATTATAAACTTGGCAACTTTGCAAATACAATTTTTAAATTTTTCATGTCCAGTTATCCCTTGGCACAAAGTTTGGTTCATTTATATTTACATTGGCAGAAGTAAAAAACGATAATTAGGTCATAATAAAGTTGATTCAAGCAATTGATTACAATTAAAAAATAAATAGGGTTTTTTTCATTTTAGTAAAGTTATTATAATTAAAATTTTTAAACATTAATATAATCTGTAGTTTAAGTTGGCATATCGTGATAAACATTTACGTTAATAGAGTAAATACTTTCAGAAATATGAATTTTCTCTCTGTAACACAAACATACGATTGTAATTTATCTTTTCTAATTTTTAATTTTAAAGTTTTTTAAGGTAAAGAGTTGGACAATTTATAATTTTTTTTAACTTTGGACAAACCACAAAGGCTAAAAGCCTAAATACTAACGTACCGTGGGTGTCTTAAGCGAGGTAAGAGGAAGTTTGTTGACACGGGACTTAAATACTTGAATATTTGGGGGAAGGAAAGACCTCCGCAGCAGGTTCCACAATCTAGAAACTCTAGGGATAAAAGAACGAACAAAGTGAGAAGTTCGGGGCCTGTCCAGTTAGACCGTATAGGGATGCATACGCGCGGAACCACAACTTTTAATTTTAACCAATAATTAAGTTACTAATGGCGGATAAGTTAAAATAACAAAAAATACAAAAACTGACCAACTTAAAAAGTAAAGTATCAAACACAAATTTTTATTTAACTATTATAAAGGTAAATATATGAAAATTGAAGCTTTGTTATTTTGTTTACTGTTTTGCTGCTCTATGACTATTAATCCCTACGTATGAAATCATTAATTGAAACGATTTTTTTTTATGTTACAGCTTCTGCAATTGAAGGCCGATCTCTTTGTAATCATAGAAGAGCTTACAAGTTTTTTATTGATTCTGTTTCACCTAGATGTCACTTTCCAGCTTTTCCATGTAATTCCTATGATGACTTTATTGCCGGAAAATGTTTTCCATGTACGGACGAGAGGTAAAACACTACATATTCTTTTTATTAAACATACAGGGTGTTATATAAAGCTGTTTAAAAAATTTGAGGGCAGATTCTACATCAGAAAATATAAAGAAAAGTCCATATAAACGTGGGTCCGAAAATTTTTCGTTCTCAAGATACAGGTAGTTATAAACTTTTTAAAAAACTTAAAAAATTCGATAATACTAAAAAATTCTTGGACTGGGACCTTATTTAAATAGGTATGTATTGTTGGTATATAATTGCCAAACCTAATTTAAAAAAAAAAGTTTCTGCAATGCTTCTTTTAAGGTCTAAAAATGTGCAATTAAGTTTTTCTTAAACTGAACAAGGTACGAAAAAAGTTAGGAGACATATAAACTGTATTTTTAATTGCTTAATCTATATAAAGCAAAAAAAATCACACATTTACACAGTCTGTGACGTACTATTTTTTGGTAGAAATATTTCTTCAGTTGTGGCTCGAGACGCCACTGTACTTATTAAATTAAATTAGCTAGTAATAAATTATCTTCTTAATGCCATGAATAACATTTCCCAATAAGAACAAAGTCGAATATAAGAATTTTTTTATATTTTTAAGAGTGGACCTTTAATTTTCTTAACAACATTTTGTAACACCTTGTATAAAAGTAATTTTTTTTAAAACGAGCCATCCCATATTACTAATTTATTTGCAGTTTTTAGTCGTTAAAACACGCCAAAATTTATTTTCAGGGGGACACATTTTTGTATTGAAATTTAATCTCCTCCTACCAACACAAAATTTTCCATTCAAACAAATAAAAATACACCAGGTATCACATTGAAAATAAAAAACTTAGGGTCGTTTGCAACTAAATCGGAAGGAATGGAAAAAACTGAATTCGTAAAATAATGCACAATTAAAGGGTACAGGGTATTACATTTAAAGGAAAAAACGGCCAAATTAACAGTGACAGAGGGTACAAGAATAAAAACAACTTTCTGAGATATGGGGTAGCTTGTTTAAATTAAAATAAACTCTATTTTTTTTTAGAAAATGTGGTAATATGGGATATTATGCAGACCGATCAAAAGGAAGGGGTCAGCTGTATCTTGTAACAAGGGATGAAGAACCCTTTTGTGGTAGGCCATATTTGTGTTTTTATTCCAATAGTATAATCATTTTATCTAACTTTTTTGTAAAATTTTTAAAGATTAACTAATGTTTTAAAACATTTATTAGCTCATCAATACTTGGTAAAAATAGAAAGTACTCCTAGTCCTGTTCCTATTAAAAGTTATGGAAAAATACAAATTACACTTATTGGAGACTCATTTTTGAACGAAACATTTATGATGACAAAGTAAGTTTTTATATTATTATTATTATTATTTAAAATATAAAGTTGGTTTACAAACAAAATAAGTTTTAGGCCAGCCGCGTACTAGCAACTTTCTTTCAGCAAGTGTAAAATTGGGATAATGAAACGTATTTTTATATGATAGATGAGTAGCAAATTTCTAATCACGGCAAAAAAATTACATCTTGATCTATTTCAAATGCCGGTTTGGGTTATCTTTATTCTGTTTTAAAAAATAAAAGCAATAATAATTGGTGTCTCAGTGAAATTCATGTTAACAAAGCAACACTCTAGTAGAAGTGCACCAAACACAGATTTACTAGCCACTTTTTGGTTGAGCAACTTTTATGTTGGTCAATAAAATAGTTGCTAGTGCGCGGGTAGCCTTAAAAAGTAGGAATGTGCCACATTTTTAACACAGTATAACCGGGCGAAAAAATACCCCGGTATATGAAACTAGTCACTTTAGACATGTCACGCAACTGCAACTTTTTTCGGCAACTGAAAAGTTGTGATAGTAAAACTTTTTGAAAACTTTTGTTTTTTTAATATGATACCGCGGAATAGCAAAATTTGAATCAAGGCAACTAAAAAATTACATCTTGATGTATTTTGAAGGCGATTCAAAGCCAGTATCGTTTTTGTGTTTTCTCTCTTCCGTTTTTTAAAATACAAGCAATAATAACTGCTGGGTCAGTGAAATCCATGTTAATAAAGCTACTATACCCTTGTAGACAAGTGCGCTGAACACAAATTTATTACCCACTTTTTGGTTGAGCAACGTTTACGCTGGTCAATAAAACTAGTTAGTTAGTGTGCGGCTAGCCTTAAGGGTTATGCACACTATTCGCTCAGGCCTCGGTACGTTTAAATATCTTAATGCTATTTGAATGAATGATCAGACCGTAAGTGGAGCGCTATTGTAACTAGTCCTACGATCACGGTCCGATCATTCATTTAAACAGCATGTAAGATATCTGACATGACCCTGAGCGTACCGAGATCTGAGCAAATAGTGTGCATTGACCCTAAAGCATTTTTTCTTGTGTGATTATTGGTGTTTTTAATAGCATTTGTAGGACAAATTTATTATTTTAACAAATAGGTGAATATTTCTGATATACCATTTTTAGAAAAGAAGACGAAGAAATGAAATTAGGTGAATCGATATCAAGAATTTTGGTACCTCACCCAATATTATCCCAACCAACCAGAATAGAAATTTTGTACACTGCATATAGTGGTTGGTTATCTTCAGGATTAACTCAATGGAAAGTGGATAAAGTAACGTTAATGGATAGTTTTGGAAAAGTGTAAGAAATAATATTTTATATAATTGCAAAAACTCTTTACTAATTTTATATAAAATAATTTTGCGAACTACTTGATTGCAATATTTAATAGGATATACAATTTCAGGTCATCTGTTTGTAAAAAATCATTGCTTCTTGAATCAGGAAAACCAGTAACTTTACCTCTTTATCCTGGCGAGTGCAATTCACGAAAAGTAAATACCAAAGAAATCGAAGACAGAATGCAACAAGCTGAGAACAAACATCCAGGCTTTAATAATTATAACAGTGGTAATTTAAAAGTGTACTTTTACAAACAAAATATAATTCAATGATAAAAAAATCAAATTGTGCCAGTCGTCTACGAGGTTTGACCAAAAATGTAATTTTTGCTTAAGAGTAAAGTACCTGCATTGTTGCTAATATCGAAAAATTGTTATAAGAAAAAGATGTTTATAAGTTATTTTTAAATATTTAATTTTGTTTATTAAAAACAATATTTTTTTTTCTGCGTAAATTGAGAAAATTTAGGTTTGTACAGGGTTTTTATTTATATTTTGCCACTCATTTTTAACTATAAGCAAGGAAGAATAGGAAAAAACGTTCTGTATAAAAGTTTAATACTTTTCATCTATTATCTCTGGAGCATAAAATAAGAAACAAATGAACTTCAGAAACTTATGAAAAATGAAGAGGTTTACTTTTTTAAATGGAACACCCTGTATATTACATTGCCATTAAAAAGATCTTTTTAAAACCTTTACTAAAATACCATATTTAATATATCCGTCTTTAATAGTTTCCGAAATATGACCACTTAAATCTGAAAATAGTAGACGGCACAAACGTGAGACTAGATGTAATGGAAATTATATCTAGATTTAAATAACCATATTTTCGAAACTATTAAAGATATATTTATCAAATGGCATTTTTAAACAGTGTTTTAAAAGATCTTTTTATAGGTGATATAATATACAGGGTGTTCCATTAAAAAATGTGTACCTCTTCATTTTTCTTGAGTTTCTGATGTTCATTTGATTCTTTTCTATGCTCCAGAGAAAATAGATGTAAAAGTATGAAACTTTTAAACAGGAAAATTTTCCTATCCTCCTTGCTTATAAATTAGTGGCAAAATATAAATGAAAACTCTGTACATTAGTGCATTGTACAGTTTTCTTGTTTTAATCAAAATTTTATTTTGCTCTTAAAAAATTTTTACCGGCCAATAATTTTTTGTACTAGGTGGGGGGGATACAATTTTTTAATTAATGCTTGCTTTTTAAGTTTTGTACCATGCAGAATGTTTTATAACAAATAACTTTTTTTTAAATCAATAATAAAAAAGTTTCCCATATGACTCCAACTTACGTAGACACACTGTATATTAAACATTTAACTTAAACAAAAAATATTAATTATCTATTTATTATTTCCATTTTATTTATCAAAATTGTGCTATAGCAACAGCATACTTACTTATTATAATGATTAAAATTAATGAATAGAAAGGCTCTATTCTAATTTTAGATAACAACATCAGTAAGGATTCTGGATTTACGCCCACTCAAGTAGTTAAAATTGGTTTAGATGACAATTCAAAAGAATACGAGGTGGACCGTCCTTTAAGTTATAAAAGTGATATGGATTTGTTTGGTACTCCTTGGAAAGCAGGTAAATAATATAAACATTAATTGAAAACATTTAAAGAAAAATTGTATTATTTTTAACATACATATTGTTTTAGAAAATGAAAACAATCTATTAGACAGCGAGGCTGAATCAAGTAGAGCCTTTAACACAAGAATTATAAAAGCAGACAAATTAAATAAAAACCTAGTCGATAGTGATGGTCTTGTTAGAGAAGTCGTAGAACCTATTTTAAAAGCTCCCTCTACAAAGCACGCTAGGTCACATGATCCAGAAAAAGACAAACCAGAAATAACGGAACCAATATTGGGACCGACAACAGCAAAAAGCAGTACTACTACTGATAGCACTACTATAACGTTAAAGGTAGTCCCAAAAAATGATACGAATAATGAAGGTGATGAGTTTTCAAAAAGAAAAATGTACTATAATGAAAATGACTGGGTGCCAAAAGAAAAAACTACGGAGAAATGGAAAAGACAGGACGAATCTAAAGCAATAAAAGGATTTGGTTCTCCTTACAGGTACAGTATTTATTTTTAATGCAAATTAAAACAGATTTTATATACAGAGTGTTTTCTAATTGCAGTAAAAAAATTTAAAGGCGTATTTCCAAGCTATATTTATCAGTGGCGTATTTACCAAAAGGCTGAGTAGGGTAAAGCCTAGGGCGGCGTTTTTAGGGGGCGGCGTTTTTAGGGGGCGGCAGACGTTTTTTAGGGGTGGCTGATTTTGTACTTATAAATTATCTAGTGGATTTCGATTTTAATTTTGTACGTAGAAATAAAAGTGAGGACCTTTTTTTGATCTTTAAAATTAATTTTTCAAGGAAAATGGAGAAAAAAAGGGGCGGCGCGAAAATAATACCCTAGGGGCGGCAAATATGTATATGCGCCTCTGATATTTATATAAAAAAGTTTATATAAACATGGGTCCTCAAATTATTGGTTCTTAAGATACAACTTTTCAAAAACCTAAAATTTCTAAAACACATTTTTTAGTAAAATATGTTAGACTAGGTAAAAACAGTATTTAATCAAGCACTTATTGTTGTTTTTACATGATTGCTAATGAGAAGTTATAACACATAATTAAAAAAAAATGCCCTAATGTTTTGTGTATGGTCCAGTATTATCCAGTTTCGTGAAATAATTTTTTTAGAAAACCAAGCAAGCTACTTTAAAATATGAAGATACAAAAAGTTGTATTTTTAGGTGTTTCATTTGGAAAAAATATACAAATTGCAAAAAAGTCAGTGGCGTAAATTTTTTTTTCAATTATATAAGCTATGATTCGTTCCACTCCGCCACTGGTCTCACAAATTTAAATAAGTTTAGGGCATCGGCGCGGCGTAACTATGTGGGGCCTGGGGGCTGGGCCCCTCCCAGTTCTGGTCAGGCCCCCTCAGAAAAAATGAACAATATAGGCAAATGTTAAAAGAATTAATAGGTACAGGCGTGTAAGTAGGTACAACGTGCTATGTACCTTTGTTACATACAGTATGTCTACGGATGGACTTTCTATACAATCACACAAAGTCGACTTTGAAATAGGATAAATGGAACAATAATTTAAATTTTTAAGGAAGTGATGTATGGCAACTGCTTTTGTTCCTTTAAAAAAGCAGATTAACTTTTGGAAATTAGTGTTCTTTGGTATAGGGACTTCAAAAAGTACAAATATGTGAAAATAAACTAAGGGAAAACTGCCCTTATTTTAAATAATTCAGCAAAATTTAGAAAAAAAGGTTTTAGAACTTAATAAAGATTTAATATCTGAAATTCCACATAAAATACCAATTGTTTTTTTTCTGCAATGAATAAAAATGCAGCCAACTTAAAAATGTTTAGCAGGATGTTAAAAAATATTTTATTGCGAAAGGCATATTACACCTTGGATGAGTATTTTAGGGATAGATTATAACTATGTTTGTTTTTTAATTTCTAAGTTTGTCTTTTTTTTACTAATTTTATGATATTGTATTGTTTTTATCAGTTTCTTGCTGTTTTTCACTATTTTAGTATTTAAATGTGTTTTTAATACTATTTTACTGCTTTTTCTAACTATATTGTTTGGCCAGTTTATTGTTATTTCTTTTATTATTACTATTTTTTATGATTCTGTATAGTTTTAAATCTAAAATATTATGTTAATTAAAGCTTGTCAATAAGAGTTTATCTTATAATAAATAAAGCGATTGTTGACTTTGACTATTAGTATCATATTTTTATTTTTTCATGTTACACCTTTTTTACTTAATTTTTAAAATTTTGTATTTAAATATATTTAAAAAACTTTGACATTAAATAAGTCGTTTATTAAAACCAGGTTAATTAGGTACAAAAAACCCAAAGAACCCAAAAGACCCAAAAGAAATTGTTCATTTCATGTGAAATTTCATCTTTGGATCCATAATCAAATCTAAAAATCGTTTTTATTCGACATCTTGCTAAATAATTAAAAATAACGGCACTTTTCTCTTGGTCCATTTACCCTTAGGCCCGCCCTCAGGAAACACTCTGTATACTGATTTACTTTTTTTATGCAGAAACAAGAGCAGGGCCGAAAATGCGGTCTGGAATTTATTTAGTATAAATAATTGGTTTCCGTTAAACTATCTCCAAAAAAGCATTAACACCCTCTGTCTCAAGTATATAATTAAATATAAGATTTAGGAATGCTATTACTTACCTATTACTTTTTTATTTTTTCAGAAGCGAAGAACCTCCTCCGAATAACAACCCTCTAGAAGCTATAGTTACTACTGTTCAGTTCTTACCTCAAAGACTAGCTCGAATGTTTGAGCAAGCAGAAAAGTATGCTAGAGAAACAATTTTACCACTTGTAAGCACCTACACTCCTAGATTCATATCTGACTTTATTGGTCCAAGAGAAACACCTAGATACGTACCACTTCATTACGAAGAGGACGAAATTCAACGTGTTGCATCATCAAGAAAAGTAGGAGTTCAGAGCGAAGAACGTCCCAGAAGTATCGATGTTAAGACTGAACCGTCCATGGAATCTTCAACTGAAGAAAGTGTAACGACGCCTTATAGTCACATACAGAGAATCACTAAAAAGAAAGCTAGCGATAAAATAGATTATATTTTTCCAACCAGTCAACCCGTAGGTACTATTGAGGCTCTAATTTCAACATCAACGGTTCCATCAACATCAACATCAACATCAACAGAAAGTAAGGATTTAAGTAGGAAAGCTAGAGATGATGCTCACGTTAACAAAATTTCCTTAGTCGAAACTTCCGCTAGTAAAAAAGCTATTTATATTAACTTACCGGTGTTTGACGATAGTGATAGGGAAAGGAAGTATATTCCTATTAGCGAAGGATTGTAGGTTAACTTAATTTATTTTTCTTAAGAGATATGGCTAAGATTATAGCTTTATTTAATTCTTCTAGTACCATTTCCAGTACGTCTTTACGTAAAAATAAAAAGTCACCAAATGTCTACATAGTACAAAAAATTAAAGATTTACTCACCCCTACGCACAAATTTATTAACAAAAGGTCTGCTATCGATCATCACTGATCTGCGTATTAAAACTTTTAGTTGCCCGATCATTTTTAAATTTATTTCCATCAATAGCAAAGGAAAAAATATTAATATGGCTGTTGTTTTTACTTGTATTCAAGCTAATTGGTTTCACATTTAGGAGTCCAATGTTAATAAAACCTTTTTCTTTA
Source organism: Listronotus bonariensis (assembly GCA_014170235.1). Lineage (NCBI taxonomy): Eukaryota > Metazoa > Arthropoda > Insecta > Coleoptera > Curculionidae > Listronotus > Listronotus bonariensis. Next base: position 213,162 of record JACEGR010000679.1, read on the forward strand.
AAACTTCTAAAAAAGATAATTTATTACAATATAGACACAAAAAATATATTTAGATTTATTTGAGTTTACAGTAAAAGAAGTAATATTTTTTACCTTTAATATACCACTACGTTCCGTAAAATCAAGAATATGTGTATATTTATTGATTCATAAACGCTTCTTGTAAAATTTATAATTCAAATATAAAAAAATCTTTAGTACAATTCGAGATTTTTAGATTCTATTTGTTGTATTATAATGCATTAAATTATTGTGAATTTTATTTGTATATATTTATATTTATATGTTTAGGTTATTTTTATACAGTTTTGTAATAAATATATTAAAAAAACTTAATCAGGTTTAATTTAAAAATACTAAAAACTAACTCTTTAAACTAACATTTTGTTTTCTTTTGTTTTTAACTTTTTATGTTTTATTTTTTCTTGTTTTTTGTTTTTTTCTATTTTTTAATTTTATTTTTCTTTATCTTTTCTACTCTAGTCTACTTTCTTTCTATTCTGTTCTTTGCAGGTGAAGGCCTTACAGTAACTCCAAACTCCAAAAGTACTAACACCTATAGCTTTAATAAAGAAAATTCTCACTTTTCTATAGAAATAGATTCTTCAAATTCTCAAAATAATAAACCAGCAAAACAAAAACGACAAGACAATTCAAAAAGCCTACAAAACATAGAAGTGGAAAGCACTGATTCTCCTTCCACTAACTTTAGGCCTTTGGAATCTTTGGTTAACGCATTACAAAATTTACCAGAAAGTTTTAGCAGAATTATAAATCAAGCTCAGAACTTCACCAGGACAGAGGGTTTTGGCAGAATCCTCAGTCAAGCTCAGAATTTTACGAGAACAAATATTTTGCCCCTAATGGAAAATTACGATCCCACCCGTATAACGGATCTTTTCTGGATTAGACCAAAACCCAATATCACTATGAATATTACTGGCTCAAGAACTAATGACAGTCATATGCAGGAAGAAAGGGGAAGTATAAATTGGTCATTTGAACAAGTGTTTACTCAAGACAGCACCAATTCATTAAGCTCGACAGGAAACCCTCTTATAGAAACCGTTGTATCTCCAGTGGGTAAAACAAACATAACATTAGCAAACGATATACATGTTATTCAAGATAAACCCAAAAAACCAAGTAGTGTAAATACCATAACTAGTGTAATACCTGAAGAAGAAAATATTGTAGACAGTAGTTCACATATAATTAAAGAAACAACAACGACAAGCAAACCCATTGTTAAAACCGTGGTGTCAGTTACGGATATCAAAGAATCTTCTAAAGACTTTGGTTTTACGCAAACAAAGGGTAACGAACCAGCAAGTTCTACTGAACATTTAAGTACTGAATTCGTAGAAAAATCTGACTCAAATAAGACAACAATAAAAGAAAACTTTTCTTCAGTACAAAATATTGATACGATTTTTGGATCTACAACCAGATCATCCATCCAAAAATCTGTTGAAGATGCTTTAAAGAAAGAGCAAACGACCACTGAAGAAAACATCGTAACTGTTTTACAAGCAATGAAGGAAGAGGAAGCAACAAGTAAAGTACCTGATTTAACTGATATAAATTTTATTAGCACCAGTGAAAAATTCATAAGCTCATCTTCTGTTTCTCAACAATCTGCAGATGTAGCATCTCTTAGTACTACAACAGAAGCGAAAATGACTTTAGAGAAAAGTTCTACAGTAATTTCTAACAGTATTGAGACTACTACAAAGAAAACATATTATTTAACATCCAATATTTCAATTCCTGGCAAAGAAATTGTAAAAGCAACAACTAGAAGACCAGAAACAACCACGATATCAAATATATCAATTATAAGTGAAAACAGTTTGATACCATCTTACACTTCACCAAAATCTATAAGTGTAGTGTCACCATTATTTAATTTGATTCCCGTAGCAATGGATCCGATGGTGAAATATGTTTCGAAATCTGATTCTAAGCCCGTTTCACTCAAAACGTCTTATGTTCAGAAAATACCTAAGAAAGGTGAAAGTGTCACGTATCACTTACCTAATCCTTTTACTATAGTCATAGATCCAAATGATTTAACTACATCAAGTTCTACTAGTACTACGGAAGCAAGTTTAAACTTACCTTCGCCTCAGAAGGCATTTGTGTCATATATTCAAAAGATTCCTAAAAAGGGGGAGAAACTAAAAATGCCATCCTATAAAGTTTTAAGGACTCATCCGATGGTTAGAGACTTTAGTGTAAAAAATAAAATTATCACGCTCAAAAATCAGTTTGGTGTAGATATGACGTATAAAATAACCAGTGATGGTAGATTCGAAATTTAATTTTTGCAAATACGGACCTCATTATTGTAAAATATTGTATATTATTTTAATTTATTTTATAATCTACAAGTACCTGCTGTTTTAATTTATTTTTCACAAATAGTTCACCAAAAAAAAAAAAGAACATAAACTGTCCAAACAGCACGACATTTTATCGTATAAGTTAATTCTGTATATAAGGATATTAATACACAATAAAATTTAAACGCCATATTTGTCTTAATATGTTTTATTTTATTTATTCCCACTCCAGACAATCTATTTGTGTATATTGGGCCAATAAAATTTAGTAAGTGTCTAAATTTTTAAAATTCTATTTTTACTTATTGCTGAGATATGACATTTTTGGGTAACACAGAAGCGCTCAAGTATCTATTAAACTGCTTTAGCTTTAAACACAAACTTTGATATGTGATATTGGCATTGTTGTCAGATTTTAATAAAAATGTGATGTTGTCATATATCTAAGCAACTGATGGAGATTAAATTTTGAAAATACTTACTATACTAAAAGTTGGGACACCCATATGGTTGCAAATAAAATATGAAGGGAATTGTGTTTAAAATAACATTATTATTACGCGTAGCTGGAAAATCAGTCAACAATGCCATTTTTACTAGGTATGTAATAAAATTCTTTTTACCCACACTCCGCCAAAAATTCTTTTATTTCACCTGTTAAATTGGTAAGTCTTGTTTTAACGGCACATTAAAACCCATGTCTTGAAATTTTCATAAAACGAAAAAGTTACCTTCAACGGTTACCTCTAAAGTGCATTTTAAATATTAAGTAAAATTAAATTTAAATTTAAACAATTAATATAAATTATGTAAAAAATTTAAAATCACTATTTACTAGTAAAAAATATTATTATTTAGTTTTCTAAACTCATCTGTAATAAACAAATAAAATAAATACTACGGTTTAAGATACTGTCATAATTTAATTTTTAATTTAAAAAAATTACATGTAGCCCTAAATTTTAATACTCGATTTCTCCACATTTTTCCAAAAATTCTTCCAAGTCTGCCAATTTTCTTGCTTCATACTGAATATGTCTAATATGACCCCATCGCAGTTGTTTTAGTTGCTTAATATAACTTGAGTCATCTAAATAAAAAAATATTTGTTTTAATAACAAATGTTTAGTTATAATTAAATATTATTTCATTAATTATTTAATACTGGTATGTAACATTAGGTATATTGCAAAATAAAAAAACCTTGAATTCTCCCCACATTGGGATCCCTTTGGTTCCTGTCCCAGAGTATAGATTTTACGTTTACAAAAGCTTTTAATAAGACCTTTATAAAAGTACAAGTCACAAAAAAAGAACAAAGTGCTTCTTTAATCAAAATATTAATTTTGGTTTATTATTAAACTTAAAATACCTGATTAAATTTATATTTAAAGTTTAGTACATTATTTAAATACGTTTTATATTAAAAACGGCGTAGACTTGACACCCAATTGTTGACAGATATTTTGATTATTAAAGATTTTTTTAATATTCCTTTTTCAGGCAATCTGCAAAGTTGTATCGTCGATAGGTTTTGTAAAAACACTAGGCACAGGGACTAAGACTAGGGCGGTTCCATATTGGCAAAATTACAGGACGTTACAAAATGGTATTATTAATATTTGGGGACAAATCTTTATTAAAAATAAAAAGGTTCGACAAGCATTTGTTTTAGATACAGGCAACGAATATTTCAGACAATAGAATGTGCGCCACTAACTTTTGTTAAAGTTTAATGTTTTATTTAAATTAAGCAAGTAAAAATGTACCGGTTTAAGCTTTAATTTTTTTTGTATATTGCTTAATATAACTTGAGTCATCTAAATAAAAAAAATTTTTTGTTTATTACAAATGTTTAGTTATAATTAAATATTATTTCAATAATTATTTAATACTGGTATGTAACATTAGGTATATTGCAAAATAAAGAAACCTTCCTGCATTCTCGCCACATTGAGATCCTTTTGGGTCCTGTCCCAGAGTACATATTTTAAGCTTAGAAAAGTTACAGACCTTTATTAAAGTACAAGTAGGAAAAAAACAACAAAGCGCTTGTTCAATAAAAATATGTATTAACGTTTTGGTGGCAAGTCCACCCCTGTTTTTAAGATACATTTAATTAAAAAAATGCATATATACCTAAACAATATATAGGAATTATTAGTTTTTAGTTTAGCAAAAAAACTTTTTTTATTTTTGTAACAGCCCACGAAGTCTTTTGCCTAATTACCAAGTAACCGTGGGTGTCGGGTTATAAGATCTTTAACCCTTCTTTTCCCCTGTTCCGTCAACGTTGTCCAAGCACTGAAAAATGAAACTTTTGCATTTCACCGAAACTTTCTGACAACGCGGTAGTGCAACTACGTACATATTTTAAATAGCAACTACCTAAAAATGACTCTCTGGCTGAGGATCAAAGACATAAGATCCTTTAACAGTTTTTTATTTAATTATAACTTAAATTAAAATAATTTAATTTATTTAAAGTTTAGTACATTTTTTAAATACATTTTATTTTAAAAACGGCGCAGACTTGACACCTAATTGTTAACAGATATTTTGATAGCTAAGGATTTTACTAATATTCCTCCTTCAGGCAACTGCAAAGTTGCATTTTCCATAGGATTTGTGAAAACACTATACCCAGTGATTAAGACTAGGGCGGTTCCATATTGGCAAAATTACAGGACTTAACAGAATGGATATTAAAAATATTTAAGGACAAATTCTTCATAAAAAAATATAAAAAGGTTCGAAGAGCATTTTTTTCAAATACAGGCTGTTTAAGTTTCTTTAAAAATTTCTTCTTTTTATTAATATTTTTAATGTTTTTTTATTCGGTTTTAATTAAACTTGACAAATATATTTGTAGGCCTAAAGGGCTTTCTTAGATCCAATTTATTTAAATTTACCCAATCCAGTGGCGTTCGAGCGGTACCTCAACAAATATTCCAGACGAAAGAATGTGCGCCACTGACTTTTGTTAGTGTAAGTTTTATATTTTATTTAAATTAAGCAAGTAAAAATGTACCGTTTTAACCCTTTCTTTTAACCGTTTTTTTTTATCAAGTTAGTTTTATTATTGTTTTCTTAACAAATTAAAATAAGAAAAGCTTATGGGGTAGCTGTATTTTTATTTGCCTAATCCAAATAAAATATAAAATTAGCAGAAAAATCAGTAGCGTACATTTTTTGTCAGTTTCGCTTGAGACGCCAATAGACTAAAAAAATAAATCAAGCCTCCTAATGCAATAAATAGCACTGCAGAATTTTATTTTAATTGAACAAGGAATATTTGAGATGCATATGATTAAAAATCCAAATTATTTTAAAAAGTTTAGCTTCTGCATCTGGGAAGCAATACATTTCCCAAAAACCCATGTTTATAAAAACTTTTTTTTAAATATTTTTAATAGTAAAAGCTGCCCTTATTTTTTTTTAACAGGTGTAACACCATGTATATCTAATGCTGCGTTTAGACTTGCAACAATTAGCCGCGCCGAATAGCGCGCCACATAGTGGGGACGTGGACGTGGTCGGAATTCACGTCGTTTCAAGGGCTTGGCGAATAATTTCGGGGTGATTCAGAGCTTTTCGGTTTTTTGCATCCAAAAAACGCGCAAATAGGTTGGTCTGTTTGGATCGATGTTTGGCGAATTGTTGCAAGTCTGGACGCGGCGTAATATACCGCTAGAACTTCTGCATAATTTATTCTTGGCTTCATCATCGTCACTCTGGCATCTCCTGATATCTTGGTCGATATTTTGATTTGAAGGTGCAGTAGCGTTGGAGATAATGGAATCAGTAAGAGCTGATGTTACTTCGTAACATAGCTCCTTGTGAGAAGACGGACGACGATGTCTACTAATGGTATTGACTGCGCGTTTGGGATTCATATCATGTTGAAGCTAAAAAATTTAAAAGTCAGTTTGAAAAATGCTGTAAAATATTAAACAAGTTGTTTTGGAGCTACATGTACTGGGTGTCAAGTTATAAATTTCCACCGCCATTAACTTTTTTATTTTTTATCGTTCAAAATAATTAAAAAAATTAGTTTGTTGGGTAAATTTTGTAGTTTCCGAATTAGTAATCAGATTTTTATTATCTCCTAAGATAAACAGGGTACGAGAAAAAGTATAATATTTTTAAATGAAACACCCTATATGTTATTTTACCATTGAAAAGATCTTTTAAAGACCTTTAAATAAATACTACATTTTATGTACCTATCATAATGGCGATGCAAATCTGAAAAATAATGTTTAATTCCCATTAGAAACGTAATAAACATACATAACCCCTAACTTTTTTATTTTTTACCGTATAAAAGAACTAAAAACACCATTTTGTTGGGATAATTCTGTAGTATCTGTATCTTTTTTAAAAATTAATTTTTCTTCCAAGATATACAGGGTACGACAAAAAGTACAATTTTTTAAATAGAACATCCTGTATATTAAATCAATATTCAAAAGATAATTTAAAGAGGGTTACAAAGATACCATATCTTATGGGTTTATAATTAATAGTTAGGGAAATATGGCAATAAATAAAATTATTGCCAAAATATAACCTACCTACATAATATTGAAGTTTACACTTATCCTTTAGATTTGAAGGACCATATTTTCAGAAGTAATGAAGATAGATATGTATATCAAATGTAGTATTTTTCAAAGCTCCTATTATTGATATAATATACAGGGTGTTCCATTTAAAAAAATCATACTTTTTGTCCTACCCTGTATATTTTACGAGATATTAAAATTGTCATTATTAATTCTAAAACTACAGAATTAACCCAACAAACTGATATAATAATTTATTTTGTGCGATAAAAAAATAAAAATGTTAAAGGGGTGTAAATTCATAACTTGACACCAGGTACAAAATTTTCAAACAGGTTTCTAATGTCAAAATTGATGGTCTAAATACTAAAAAATATTATTTTTGTGTAAATTTTGTAAGATCGAGCAAATTTATTTGGTGTTATCGAATAAGATGCTGATCCTTAAGGGTGTTATTTCTTAGGTAATTTTAAAAAGAAACGTTTAAATAAAATTATGTCCTAAACCCCTTAACTTTTTGAGGTACCAAGGTGTTAAAATCTTAAGAAAAAATATTTTTTTATCCTAACTTTAATAACTTCCTAGATATGTTTATGAAATTTAGCACACAGCCTCTGAGTATCAACCGCCATTTTTGATGTATGAGGTTTTTTAAGCTTAACCAGTGGCGTCTGTACAGAAACAAAGACTAAATATTAAAAAATAATAATATGAACGCCATTGCTTTTTCGTAAAATATAAACTATCTCTCCCGTTTTTTCCTTAAGATTTTAACACCCTGTAGCTCAAAAGTTAAGGGCTTTAAAACGAAGCTACATTGAAACTTTTCTTTCTAGAATTACCTTAACACTCTCTACAATAATAAAATAACAATAAAATACTTTAATGCCGAATAAATATTTCTCACTCTTACCGATTTGCCTCGCGGAACAGTTCCCAGCTCTTTGCTGAGAGCCCTATCAATTAAATCCACAATATAACTTTTCGATCTATGCAAATCCAAGGCACAATGGTCATCCAATGGTTTTAATAATCGCGAAGACTTTTTATTATCCAGTGACGTAGTCAGCGAAGTTGATGGTTTATTGTCAATAGTAGACGGTTGCTCATCGTCTTGGATCGTTGGAGATAGCTTTCGAGTTAGAGTATCATAGTTAAAGCTTCTATGCTAAAAATAATAAAAATATACATACAGGGTGGTTCAAAAGTTTAATAAAATGTATTCCTATTGGTTATGATTTCCAGAAAATTGGGATCAACCTTAAAAATATATATACAGGGTGTTTCTAAACAAATGCGAAAAATTTTGGGATGTGAATCCTTGTTTTAAAGGGTAGTTTGCTTTAAAAACATAGGGTCAAAAGTTAACCATTAGGATGATATCGCGGTACAAAAAGGGGTTAAAGAATAAAGTTTTTATTTTTATATCAAAAACGAAAAGGTCTAGAATAATGAAATTTTACGAAAATATTGCTAACGTAAAAATACACTTTTTAATTATCTTTGCACTTTTTTAGAATTAAAAGAAGTAATGGATATAGACCCCAATCGTTCTTGCTCACCAAATTTAAAGACACATTTACGTAATGACCTTAAAAAATATAAATTTAAATGGACTGGTTTATTTCAAAACTTTTTTAACTAGTGTTTTTTTTGTTCAACTTACCAATTTTTAAAAATAAAATAAAATGTAAATTATAACGTGCCGGGACGGATAAATTTATTTTATAAAAAATTCTATTTTTTTGCTGTCACCTAAGAAGGCATTTGTAAAATATCTTTATTTGACATTACTTGGTAGTTAAAATAAAATGCTTATTTTTTTTTAGGCAACAACATAAACATATTTTTTTGTTAATTTTTTTTGCGATATCTTCCTAATGGTTGAGTTTGGACCTCATGTTTATGAAGCAAACTACCCTTTATTTTGAACAAACACTCACTTTCTAAAATGTTTTGCATTTGTTTGGAAACAATTTTATATTCTCAAAAAATATTTTTTATAATCTAGTGAAAAATCATTTCTTTTTAATAATATGTCAACACATCTTGTAATATACAGGAAGATTTAAATAACAAACATGACATTTTGACAAATACAAAAATTCGGTAATAAATCTTTTGTAACTACCTACTTATTTAAGAAAATGCCAAATCGAGATTTAAAATTTTTGTTAAATGATCAGTATTTTTTGTGTTACTCCTTACATACATTTTTACTAATAACTTAAAGTCATATTTTTGCGATTTTGAACCACCATGTATATCATAGAGCAATTTTTAATATAGCTTTTTTCATAAAGAAAAACCTTTTTTGGAATATTAAAAAGGCAGATAATCAATAATTAAAAATATCTATGTATATATAGTGAACACTAAGCACAAAAAATATTTTTTGTTACAGAAGTAGCTTATTTTCTTGTTCATAAAAACTACACCAATAAACAAATGTTTGGTATGTCTATTAGTACCATATTATTAGTTGTAGTCGTAAGTGAGTTCACTGTTACACAATTAGGATTAAATTATGCTTTAAAATTATAATAAATTATTTCTGACACCAAAAGTAGGTAACAACCTTGTTTTACCATAGGTCATTATTTGTCCTCATTTGTCCGATCTCGCAATGCAGATTTTCATACTAGCCAAACCAACCGCAGACCGGTTTTGAACTATTTTGGTTCTCATCAAAAAACTCGAAAAAATGTTTTAAGAAACTGTCGACAGAGAGAGGGACGGACAATAAGCTACTACTCTTATACGCTATTTCTATTTCCTAAAACATTTTTTGAAGCTTTTTGTTATCGCCTACACCATACTGATGAGAATCAAAATAGTTCGAAACCGGTCTGTGATTCAATAGGTTCGCCGCAAACATCAGAGTTTTGATACGGTTAGTCGGTCCGACTTAAAGATTTCTACATTGTCATTGGTTGTATTTAAAATATAAAATCTTACAACTAATGACAATTAAGACATTTTTATGTCAGACCGACTAATCGGATGAAAAATCTGATGTTTGCGGTCGGCCTAACTCCGTAGAAAAACTTTTGGTTAGTGTAAAAATATGCATTGCCAGATCGGCGGGCTTCCAATGGATTATTCCTTGCAGTGCAAGAAAATAACAAGCAGTAAGGAGCTTTCTTTCATTTCTGTAATATGATTTTGATTGCTTGTTAAAAATACCTATTTTTATTATTATTAATATTAAAATATTTTAATACTTTTTTAGTTATGAAACATTGTTTGTTGAATAGCTTAAACATTTATTCTACACAAAGATAATTTGGCAGTTATTTCGTATTAGTCGGTTAAAATGTTTTGCAAACCACATTAAGGTTTAATAAAAAATATAATTAATAAGTGAAATTTTAAATACCTTACTACTTTTTCTTTCTTTAGGTTTTTCCTCCTTTTTTTCCTTTTTGCTATGATAGGATTTCTCCGACAACTTCTCTCCACTCTCACTATTCTCACATTTTTGTAACCTATTAAGTAATTTATCTAAAGAGAGTTTCATTTTCGGCTGAAGGGGATTTTCGGCTGCATTCATAGAAGCTTTAATCTTTGCAATTTTTTCTTGTTGCGCTTTGATTGATGCAGGAATCTAAATATTAAAAATAAAAACAGTCAAAAATATTTTCTAATTTTGATCGAATTCAATATTTTTTTATAAAAATGTTAAATAAATTTGTTTTTTTACTAAAAATAAAAAGAAACTTATTATTATTTTACACAAATATTTCCAAAAATCAACTAACGTTAAGCGTTAATTACACCTTTTAATTTTTATTTAAAAATCATAATTAAATTAACTCTACTGTTAATAAAAAAAAATACAATACACAAAATATTTTTTATAAAGTCATTAAATGTAAACGTTTTAATACACACACCAATAAACTTTTATGGAACTAGTATGTAATTGCACGCTTTGAAAAATTCAACAGGTTAATTTATTTAAAAAGTTTTTAAAAAAGAAACAAAAGATATAAAATTCTTTTGTATAGGGCTTTTTTATATCCAATATTTTTAGAAAATCCCAATATACCGGGTGGTAAGCCGCCGAGCGGAACATAACAAATCTCTTGTAAATTTTAAGGGGTTAATTTTTTGGGTTCCTTAAACCCAGAGATACAGAAAAATGTAAGATAACTTTTTAAAGAGACCAATATGACAAACCCCTAATGCCAACTTTTAAAAATTTGGTAATTTTCTAGAAACGTGTGGCAACTCCGATTTTGACGAATTTTGGTATACGAGGGTTTTTGGGGCGCCGTTCATAAATCTTAAAAATGTTTTGGCAAAAACTTTTTGTTCTCGAGACATTTATCATCAAAATTGAAATTTGGACTAATCCCATTTTCACTTTATTTTTCCTTCTTATCACACACAATTCTTGATTTTAAGCTAAAGTGAAATACAATTTTTAATTCTCACCGTTTTAACCCCGTTTTCTACGTATTTTACATTATTTTGGCATAAAATTGAATAGCTTCACTTTCAATCATCAATTTCCATCGCAGTTGTCTATGGCGGCGTATATACGTGGTTGCCGCATTTCTAATGTAAACTTTTGCAATTTTATTAATAATAGCTGTAAAATAAATAGAAAAACGGGATTTAAAGGTTAAAAATTAAATATTGTATGCCACTTTAGCTTTAAATCAAAAATTATGTGCAAAAAGAAGCAGAAATATAGTGAAAATATGATTAGTTTAAATTTCAAATTTGATAATAAATATCTCAGGAACAAAACGTTTCCGCCAAAAATTCTTTTAGATTTCTGATCAGCGCCCCAAAAGCCCCGTTTACCAAAATTCGTCAAAATCGAAGTTGCCGCAGGTCTCTAGAAAATTACCAAAAATTTTAAGAAGCGAATCTTAAATTATTCAATTAAATTTAATTGCAAAATTACCAAATTTTTGGTTCAGGTAAAAGCAAACAGGCACCTGTTAAATAAATGTTGTCACTGACATGAGGAAATGTGGCAGAATTATTGACAGTCTTATAACAAATTGTTTGCTGGTAGTAGCTGTCTGTTTCGTTTTAACTGAACCGAAAATTTGGTAATTTTGCAATTACATTTAAGTAAATAAATACAGGCTATTATATTTATTTTTTTAATTGGCACGATGGTTTGTCAGATTGGTATATTCAAAAAATATAAATTATTTTTTTTGTAAAATGTACAGCTTATGAGGCAATGATTAACCTCCTTAAAATTAACATGGGATTTCTTATGTTCCGCTCGGCGACGCGACGCACCACCCGGTATAAATATACAACACCAATTTGGAACACACTATGTTACACAATATTAAAATAATAATATTTACTCTTGGCTTTAAAAACTTTGACAATTCTTTAATCTCTTTTCTTGTTTCGCCACCTCCGTCTTCATCTCCGTCACCCATGTCGAGATTTTCATTTATCACCATCTTACTCTCGAATTGGTCCAGCAAGTTATCCAGACCTTTTACCATTGATTTTTGATTCATGTCACCCTCCGAGTGCATTTGATGGGCAGAATTGTAAGAATAGTTATCCATGGGACCTTGTGGATTTTGTAGAAATGGTTCTGATTGGTCATAGGCTTTTTTATTATGCTAAAATGGTAAAAAGTATTAAGTATTTTTTCAGAGTTCCTAGTACTTTTACTTATTAAATTGTCTCAATTTATGAATATATGATTGTTAGAATTATGTTTCTCTATTTTTCTTATTAAACTGTCATAATTTATAAATATATAATTGCTGTTTATTTAAAATATGTTTAATCTATACTAGTCTATACTAATATTATAAAGAGGTAAAGTTTGTAACTTTTCGGGTTTGTTTGTTTGTAGGGGTTATCTTCGAAAGTACTAAACCGATTATAATTTTTTTACAGTCAGAAAGCACACTATTAGGGAGTGCTGTAGGCTATATTTTGTTATGATTAAACAAAAGGTTCAGAAAAAATAATGGCATATGTATATCAAGTCAGCGGAAAAATAAAATTAAATCCCAACGAAATGGGCATAGCTACCTAAAAAAGATAAGAAAATAGCAAAGAATTTGGTTAACGTTTCTTTAATTGATTTTTTCTTCAATATTCATCTATACTAATATTATAAAAAAGCAAAGCTTGCAAGTTTGATTGCTTTTTTTTAGTGTTAAATTCAGATTTTTTTTCCGGGGGATTAAAGATTACCGGGAGGATTAAAAATAAAAAAAAATATAAAACTCCCAACAAAGTGGGCCCGGGTCGGCTAGTTAAAAATATAACTTTTTTATTAACACCCATTTCTTCTTTCGCATGCTGTAGATGAAATAAAATTATTGAATCATTGATTATTACATGGTGGGTTTTACTTTTCCTTTTAACTAATCCTGGATCTGGCTGAGTAACAACAGGAAGACACAATGCGGAGGGTCTTTTATTTAGAGGTGCAGCAACTTGATTCTTGGTAACGAACCTAAAACAATTAATTAAACTTAAATTAGGTGAATTTTAAAATTTTCCGTAATTTAAAAGTAAAGTTCCAATATGTAGGGTGTTTGGCAACATGTGGCAATCCCTTAAATTGATTTAAAAGACATAAAAATAATATGACAAGTACCCCTGAACATTTTTTTCGAAAGCCCATCTTTACTGAGGTACGTGCCCTTAAAGGACTCCGCTGAAAATCGGTTTTTCTTGAATAACTTTTATAGCACTTGGTATATTAAAATATGTTTTTATTATAACAAGTATTACTAAGGACTCCTTAAAATGGTACCCTCTTAGAATATTTGCTAATTATTTTTACATCCTTTATATTAAATAAATAAAAGTAGTAATTTTGGTTAGTATCAAACCCTTAGATTAAGATAAGAATTTGTTTATTATCGATAAATTTCAAAGACATTAGGTTATTCTGTTGCTTATAGAGAGTTCCATATTCGATAATTAAAGCTAGATATTGCATGAGTTTAGAGAGAGCTCATGTTAAACTGACATACAAAATTATTTAATACAACCTTGTTTAAGCAAAAATTTTTATTTTTTGAAAACCCTATAATTTATTGATATCAAACAAGAGCACCTTTTTCTTAAATCAAAAGGTTTAAGATTTCCAAAATCACTACTTTTATTTCACTTATATACAGGGTGTTAAAATAATTAGCAATATTGTGTAAGGGTAAGTCTGTCCATGGCGCCCTAATGAATGCAATTGTTTTAAGAGGGCACCGTTTAAAGAAGAGCTTAGTAATATTTGTCATATTAAAAAAATATTTCGTTATACCAAGTATTATAAAAGTTATACAAAAAGTATTTTATAAAATTTTTACATTTTTTCTAACTAGTTTTGCTTTAATTTATTTGCGCCAAAATTTAGTTCTAAATATCTCTTGATTCTTATCCTCTTAATTAAAGATAGTGAAAGTCACTTCTTACAATTACTTATTACTTTGAACCATTCTTGGAAAACAAATACATTTAAACAATACAATAAACTAACCCTAAAACTCAGGCGTAAAGCAATAAAAAGCTGTAAAAGACATTACTTGCCGATTTCTCTTGAAAACTGGTACGACGCGAAGACTGAAACAGGATAGCATTTGTAAAAAATATGAAGCAAAAATATAGCTACAAATGCTATACCTATATGGTAAATTTTTAAACCGAAATGGGGTATATTTTGTAACTGTTTTTTGCAAACAAAGACTATCCGAGTTCAGTCACCGTCCTGACTGAACTGGTATAGGTTTTGTAAATTCGCGATCGGACGTCACGTCAAACATATCAAGTCACTCAGATAATCGTGTCCGAACATCGACATTTTAACACGGATGGACCAGCCAAGGTCGACGATCATTGATTCCATATCAGTGCGACTGAAAGAGAGATAAGGGATGGAGCTAGTTTGGGCAAAATCCATTTGACATTCGTGATTCATGGCGGCATGCATGGTGTTTTATGGTGTTTCTTCTTGTTGTTGTCAAAGTCATTTTTAATTTATTTGTAAATATTTATGTTGGTTATTCTAGTTTTATGTGAAAATATATTTTTTTATTCTTGGACAATGGTTTTAGCTTGCATAGCCTATAAGTGTACCTCTGGAGCGTCAAAAGGGGTGAAGTTAAAGTTTTACATGTAGGTTATTTTAAACTAATCCTAAAGCTTTTAAGTCTGGCACTTTTTGCCATCTCTCTCTTTCGAACCTTGCTTACTAATGTTGTCCGCACAAGAACTATGATGCTTTAATACAGCAGGCCCGGTCCATACGTATTAGAATGTCATTGTGTCCGAATGTCCGATTAAAGGTACGCGCACATATAACGGCATCGGACGGACGGCACGGACAGAAGAGACGGTTGGCAACGATTTTTCTATTAGGGTATCGCACATATTCTGTCGGCATCGTTGAATTAAAATAATAGTCAATTGTCAAAGTTGCGGATGTGACTTAGTTAAGAACTTTTCGTAAAACTGATTATGACAAAACTCCTATTATTGATACTGTAGGCAAGGTCTTTTTCCACTTAAGGATTTTCACCCGTGACTCATGAGTCGTCACCAGTAGCTGATCGCCGAGGTTCTTTATAGAACACGGAAAAACTTTATCCTCGCATAGTTAAATAGGAATTATGTCTTTTGGTGGTACCCACCAAAAACTTATTAAGGGCATTTTGGCAACCTTCTTAGTCCGTCAAAGTTTTGACCGTTTGCCACATTATTCAGAGGGCTTTAACGGCCTGCCACGTCTCAGATTTGGGCAGAACCCTCTTTTCATTTAATTTTCCTTTTTAAAATGGCGTCGAGCTGTCAGTTTGATATTTATATATGCTATTATGCCGTCTAAAATTTTGTTTACGTTGTCTCATTAAAGTCCTTAAATTTTCATAAAAAATACCAAACAATTCAAAAGTTAGGGGGCGGCTGAATTTAGACAAGCACTGTTATTTAATTTTATGTGAGAAAATAGCCCAATGAATTTAGACTTGCACCTCGGAACCTTACGAAATAAGCTAGATAGAATAAGTGCTAAGGTATTTACACTAAAGCGCTTTACATTCTGCGCCCTCTATCACCGGATCCGTTGACAAGACAAAAAAAATGCCAAATGCTATGTCAAATTTGTAAAAAATGTGTGTTCTACAACTTTTATAATAAACATAAATACAATTAGAGGTAAAGGAAGCAAAATATTCGCAAAAAAATGATTTTTTTGACTTTTGACCTGTCATATTTCAAGTTCTTTACACGATATTATAGGGGATTTTTAGGGAAAGTATTTTTTTGTACCAAAGGAAGGGTATGTACAAGTATTCAGCTTATTCCGTAAGATTCCGGAGTTAGACCTTTAATTTGGCTAAGATAACTGGGGTATAAGCTTTTTTTCTTGAATTTTTTTTATTTATTCAGGAGCGGTAAAGCAGTTACTAATTTTAAGAAGAAAAAATGAGCTACATTTTTGGTGTCAGTATCAGTATTGTGTATCACCAATTATTATTACATTTTTTGAATTAAAAGATTTTTGTTTCAAATAGTGAACTATACTAGCTAAAAGGTTGTAGGATAAACCTAAGGTATTAAAACTGATAAATACAAGCTACAAAATGATAGGTTTGGTAAATTCAAATAAAAATTTACAGCTAATGCCACATTTTATTAGGTGTGTTTTGGTGACTTGTTAAAATGATAAAAAAACAAGAGCCATAGTAGCTATATAAATGACTATTTATTAATATCTAAAAGTAAGAAAGATTAATGCATTGTAGATATTGTTTGGAAGAAATTAAACTATAAAAAAGTAGTTTAAAATTAATTTTATAGATAAAGAGTGCTGCACAAAACAAAAATATTAAAAATACTACTGTACTAGGAGTATCTATTATAGAGGCAGGTTTTCTTTTAAAGTCGTAGCTTTTCTTTGAATAAATTTCATTTAATTTTATTTATTATGTATTATTAAGTTTATACTTACATATTATATGCACCAGATATACAGGGTGTCGGGAAAATGTAAGAAATCTCTTGCACACGTATGGAACAGATAAAAATAACATGACAAGTTCCTATAAAATTTTTCCGTTTAAGCCCCCCTGCGGAGATATGATCCCCTAAGGGGGCAGCTAGAAATCGATTTTTCGTGAATAACTTTTAAAGCGGTCTGTATAATTTGATAATATTTTTAATACGATGCATACTAGTAAAGACCTCTTAAAATAGTGCCCTCTGGAAACTTACTCAATTTTTTAAGCGGAAAATGCTATTTTACAGGACTAATTTACTTTCCGGTCCCTAGTTTACTTTCCGGTCTCTCATTTACTTTCCGGTCCCTGATATCAAAAAATCCTGTTAGCTATGACAAAAATTGTCAGAGTTCAATTGTTACTATTTGACAGTTCAAGATATTGTAAAGTAAAGAAAGCATCATTTTGCCAAAATGGAGTCAGACATGGAAAATCCAGATGAAATAATTGAAGCAGCGTCCTTATTGTCGTTTAAATATAACACTAAAAATTTACACAGTTTTTTTTCCGGTCAATTAAAAAAATTATGTACGATACTCGACCGGAAATAATTTTACGGGTCTCCTCAAAACTACAGGACTCGCCTACGGCTCGCCCTGTAAATGTTTTTCGTCGACCCGTAAAATACCATTTTCCGGTCTAGTAACGTAAATAGCTATTA